>JBBKCR010000006.1:10786112-10797406 GCA_037577295.1 Ladigesia roloffi | reverse complement strand
AGACTTATATACTTTAACAAACGAGGAACAGGTGCAGCCACAACACGTGACCAGCCGAATTAACCAAACCACTTCAACATAGAAGTTTTCAGAAAAATCAGACAGACAGAAAAATCAAACAGAAAACCCACGACCGACACAGACACAATTAAAACATAAACTTTACCTGCATTTACAGCGTCTGAAAATTTCTTGAGGAATGTATAAGCCCAAAATTGACTTGTCATATATTATATAAAATGCCATTGTTTGGTCTCTCAGGAACATTTTAAGAATGGTTTAATTAATATAAATTGAAGAGATCTGACTGGGAAATCCATCCATCCAACCATGATCTGAACCTATTATCCTTATCCATGGTTGTAGGGGCGCTGGAGCCTATCCCAGTAGTTAAGGGTTGAGAGGCAGTCCCACGTAAGGCCATTTTAGCATCTCTGATTAGCATATCACCTTTGTGAGGAAACCAGAGTTCCAGACAGAATGACCTACAATTTGGAAGAACCTAACAAAAGGCGAAATTGTGTCCTCTTTCTTTGTATACCAAATTTTCAATTCAAAACCTGGGTGTTATTTTAGATTGTGTTTCATTTCACATAAAGGCAATAAATGCACAAACAAACATACAAATAAATAGTCAACTTTTTGTCTATCTGAAAATTATGCTTGTACATGCATTTGTGGCATGCAGAAATTACAGTAATGCTCTGCTTCATGGGTTTCCTGAGAAAACAGTACATCCTCTAACACTTGTACAGATACAGCAGCACAGATTCTAATGAAAAGATGAAAGAGAGATCACATCACCATTTTTAAGGAACTGTACTGGTGACCCATTTATTACAGGATTTAGAACAGTTTCTAAAATTCTTCATTTCGGATTGTTAACTCGAAATGGTTTTAAAACACAGTTGAACCTCATTGAATATCTGTATGTTGCCCAACATTTGTTCTCCAATTTGCATCTGCAAAGACCCTCCCTCAATTACCGAAATAGTGGAGAGCTCTCTTCTGTTATTAGTCCTCTATACTGTGGAACTTCCACATTTTCAGTATGGTAAACTTCAGGAAGTTTTTTTTTTAATCATTTTAACTTGACTCATGTTCCCACTCTACTGCTTTTAAGTAATTATCATGCATTGAAGTGTTTTTACTTGTATTAATAGCTAATAACAGCTAATAGTAATCACTACACATTCATTTAAGTCACTAAAGTAAGAGTTTAGAGCATTATCACCTGTCTGTAATGCGCTTATCACTATATCACTGCAATCTGTGTGAAAATGACCTACGCATAACGATATTACCATATCATTATATTTCATGTTTTATAGAATGTTATTTTCCCTTCTTCTGTAATATTTTCCTCAAAACCAATGATGCTTTGCTAAATTACAGTAATAAATGATACAGTAATACAGTGTCCACCCTCTATCACATTGAAGTTGGCTGATACATGCATACAGATCCCCCACTTGCACAAATAAATACATATCGTGCATGGAATGTACAGTGTTTCGGTTTTGGGGAACTGAAGTGAATGAAGACAGGATATCACTCAAACACAACTGAACTGGCAGAAAAAAAGAAGCAGCCAGTTCACTTGCAGGGCTCAGACGCAGCTTCTGGTAACTGGCTTGCAATGTGTGTGTTGAGTGAAACCTCAGCATGAGGTGAGGTGATTTCTGAGGTTTGGTTAGACATGAAGTGGCTATAGCTGATGATGAGAATAGGTGAGAACGATGGAAGTGCTGTCGTACAGAGCAAGAGTGAGGATCAGAGAGAGAGTGAGAGAGCGAACAGAATGTGAAAGCTCTGGGACACTCCGCAGGGGGTGGATGTAAGTACAGAATGTTGTGGGAACAAGAAAAGGCAGTTCCCAGTGAGAAGTGTGTGTACAGTGTGTTTGGTGCTGTGGGAGACTAGACGGGCTGGCCATGGTAGATGCTCATGTAATGACCAGAATTGAGGCTGCACTGTGGTTAGTATGATAGATTACCAGGAAAGAAATGCTTCCTCTTTCATGGCACTCACAGGTGCTTTTAATTACACACAGCTACTGTTGGAAAACATGGTACAGAACTACCTTAAGTCAGGGGAAAGTTAAAGTAATTGCTATATTCCTTAACCAAAGGTACTGAAGACAGTTTCCAAGACCACTTTGAGCAATACGAGTACTTATTCTTGCTTTTTGTGTTGTTTAGGGTGGGTGGGGTGTGTATCGTACTATTGTCACCTTTGTGAAACGTTGTGTGCGTGTGTGTTTACATGAAAAAAATGTAAGCTAATATAACAAATGTTTTCATTTTCACACATTGTAAAGGGGAGCTTAATGGTGTTTTCAAATTATGAAAGTAAATGAAGATACAAGGATTTGTTTCAACAGCAATGATCTCTGACATTCCTAAAATCCTTTGTCATAACACTTGATAAAAACAAGTCAGTGTGTGTGAACCTATCTTACCTGTCTTAAGTTATTATATAAATCCAAGTCTTTGCGAGCCCGGCATAAAATTTTGATCAGCCTTTGAACAACTGCCTCGTTCTCCTGAGCCACAGCAATATGTAGAGCCCTGCAATAACAGACAAAAACCCAATTTATGCATCTTTTGAATGTAGAGACAAACATGGGGACCAATTCAGAATTTTACATTTCATTGCTATCATAACTTAGCGTCAGCTGTTAAATGAAGGTAATAAGACTTTGATCTAAGCAATTTCTGTTCTTATTGACCCATTCATAATGAAGTGTTGCATAGGGCAACGGGGGTGGTACTTTCAAATGCTCCACAAGTAATACATTTTGCAATTAAAACGTTTCTATAAATGTAATTATATGCATTTCAACTAAAGAGTCAAATAACTGTGTGTTGCATATGTTTGCATATATTTGCATATATATTCTGCAATTAGTAATTAGATATAATTGCATGTTGCCAAACTGACAGACCAACACATAACTTCTTGTCATGTACTTGTAATATATAATGACATTTTGGAGTGCACAAAGCACAGACATTGCCAAACACTGTTTATCAGCTTCCAGACATCTCCTTTAGCTCATATTCTTCTTTAATCCTTCATATTTCACCGTGTCATATGTTTGACAAAAATATACTGCTTTGCTCTGTTAACAGTTGCTCTGTTAGTTTATAAATGTGATTAATCCCTGGGAAATTATATTTATGTTTCTTGTCAATATAATGTGACCTTTCTGTGACCTTGTTTCTTTAATCAGCAACTGTTTTAGTGAGCGTAAACAAGCCAGTGGTAGCTATCATGTGTCACAGACCATAGTACGCCTTGGATCATGGACAGATCTTTTAGGTACTTTTTCTAAAACGACAAGTGGACAGTTCTACTTTTGTCTTTTACCGGTTTTGTTTTTATTTTGTAACTTCTGTTTCTGTAGTTATTTGTATGTTGGGGGTTGTGAACTGGGATCCTGAAACTTTTTTGGATTATTCTTCAAACACGGTCGAATAGACAACAAGCCCCATAATTGGAATATGAGATTATATTACAAAAAAATGTCCTATAAAACATGATTAAATATGTTAATGTGTGACATGTATTGTGCGGAGAATATATTACATGCAATTAAGATAAACATTACTTCTTGCAGGAGCAAAATAAATGGATAGATATTGTAAATATAACATGGAAATATATGACAGTTTTGGGATAATTAACTACTGGATGTTCAGTAAAGACAACATTGGCATAATAACATGACAACATAACATGGGCAATGTAAACTTAGTGTGGGCTTTAGAGGGGACATATGCTTGTTTAAGGCAACATTTTAATGCAATCAAGGAGTCAAAGAGTTGTTGTCCCTAGACATATATTCTCATTGTTCGGGGTGTGGAGGGACATCATGCACTCAGGAAATCATGACTTGCATCTAATTTAACTGCATAAAAACATTTCATTAAACTAGAATGCCCAACTGTGGCCAAACAATAAGACCTTTAATATTTAACACTTACTTATTTACTAGCTACTGATGTAGTGCCCATTTCCGAGATTGCCCAGGATTACCACTGCTGAAGCCAAAAATCAAAAAAGCTTATTGGAGTCCAGAGGGAATGAGTTGGGTTTTTTGAGTTTATGGATATTAATTAGGTCTGTAGGGCCCATGGCCACCTATGACCACCTAGGGCCCATGCTCAGGTTAAATCATTGGATGCAGGGTGGGGTGGAACTAGGAGAGTACGTCAGTTCATGTTAAGTGACATACATCGACACGGGAACAATTGACCACTATTTTTTATTCAGAAGCCAGAAATCTGATTATTTGGGTTTTCCCATAAACATCACGATACTAAACCTCTAAGCAGATGATTCTTTACCTATGGTAAATTACCATTTACAAATAACAGATTCCGATAGCTTAAAACTGAAAATACACAAATACACATGGTTTTCACTTAAATATAATTATCACAGAAATGTACATGTGCTGCTGATCAGTGGATTTCCTACTTTTGATACTAGCGTATGTGGACTGGACAGCTGAGTGAAAGGACTCATTAGACTGATGAATGATCACCTGATTCTATGAATGACAGTTTACGAAATGCTTAAACCTGCATGAGTCATTCTGCGCTCAGTGTCCACATGCATCTGATCTCAGTAAGTACAGGGAAGTGCTTATCTCTCCATCACTTTAAAGAAAACCTCCAGCAAATTGAAAGTAGAGAGAGGCAAGTCTGGGTGAAAAAGAGTTTGGGACTCTTGAACTTTTGTGTGTGTGTTATTTTTTTTCTAAAGACACTTCCAGTAACAGTTTGGGGTGACTTCCTTATATCAGGGACAATTGCTCAGTTCTTTCAGTTTTGAATAAAAATCGTTGCAATTTATGTCACGTTTGTAGGGTTTTTCAATTTTCTATTATCTTAACATTAAAAATAAAGGAATGTAAGAATGTAATTCGTAGGCTACATCTATTTTACTGGAACAAGGTGTTTTATATAATTGTCAAAATAGAGAAACAGAGCAAATGCACGAACTGTATTTGATATGAGGTACATGAACTGTAGGTGATGCACGTTAAAACCAATTAAATGTATATTTAGGACCTACAAATACCTGGGACTTCAACTAAATCATAAACTGGACAGGATCAGAAACTTCTTTGCTGTTGTGTGCTGGAGAGGCACCATTAAGAAGAGAAATGCTACATGGCTGGTAAGGATAGCAAGCTCTGCAACTGGCATGGAGCTGGACTCTCTCGTATCAGTGGAAGGACAATCCCCTCCACCCTCTGCACAGCACCATCGCCAGGCAGAAGAGTACATTTAGTGGCATACTACTGTCTCAAGCAGGCTGAGGAAATCCTTCATCCCCCAGGTTATTAGGCTTTATAACTCCTCCCAGCACTGGAGTATTATGAATGACAACTGGGAATGACTCATTCTGGGAATGTCATTCTGTCACCACTGATCCTGTTCCATACACTATATCATCATTATCAGTATCAAATGTATGACATAAATTGTATCCTTTTTTGTCACACAGAACTACCCTTTCAACAAACAAATACAATAATTAATAAATGTACTTGTTGGAGTGTTTTTTGGTGTTTTTTTATTTTGGAACAAAAACCATTACACAGATTTTTTTTGCCATATTCTCTGCTGATTCCAGTTGTTGGACATGAATAGAGTAAGGAAATCAAAGTAGTTTAGAGCATGTGGAACTGGATAACTTTTTAATAGCTTATTTACAATGATGGTGAAATGTTCCTACTTAAACCGTGAATGAGATTAGAAAACTGAAAGAACAGCCAGAGGGTCAAAAGAAGATCTGACTCATATTTCCTTCACTGAACAAGTAAATGTTGTCCTAGAATATTGTGTCATACTTGCTTCATGTCGGCTATTCCACAGAAAGTTTTCAACAAGAAAGAGGATTAAGACACACCCAGTATTATCAGTATAACCTCAATGCTCTGCTTATCAGGGTATTTTATTGCAATAGAGGGAATATTATAAGATTTATAGCCAGATGTTCAAGACGATCAAAATGTTAAGACAAACTCTTGGAGGTAACAAGTATAAAAAAAATTAAATATATGTCTTAGCAGACTCAGATATAAGTATATCTAATTCAAATAAACGTATAATGTTTGTTAAATATAGAAAAAGATACTGTTTAAAAAAGGAATTGGTCAAGAATTACGGCCTGAACACAGAAACCTTAATGCCATGTTTCTGTTTCCAAACCAGGAGGTGCTGTACCTCTTTACAGGACATTAAGGTACTTCAAAGAGTAATGTGGAACATGGAACCAGATCAGCTCTACCATCTCTGTAGGACATTTATACCAGGAGATGCCAGACCAGTGAGACTAGGATCATCCCAGACTTGCCACATTCCAGTATCTGTCTGTTTGACATACTGAAATCAGGCAAATGCTTAATACATTAATTTGTCCAGCAAAGAGAGGTTCAGGAGGAGTTTCTATCCTCAGGCCTTACAGACAAGCTATCACAATTTTTTCTACACATTTCTTATAGCTTTGAAAACTTGGACACCAAAGTGTAAACCCATGCAGACTCAGAAAGTAATTTTGACCAGGAACATGTTAGTTGATTATAAATCCATGATAATATAAATGTTACTACCTATTGTTGTGTTGGAACTTTGTACTTAGTCAAATTTATGTGATTTGATTATTATTTATAATTTTTGTTTGGCTTGTAGGCCTCATTCACATAAGGCCATTCAAATAATATCTTTAAGAAAAAAAATTATAGACATTATTTTGATTGTAACACATACTAAGCTGAAACATGTTGTTTATCACAGATAACCTAATTTCAATGTTTACCAAGGACACTGTTTTAAAACCATAAACATTTTCTTTAAAAGTAGAAATAAATAACATCTGATATAAATTATTTAGTAAAATAAATTTTTGGTGGTTGCTACAGTATACAAGGTGGTTGCTATGGTGTCGTAGTTGGTTGCTAAGTAGTTTTTAGGTGGTTGCTATGGTTTTGGAGATGGTTGCTAAATAGTTTTGTTGGTAGGGAGTTTTTAGATAGTTTCTATTAGGCACAATGTGCTAGGGAGATTTTAGGTGGTTGCTATGGTCTCTTGGTAAAAACTATTTCCTCCGGGATCAATTAAGTTTTCTGACTCTTATTCTGATATACAAAGTGGTTGCTAAGGTGTTGCTAGGTGCTTGCTGCAGTGTAGGATTTGGTGCTAAGTAGTTTCTAGGCAACTTCTATTTGTAGGAAGTGATAAAGCGTTTTTTAATTTTTGCTATAGTTTACCAAGTTGTTGCTAGAGTGTTGCTAGGTGCTTGTCCTGGTGTAGGAGGTGGCTGCTAGTGAGTTTCAGAATGGTTGCTCTTGTATAAAAATGGTTGATATGATGTAGGAGGTTGATGCTATGTAGTTTCCAGGAAGTTGCTAGGGTGTCGGAATTGTTGGCTGGGGAGATTCGATGTGGTTGTAAAGGTTTACAGGATGGTTGCTCAGGTGAGGGAAGTGGTTGACCAATCTGAAAATTTCTTCAGGAATTTAGCATTTATTTGAATTCATTGTCAACAGGTGTGGTTCACCATGGAATAAAAATTGAGTCCACAAAATAATTGAATCTTATAACAAACCCAAATATTTTACTGCGTTTTCTAGAGAGACAAAAAAGAGAGACAAAAAAAAAAAACCTGACCGGAACACAATAGGAGGGTTTAATGTGATTCTGCATTTTTTAGGTACCTGCACAATTTTAACACTGATGTGTGTATTTCTCTCAGGCTACTTAAAGTCCTGTTCCCAGCTTTTGCCAGCAAATATCACAATGCCAAAAAATCTAATTACTATTTACTGTAGATCTCTTGAAAAAAAGGCATTGATGTTATTTATTTGTCATGTCTGCATATGTTTTACAAATATTGATTGTTTAAAAATATTGTGTAATGCTTATGAGTACTTGCATTTGTATTTGTATTTTTTCCAAGGTTAAAAGGCTAGGTTAAATGCGAGTAAATGTGGGTTATATGAATCAGAGGTACATAACGGTGTAACCAAATTTGTGAGAAACAGGTCTGAGAGTCTAGTGCTCTGGCAAGATAAGAGTTAAGCATCTTTGCTTGCTAGACTCCCTGCAATGAGATTGCGATATGAGCGAAATGAGAGACAAATATAATCATTTCAGAATATGTACACATTACCATACCATCTTGGTCTTATGGGAGGCATCAAACTGAAAGGGGAAGCTGGACCAGGAGGCCACAATTAGTAGACCTGACTCAGGCTGTGTGTTTAGACTTGAAGCCATAGCCAGTAAGAAGAAAAAAACTGCTTTGTCACACTTTCTCTGTTCCCTGCTTGAATAAAAAGCAGAAGAGATCATTCAGAGCTTACTCTCCATCCCGTAAATGATTTCACTACCACTGATCTCACCTCATGAACATCACAATAAAGCCAGTGTTGCGGAGCCTAGTTATAAATAACCACTTATAGTCGCTTAGAAGTACCTAGCAATTAACCACTTACAAATACTAACTACCTTGAAAGTGTTGGTATTTTGGGAGAAAGAATAGTTCAATACACATAAATCTAAACACCTTTCAATACATTTTGTACAATGTTTTGAGGTTTTGGTGCCATTTCAGCTCTGTCTGTTTTATTTGTGCTTGTAGAGAGCTAAATGTTTGGATGGACAGTTTTTTAATTGAAAATGAGGATGGAATATTCTCATGTGCTTACAGTTACTCTCATGCTTTTTATTTTCTGGCAGAAATGCACCTCAAACACACCTTAATTAAGTACTAATCTTTTCAAATACACTGCTTTTTCTGTTTTCGTCCGGGATTTCCCCAACCTGATTGGCTTTCATTTATTTGTGTTTGTATGATTAAGGTGCCAGGATTTTTGTTGCAGTCAGCAATCATTCACAGTAAAGTGTCATCATGAGCAAAAGGACAGGTGGCAATGACATTCAGCAGTTTTTGGGCAGCCTCTAAAAAGAAGAAGAGTAAGATGAGAACACTGAGAAAATGAGGAGCAGTTAGTTGAATACAGTAGTACAAGAGATGAATCATGATTCGTTGGTATTATAAGCATCACCATTCAGATCAGAAATGGCTAGTAATCCATTCCTGAACATCATATATAGAAACACCACTTGTTTACAGGTAACATTTCATTCTACTCACTCAGAGGAAAGAGAGAGAGGAAGAGAGAGAAAAAAGCATCAGCAGGGCAGGAAGAACAGATGACACACAGGTGAGTGAGAAAAGGTGCAAATATTGGTGGTTAAAACCACATAATGACACTGCAACAGTCCATTTCTCATGTACAGATTCCTGCTGGCCTCCATGTGTGTCTCAGCATGTTTTCTAGTCACAATAAATATATTTCTGTTCATATGATTGTTTGTGGTTGTACTTTATTACTTTTCTCTGCCATTATATGTAATAAAAAAACAGAATTAAATGAAATTTTATTCCATGTGTCCGTGACTTCCAGACCCTGTGGCAGATTTTGGCCCTCCCCAGTGGTGACTCCATGGCAACAGCCTTGGTTGGTTTCCTGTATATTTCTCTTATTCAAACTCCTGATCCCTGCTTTTACTGCTAGTGCCCTTCTCGGACTGTCCCATTTCATATTTTATTCTGAAAATGCACATTAACTTCAGTACATTCCTTTCCCAAAATCATTAATCCTTGAACGAATTTAGATACAAGAGCCCTCTGCCCAGCACTGTTTTACTATTCTCTGCCCGACACACCTGATTCAGCACATCAACTTATTATCAAGCCCATCTTGACAAATGAAAAATCCAGGAATAGGAAGTAGTTGAAACTACGAGCAAGGTGCAAAGAATTGTTAGAGGTGTCCTAAAATAATATGCACACGCCTGTGTACTTGGAACCTTGTCAAGCTTGGTGGAACAAGACCTTTGACCTCTGAAAAATGACCCAGTACACAGTCATCATGACTTTCTGCAAATATCTGGTGGATCGTGGCCAACACCTAAGATCATCAGATGCTGTTGAGTCAGCTGTAAAAGGGCCGTTGAAAGCTTTGTACACTGTAGTAAGCACAACATGTTGTTTCATAGTTGCACTTCATGATCCACCTATCACACAATCTAATAGTCTTGCTGTGTCTTTTCTCTACAAATGAAACACTCTAAGTTCCTGGAAGTGAGTGAGAGTTAGTTAGACCGCAGCCCCAGATAAAGCCAGGTCTGCGTATGTGCGGCATCCTGTCAGGCCAGAGTCACACAAACCTCACATCCCTTGTGGCACGGCCCGCTCTGGCAATAAACAAAGGCAGATGGGAAGCTGAAATATGGCACAAAAACCTGACACAGGCACTGTAAAGCACTGTTTACCAGAAACCATCCTGACAGCTGAGGGTGTTGGGCTTTACAGCAACACTGCTGAGGACTGGGCATGATATCAAGAGACTTGGTGTGTGTTTAATGCAGGATTCACAACAGCATTGGGTAAACATTCAGACGTGCAATTTATGAAAAAAAAAAATGCAAGTCTTCATCAGGCCAAAACAGCAGGGGTTAGAATCAATGAGACATAAAACTGCAATCACTGTTGCAATCACACCTTCACTTAAGTGATGAAGGCATATAGCTCCCAGCTTGTTGTTTGGTGCATTATTGATAAGTCTTTTGATCTGCTTTGCTGAGAAATGGATCCACTCTGGCCTAAGATGGTCTGACATAATTAAAATTAAAATCTGACCCAAAACCACATGAAAGAATGTATCTACAAGAACAGCTTGAATTGTGGTGTTTCTGGCTACCGCACGACCCCTAAGCTCATTCTCATGCAGGCAGAGCCTACCACTAGTACGTCAGTCACAGATCAGTGACATCAAACAACAATGTGCATCTGGCCCCTGATGAATGCTGCAAATTGCTACATGTAAATGAAGTTGTTTTCATGTGTGTTTAGTGCTGCATTGCCTTACAAGGTCACCAAAAACAGACACTATCCACAGTACACCTCAGATATACCATAAGATCTCAAAACCTTACATAATCTCAATAAACAATCTGGAATTTTTCCAGAGCAAAAGTGATCCAGGAATAGAGGTGTTGTTTCAGGAAGTATGCTTCAGGAATAAAATAGTGTTTACAGTGGCTCGAAGAAACTGATTAAAGGTCTGTTTGTGGGTCCAAATTTCTCGCATTTGTACTTGCACAATCAACATATTAGCAGCATATCACATATTCAGGGGTGCACATAATATTTTTGGGTTGGTTCTCAGGGGAGAACCTATGGTTGTTGCTTGGTCCTCACATTTTTTA
>JBBKCR010000006.1:10773081-10786012 GCA_037577295.1 Ladigesia roloffi | reverse complement strand
CATCTTTAAAATGCTCCAGAAATGTCTTCCGTCCTCCACAAAATCTTAGGTGCGCAAATGCGTGCTGCAGCATTTTTCAGGTGCGCATTGTTTATTTTGACAGCGCATGCACACCTGCGGACCACTTATGTGCACACCTGCACATTTTAATAATAATAGCTAAACAATAATATCAATAATGTCAGTAATAATAGCTTACCAATGAAGGAATTTGTCTTCTAAACATGATTACAGTAATCCCCCACTTTTACGCAGATAATCATTTTCCGATGGGTGGTGGAGGAGTGGGTGTGTGGTAGTGGAGGTTTTGAAATTAGCCAATCCGAGAATGTTTTTTATATCTCTTTGCTGCTGATTGGCTGGTGCCATTTGACGCATCTCTCACTGTACCCAGGAACAGGAGATTTGACAGTAGCTAATCAGAAACATTATTTGTTTCTCCTTGTTGTTTATTATTGTATTTACCTGCTTATACCAAAGAGAAGTGCATTCCAAAGAAAACACACATGCACAAATTACAGTGCAATATATGAAGGGTTAATATTGGTATTTTACATTCTAGCACTGGGAGTTCACTGTTAAGTAGGGGTTTACCTTAACATTTTCTTTAATGAGTTTAAATTGCATTAAATTGTTTGGAAGCATAATTGGGGGCACATTTACACTATAAAAATATACATTTATAAGCATTTTAACCACATCACAACAAGATGTTTTTTCATTATACATTACTGTTATATGGTAACAATTATGTGAGTAATTTATGTAATCTTACATAAATGTTTATTGTTTCTTATAGTATGCTATGCCACTGTATTTTGTTCTGGATTCTGTGAGCAGATGTCCATTCCTAATAATGGACCATAATATGAACATAAACTATAACTGTAATCACCTGGAAAAGCAAAAAGAGACAAAAATGTGAAGTAAAGATTTAAAGATCTTGTCAAATTTTAACTTTAATACCACCCAAAATTAGACCAGCACTGTTTGATTGTCTGCAAAAAAAAAATTGAGTCAATGAGCCAATGGGTTGTTGCTGCGAGTTGTGCTATTTGATCTGTAGAGTGAAGATACTGACATCCCCATAAATTGGGTTGAGCGATAACCATGCTCTGAGGCTGACGAGCCTTGATGCACATGCGGTAGCGGCCCTGTGACAGTTTAAATGTCCCGAAAATGTTCATAAGGAACCATTTTGTTTTCTAGATTACTATAGCTTAAGAATTTAGGATTACTGTACTTACTACATTATGACATATTTTGACTTATGACAGCAACTCATTAAGACAGGCACAACACATCTATGTTATACAGCATAGCCACTTAGGCCAACTGGCTTCTTTCCCAAAATGTTTACTTTTTGCTATTTTGTCATGCCTGGCTGTGGTGAAGGGAGGAGATGTGCTTTAGCATGCTAAAACCATGTGGGGCAAAGCATCTTACTCAAGGACTCAAGGACTGGTCAAAATGGTCAAAAAAAGCCCCCACAATACCTGAGGTTTATGTCATCATCCTTGATTCCTGTCTGAGGACTGAGCTAAGAAGCCTTTGGGTTCTAGTTCGTAGCACAAAACATTTACTGGGCCAACTATCCTGAAAAACACATTTAAACGACATTTCAACGACTCAATGACACAGACTGTTCAGTCTGTTTCACTTGAAAAAAGAGGAATAAATAAGGAAAGGATGGGAGAAGTAATACAGTGACAGACATAAACTACTTACTTTAAACCCATACCTTGTATGAATACATCAAATTAGCTACTGAGGGCTGTTTAAGTCTTTTCACATGTTAAATCACAGTGTGATTGCATGAATAGCAGGTTTAATGTGCACCTGCTTTAAGCACAAGAATGTATTAGAGGGGTGTTACAGCATGTACATATATTGTGAAATAAAGAATTCTGTTTGAATTACTTTAATTATGTTGTGTTAAAATAGACAGAAATAGGAACAAGCACAGAAATAGTATATGGGAGAGAAAAGAGAGGGTGTTTGTGTGTTTGCAAGACAGAAAGAGAATGTATGAGAGAGAGAGAGAGAGAGAGAAAGAGAGAGAGAGAGACAGAGAGAGAGAGAGAGAGAGAGAGAGAGATGGGGGAGAAAGCAGTGAAAGAGGAAGTGGAGAGCGGATGTTTGGGTTTTTGAGCCCATTCATTTAAAAAGGGTTGAAAAAAAGAGAAGAAGGCACAGAGAGAGAGCAAGACACCTGAGTAAACCACAGACTCGCACGCTCACATTGGCTTTCCCGAAAGTGAGGGTCTGTTAAGCGCTGAGAAAAAAACAAGGTGAGAGGATGAAACGCCCATTGACGCAAAAGCCATAAGACAGCAGATTACAGAGAAGGGGGAGCCAGTGCTTATGTGTGAGTCTGTGTGTGCTTGTGTGTGTGTGAGGGCACTTATTTGTGCATGTCCTGCGTGTGTGCGGCTGCGTGTTGTTTTCTACTGAAGTATCTCTTCGGCAGAAAGTGTTTCTGACATCTACTGATGTTATAAGAAGATACAGGCCAGGAAATTGAGTTCTACCAGTAAGACATACCAGTTTGAGAAACATTTCTGCATTAACATAGGTCAGTAGGTTCATATGAGCAGGAACAAAAGGCAGGGAGAAAAATATTACCATGTGAACAAATGCACGTTGTGCAGTTTACACACATTCGACTAGGAAGTGTCTTAATTTGCAGGAAACTGTAAAGACGTGTTGAAACCTAAAACCATGGCTGAATGCCCTTTTCAAGGACCTCTCTAGGTGAATTTACAAACACAGACAGGGTCACTCCCTAGCTTACTTAGACAAAAAAATGTGTTTGATACATGTTGACTAATCCCGGGTGTCAATAGTGCATGAGTACAGGTGTCATTTTTGAAAAGTCAGGTTTCACTCACATGAGCTCACACAGAACAGTACTTTCATAGTTGCCATCATGTGGGAGGATGTTTGGGTCTTACAGTAAGGCTTTGTCTGTCCATGCATGACGGAGCATTCTGTGTGTTCATTTGTAGCCTGGTCCTTTTCATATACTATTAGACCACATATTTTCATCTTTTCACTCAGTCATCTTACTTCCTAGCTCTACCCTTCTAAATAGCAATGGAAGGAGGCGTGTCTCTTCAATTTAATTGAGCATTAAGGAAGTCAAGGCTAATTTAACGAATACTGACCTTTTTTTTCTTCTTTGTTTCTACAGACATGAGTAGAAATATTGTGTTAATGTAGCCATTGGAGGAGTAAGTTATTATTAAGTAACTAGCCCCACTAATTCCATTACATTAGCCTATGTCTGTGATGCGATTAAACTGTATGTCACTGTGGATAACGAATCAACCAAATGCATTAATGTGAATACAATTTGAATAAAAAGCATTAAATTCTGGTTCTCTAGTTTTGTCGTCTCTGGAACTTTATTAAATATGACTTCAATTACAAAGAGTGCATATTTTTAAAATCAGTTTGATTAAGTTTTTTCCTTTTTTTATAAAGAAATGAACTCTACGTTCGGAAAACGGTGATGAAATGTTAGCAACATACCTTTGCACCTTAAATGGTTTATGATTGTTTTCTAGAAAGTGACCCTTGGATTGAACACGAGATAAAAATGGGACTGTGGCTCTGGATTTCACCTTTCTCACAAGCAAATAAGGATACATGATGCAATCTCAAAGAATTTTTACATTTTCATGTGGTCAGCCAGTCAATTATTTTATCCCAGCCTCGCAGACACTCCTCCTTTTGATTTTCCACCCTCTCTTTCCCTTTCCCTCTCTCTTCCACACATGAGCAATACACCCACAAACCAGTAGAGCAAGCCTACTTTCTTTATTCAGAAACCTCTTTCAATTATTCTTGCTTTCTTTTTCTTCTCACTGGTGTCAGAGAGAGCCAGTCGTATTAATCAGAGCCAATAGGAGCTACAAGGCATCCTCCCTACAGGAAGTGAGATGGTTTTGAAGAATGTACTGGGCAGACGTCCAAACAAACACCATCATCATGGCATGTTTTCTTTGTGTCACTGAAATCTAGATCTAAAAAGATGTAGTCTTTTATGGTAAAAACTTGTAAGGGCCATAGAAGTAGCTAAAAGTATAGCTAAGTTCACACTCCTATGTTCAGACAGGACACTAAATCTTTATAAATATGTATGATTTCAGGTAGACAGAGACTCAAAAAATCTGACCTTTTCCAATCAGACACAAACTCTGGCCCAATTTCTGGACACGTGACTGAATTTAATTAGCCAGACTAGATGTGTTTTCATGCCATTTTGGAGAGGCGCATGTTCAAAGCTTTGAAACCTTTTGACAGATTATTTTTAACATTTTTGTCTTACTCTTTACTATGTACAGTGGGGTTGAAACACAGCACAATAATTCTGCTAGATCTAGTCATTAAGGAACACTACAAACTGAGATCTAAGCTCATAACAGTGGCTGGTACACAGCAGCCCATGTGGGCAAGCAAATGTGACTACAATCATTTGGTCTTTAAATTTGTAATGTAGTTGGCTAAGCCACCTGACTGCCCACATAAACAATTAAAGCCTATAAGCGTAAGACATGCATACATTCTATAATCACACTAGTATTACATGAAGCAACCGCACAAAATTGAGTTTCCAAAAAAAATTGTGTAGTTATTATAATAGGGAACCATAAATGGAGGCAATCCTGCTGCCTATAAATTCAGATGGTGCAGTAAGAGTATGTGTATAAAGGCCTTCCAAATCAAGCCATCATCACTGCCGGGTATCTATCATCTTAAGTCTTGATCAAATCTCAAGAACATGTGTATGTTTTGAATGAATATGTATAATTAATTTCAAAACAAGGACAAGTGTGTTTCCCAAAGGACAAATTACTTACGTGTCTCCATCTTCATCTTGGTGTGTTGCCAAAGCAACCTCATTCAGCAGCTGATCTGCATCCTCACACCGATGAAAGTGTAAGCTTGAAGGCTGGGTGTATCGATATTGTCCAGGTAAACCTAAAAGGTATAAACACAGCGAAAAAATTGAATCATATGCATTTGCCTATATTATAAACAAAATATATATGTGTTAAACATAGCTCACATCATATGTCAAATAACTAGTAATGCACTGTATTCTGGACTAACTCACTGGCAGAGCATTCAAGATAATGAAATAGAAATGACTTAGTGATTGATCTATGATAGGCAGGATTCAGAAATGATAATGACAATGAGAATCCAAAGTAAGGCTGTATGAAATTACGTAAGTTAACTTTACTTTTCCTTTTTTCCCAACAGCCAAGAAATGTTGTAACATGTTCTCATAGTATTTGTCATCTTATTTCCTGTATTATATTATAAATATACGGCACTGTGGATCTTTCTGCAACTGTAGGTTGGAGCTCAGACGCATGTGCTGACCCACTGACATGTTTTGCAAGAGACTACTAAGCAAACCTCATAACTTCCTGTTGATTGGCTGAAAGTTTCACAATGACAAACTATACTGGCTGGACTGACCATGACTGCGCAATCTTCTGTTTGCGACACACACACACACACACGCACACAGAAAAAAAGAAATAGAGAGAGCAGTAGCACCCTAAGCATGTATGCCTTGTAATGAAACAGTTGCTCAGTCAATGAACCTGAACTTCAGATTTCTGGTTTTCAGAGAGTGCATTCAGAGACCACTGCACAGTCAACCACTTAAATAAACATTTGAGTTAAGCCCAAAAGCTTAATGGACACATTTAAACCTTAACTTTTCATTTAAATTGCACAGCTGACGTAACATAAGACTTCATTGAAATTAAGGTTTCAAACCCTTCCACTTTCCTCTGATTTTACATAATTAAAGGAAAACGGCTTAAATTCACATATATTTCATGTAGGTGATCATTAATTTCTAAGACTTTTAAACGCCCCTCGTCTCCACCCAAAAACATAGAGAAGCAGTATCTTACAGTATCCCAGGCTGTGCGGTGGGTGGCCCAGATTGTGCCCGCGCGCTGCTGCGGGCGCGGGGCTCGGGGCGATGCAGTGAGTCTGCAGCTGCGCGCTCAGCCCGTTGCGCGTGTTTGGGTATCTTGGCGCTTTGGCTGGGTTCGGCGTTCCCCGTGGCTCCGTATGCGACTCGGTGTCCGGAGGGAGCGGACGTTTTCTGAAGGGCAGGCAGGAGGTAGCCGGCTTCAGGTCATCTCCGCGTTTGGGCGAGGATGGCTGTGTTCGAGGCTGAACGTTACTGTCCACTCTGGCTGATGGGGAGGCTGGAGGTGGGTCTATCCGGCTGGCGCCTGCCTCCCCCTGGCCACCCCCAACCCGCTCTTTGCCTTTAGTTCGCAGGTCGAGCGGTGCGGACGGCTCGGTGCGCTCTCCGCTCATGGTCATGTTCAGAAAAACTTTCTCTCTCAATCAGTCCATCGTCCTAACGCCATCCTGCCCGTCCACACAGCAGCTACAACCCTCCAGCACAACCCATTAGAGCTGTGGCTCTTAGAGTACAAATTAAAACACAGGGGAGAAAGAGAGTGTCCGAGCTGACGCTGCGCTTGCTGTCGTTCCTAAAGAAATGTCTAATGCCTTTCAGATGCAACGATATTCACCAACCAAGTAAAAAAATCAGCATGTCAAAATAAAAAAACCCTCATATTCGTACAGCTGTTATTTTTACTCGCGGCAGAGTCACGTGTGTGCGAGAAAACGCACCGGTACGTAGAGAGAATGAAGCTCAAAATGTGGAATGAGAGAGGGTTAAAAATACTGCACACTCCTGACACATCCTCGATTCATCTGAAAGTCAGTTTCTCTTGTCCCTACCTCTCTCTCTTCATACACACACACACACAGAAAGGTCTTCCCCTTTCACACGATTGTTCAATTGCTCTGAGCTCACAAAGCGAAACCAACGCTTTTTACCAGCTGTAGCCTGGAGCGCGCCAGGATCTGCTGGGCTACATGTACATTTTTACACTGACATCTGACCGATTGCCTGCAATAGTGAGAACAGGGTAAGACGCCAGCCCACGAAAAATCCAAAGACGCTTTCCCTGTCTCTGTATTTCTCTCTCTCTCTCTCTCTCTCTCTCACTCTCACTCTCACTCTCTCATTCCCCTGTACTTTTTGCTACAGTTCTGGCTCGCCCTGGGAGAATACAGTTTGTACTTCGTTGTGTCCACCTTCCTCCTGCACGCTATAGTTCGTTTAGAATGAAACGCAGCTTGTGTTGCAGAGCCGGTCTGGTCTCTGGTCTCGGGTCTTATTGCTCGAGTCTGCAGCCCGTATGTCAGAAAGCGGACGTGCGACGGGGATCTCCCTACAGCAGCTGTTATCGGGAAACCTCTCTGCTTTCCTTCCTGTATTCTCAAAGGATCATAACAGAATAGCGCGCTCTCTCTCTCTGCCTCTCTCTGCATGTCTATCTGTATTTCTGCGCGTGTGACTGTCTCTCTCTTTATTTCTCTCTATCTGATTATCTCTCTTTCTGTTTTCTGTTTGCCTTTTTTACTCTCTCCCTCCATCTCTCTGCCTATCTACCTATATTCATCTGTGTTTGCCCCTCCCGCCAACACCTGTATTTATCTGTTTTTCTGTCTCTCTTTCTCTATGCTTCAGTCTGTGTAACTACCTCTCATTCTACCTGTTTCTCTCTGCATCTTTATATTTCTATTTTGACCCCATCAGTGTTTCTTTATTTCTCCTTGCACACGCATGTCTGTCTTTTTCACTCTCTTCTCTGGCTTTCCTCTTTTAAGATCCTTTCAATTTATTAAACCTCTTGTTGTTTAATCTAAAACATTTCTAAAGAATGGCCCTCCCCTGCCTTAATGGCAATCAGGAGGCTATCTTTCAGGCTGAGTTCCATTCCTCTGGTCTTTGTTATAACTAGAAACCCCAAAATGTGTACACATTAGAGATATAGCCACGTGCCTTTTCATGGTGTTTTTGTGAAACCAAATCTAATGAGGCATGAAAGAGAGCCCTCTGTTGATGAGAGGTAATTAACACAAAAACACTTCCTCAGCTGTGCTTAAAGTAAACTGCATGTCACCTAAAATTCAGAAACCATTCTACATTACACACATTTCTGTCTTTTTCACGCTCTTCTCTGTCTTTCCTCTGTTAAGATCATTTCAATTTATTAAACTTCTTGTTGTTTAATCCAACACATTTCAAAAGAATGGCCCTCCCCTGCCTTAATGGCCATCAGGAAGTTTTATTTCAGGCTGAGTTTTATTTCTCTGGTCTTTTTTAGCCCTACTCCTTCTCTGCAACTATCTCCACCCAGGGTGTCAGCCAGCTAAGAGCTTTAATTTACCTGGGCTGGTTTGGGACTTTCCTACATTATAAGGATGAGAGGAACGGCAAGTGGAAAGATTTAATGAGCATTTAAAGTCCCCCAAAACACCACATAGAGGCTCTACTGTGGTTTGTCCGTTTATGACATGTAATATCTTTGCACAATAAGAGCATGCCATTGAGAATCTGACACCCATGAGACCACAGGCCGCACATTGAAGTGGAAATGTTTCTCAAACTGCAGCATGAAGAATTTGCATAAATGCATTTAGAGAAGTAGGTAGTTTCCTACAGGATTAGGAGTCAAAGAGACCAGAGAAGGATTATCAAGTAACATCTTTCTAATTACACTAAAAAGGTATTAGGATTACAGACTGTCTTTATTGAAATTTTACAAAAATTGCTTTTTGCGATGTCTATTTAAGCAACAAGCATACATGAACCACTCTTCCAATCAAGCTGTCACAGAACTACAGGCCCTACTAAGACTCAGATGTTGAAGATGATGTTACTTTTGACTTTATTTTCATAGCCAGCACCAGTTGTTTGATTAAAAATGCATACTGAAATAGAAACAAAACCTACAATGATAAAGTGTATTTTGGTTCATTCATTTTAGTGTCTTTAATGTGTATGTTTGTGTCCAAAAGCTTTGTCTTTGTTATAACTGGAAACTCAGAAAAGTTTACACGTCAGAGATATAGCCACATGTCTTTTCATGCAGTGTTTTTATGAAACACAATCTAATGAGGCATGAAACAGAGCCCTCTGTTGATGAGCTAATTAACACAAAAACATTTCCTCAGCCGTGCTTAAGGTAAACTGCATGCCACCATAAATTCAGACACCATTCTACATTGCCAAATTTTGCAGTAGATGTAGCAATGTTCTTCGTCCAAATGTATCTCTATGTCAAAACCTTTAGAATAACACTCCTAAAAGTTTTAAGTCAGGTGTTTTGTTATGGTTACAAAATTACCACAACATTGGAAAAAGCAGTGTGAACACTTAACAAGAGACGTATTCGTTTAAACAATGCTTTGATGGCTTATGTGACCGTTTTGATAAGATAGAAAAAACATAATAGTTAATATATATAAATAGCCTATAAATTAAATAATAAAATAAAAATATAAGTTAAAAGTGATAATAAAATAAAAAGGGGAAATCTTTGAATATGCCAAATTTTAAAATACAGTAATTAAAAAAAAAACAAAAACCCAAGCATCACAATAAATGGCTTATTGTTTATAGATGCTTTGTCATTTTTGTGTGGATTTCACATATGTTGGATCATTATCCTTCTGGATGATCTCGTGCACCATTTTATCTTGTCAGCAGAGCTGCCAAACTTTCGTCATGAAGTCTCATGGTTCTTTCTAAAAAGTCTTACCACATATATAACTGAAGGAATACCCTGCCAAAGATCATTGTTCCTCCAACATACTTAAAGTGGAGAAGAGGTTTTTGTCAAATTAACTATTTTTCTTTTAGCACCTAACCTGCCAACAGAGGTTAGTGCTAAAAAGCTCTATTTTTGTCTCATCTGCAATACATTTCTTTTTATATAGACACTCAAAGTTTTTGCACTGTTGCTGCTCTAAGTGTAGATATGCATGATCTGTCATGTGTGGCTATTTTAATGAACATTACCTAATAAATGACAGTTATACTTTGCTTCATTCCATTGTGTGTGTGTGTGTATGTGTGTGTACACTTCCTATGCTGAATGACTAAGGGGATTTTTTTGACACCTCATATTTAGAGCCCGGTGAAATAAAAGATCACAGATAAGCACTTAAGATTTCCTGGACTCTCAGGTGGAACCAAAAATACAAATACAAATAAGAACCTGCTTCATTACGTAATGATATTTGATTGTGACCAATTTTAAAACTCACTGTATGTGTAACCCTCATTAGATCAAAGGTACGCTATGTTTGAGGTGGACTTTATACAAAAATGTAAATTTTCCAAGATGTAAAGGTAACCAATGAATCTACAACAACCAAGTTAAGTAGATTTTTTCTACACTGTAAAGAGTGATGGCTTGTCATAATACAGACATATAATACATATATATTAAATGCTCACACACTACGTTTATGCAAGGGCATGAAATTGCAGCTCAACTCATACTACTAAACTTGAAAACAGAATTTCTCCAATAGTTCATTGTCAGTTTGCTCATATTGGGGCTGTATCTGACACCCAGTGGCAGAGAATATGAGTTCATAATTATGAATGAAGTATTTTGCAATCGCAATGGCAACCAGATTTCAAAACCAGACCACCCCACTCTGTCTACAAACTGAAGAATGTACCAGTCTGCAGCTTGGGTTGCATCTTACTGAGGAATTCCAAAGAGGTGATATGCTGTAGTTGGAATTGGACTTGTATTCAACACTTGATGATTATCGGGATTATAATTTCCATCTTATATTTTTGTCCATCTCTTTTTCAATGTATGGTACGTTGCTTTTGTGTATGTAATGTGCTATAGAGGTATACCTACCTTGACTCCTCTTTCCTACATTTCAACGGAAGGTACTAGTCAAAGATTCAGAGAGCATCATTCAGCCTTTGTAGAAACAAATGAAATGTTCCTTTCCTCAGTCTACGGGGCCCAAAAAAAATTAGTCTGTATTTTTATTCCCTGTTTGCTTATCCCTATTTCATTTGTTTCCATCCGGGTAAATTTGATCCTGCTCATTAATGATCTTTGACTTACAGGCAAGGATTTTTCCATCACTATAACAAAGTTCTGTAATTCGAGGGCACCTAAGGTCAGTTGTGAGATTGATGTTGATCTGAAGAAAAAAAAAATCAGGTGTATGTCGGTGTGTGTGGGGGGGTGGGGTGTAGTAGTGGGGGGTAATTTGGTGTTGCATCACACTCAAAGGCTTTTAATGTCCCAAAATAATATGAGATCTGCAAAAGTGTGAATTGCATGGTCTTCTTGTTGCCTGGCATATCCAATAATAATAATAGTAATAATAATAGTAATAATAATAGTAATAATAATAACAATGATAATAATAATAATAATAATAATAATAATAATAATAATAATAATAATAATAATAATAATAATAATAATAATAATAATAGGCTAGTATTAGTTTATTTAGAATTTTGGAATAGAACATATTTATGATTGGAAGTCAGCGGCGTGTCATGACGTCCCTCACATTCACTAATAGTAGCTTATACAAGTTAAAAATTAAGTGGAGAAAAAACATTGCTTGAATAAATAAACGAATCAAAACTCCAAAGCTCCCTCTCTGATATAGCGAGTGCTGTGAGAGCTTATGTTCCAGTTTTGCCAGAATGGGTGCGCTTCTGTTTAAGGAAGCCACAGATATGTCGGACATCAACAAAATGGTAAAGAGTGGATGGAGATGGTCTTGTCTAAATTAAGTGTACGCAGGGGTGCCGCCAGGTGGGGAAAGGTTAGAACAATTCTAAGGCCCCAGCACTGACATTGGGTCTTGATAGGGCTAGTAATATGATCTTAATAAAGGAGGGCCCAAAATTCTAATCTTTCATGGGGCCCAAGATTTCTGGCGGCGCTCCTGAGTGTAAAACAATGGCAAGCTGCTTAGTTCATGCTAAAAATATATGAAAATGACAGGTGTTAACGTCTATACTTTTTTATGCTTGGGAAAACGTATTGTTGGGCAGAGGGAACTGTCATGGAAGCTTGTCAGGAGTCCCCTCTTCAACAGTATCTTCTACAAAAACAACCAGTCCTGAGGGACACACAGATGGTCCATTTTATACTCCATCCTTATGTGTTGCAATCTGGGACAGCACCGGTATCCCTCAGGACCAGTCTGCCACTGTAAAAATATGTTTCATGGCTTCTGACATATGTTTCATGGCTTCTGACAAAATCAGTACACTAGTACTCCACTTCATAATCTTGCATACCTGATCTAAGTCAATACATTCACTCCAAACTACAGTAGTCCCTCATTTATTTTTGTTGTTTCTGCATCACAGCAATTTACTCATCAAACGTCTGCCTGTTTGAAGGGATGAAATGGCTTCATTAACTAGCAAGACGTTCTCAGTGCCAAATGAATATAGGCCAATCTGAGCAGCGTATGTAATAAAAAGTTCTGCCTGTTAGAGGGCAGTAGAGATCCATTGATGCTTAGTATGAGTTTCCACATAAGGCTTCTCATTCAGGAGGAAGGGATCTTTTTTCATGTGGTTTCATTGTGATTCAAAATTTCAAGGTGGGTCTACCTGTCCTGTGTATTATATAGAATATACCTATAGTCTATAGTCTTCCTATATAACTGTAAATACACCAACTTAAATGTTCATAAACTTTGCATTGTCTCCATTCATTTACTCATGCATGTAGACATTTTTTTTTTTTTGTAATAGAAATTTAGTTGTATGTTGGTAGTAGCCTACATATTATAGTTCTCTTGGTTTACACACTCTCTGTCCTCTTGAGGTCTGAACCAACCTGTTTGTCAACCTTTTTGTTGATCAGCAAGCGGAAACTGATCAAAGAGTCCTTGCATGTACAAGCCAATGTCAGAGAGAGAGAGAGAGAGAGACAGACAGAGAGAGAGAGAGAGAGAGAGAGAGACAGACAGAGAGAGCGAGAGAGAGAGAGAGAGAGAGAGAGACAGACAGAGA
>JBBKCR010000006.1:10746430-10772981 GCA_037577295.1 Ladigesia roloffi | reverse complement strand
ACACACACACACACACACACACACACACACACACACACACACACACACACACACACACACACACATCTGAAAGTGAGTGATACTTAATAATTAACTTTTCATCAGAAGGTTTGGCATGACTGTTCTTATAACAAAGCAAGTCTTTTAAATTCCAATTTAAAGCAAAAATGAATCTTAATAGACAAATTTGATCTGCTTTAAACACTTCTAATTAATGTAGAACTACAGTAAAAACATTTTCACCAACAATACATAACATTTCAACAAGGCCTGACTCGCCCTTCTCAGTCTATCTGCCATCATCGTACATCGAACTGTCCTTGAGTTGATGCCAAGTACTGTGTGAAAGTTACCACATGATGTGCTGACCCTGATCGTTCCAAATAGCAAAACATAGTGGATCAACTGTATCTTACAACATCTTCAAAGTCTTAATATCAAGGTTGGGATTTAAGCATGTGTGGCACACACTGATGTTGAATTAAGGATAAAGTCTCTGTGATTAGGATAAAGGAATAGAACAGCCACATCCTGTATGTCTCGCCTGCCAGATCTGACCACAGCAATGATAAGTTCCACAGTGCTGGCTGGATTAATGGAGTGGACACCTAAAAATATGGGAAACCAAATGCTTGGCTGACAGCATTAAATTTCATATTTCGATTAGCCCCACTATCCCGGTATCAGGAAGGTATATCTGCGATTATTCTGGCAAAGGTTATACTACGGGTGTGCTTAAATGCAGCATAATGCATAAAAATACAAATTACATAAGTGAACATATATAAGCACCAACAGATACTGTAGATGTGTCATGCCAAATAAGTGTCTGTTAAAGTGAGTTTGCTTGGTAAGCAACAGGGAAAGATGGTTAGGTTGGTAGTTGGGCTGTGGAGGGGGGCTGAGGTGGGAGTGTGCACATGCTCTCGTGTGCTACCATGAGACAAACCCACTACTATAAATGCAGCTCACCTAAAGCACTGTGTGCAGTCAGGTAAACAGAAGGCAGCATGATGATCTTATTATTAACTCTTCTGGGTGCTGCAGGTAAGGGAGATAAAAATAGAGCCTTTTACACATATTAAATTACAAAATTCAGAACATATTGCACTAATTCTATCAAAGCTATTGTGAAATAAAAAAGTAGAGATCAGCAGGTATGGCTATAGGTATACAATCACGCAAACCAAAAGTCCAGTAGAAGAACTGTTACTCTGGTGATTCAAAACATTTAAAGTCAATAGCAGGTCAACATATTTTCGTGGAAATATGTAATAGATACTGCTTTTATTACCTACAGGAACTGACGTTTCTTAAGTAGGAGCTCTCTTGGTTAACTCTTGAGCTTAAAAAATGACAGTTATCTCTCTCTCTCTCTCTCTCTCTCTTTCTCTTTCTCTCTCTCTTTTTCTCTCTCACACACACAGCTGCAGCCCCCTTGGATGACAAGATTGTTGGTGGTTATGAGTGTAAACCGCATTCTCAGCCATGGCAGGTTTCTCTTAATATTGGATATCATTTCTGCGGTGGATCCCTCGTCAACGACCAGTGGGTCATCTCTGCTGCCCACTGCTGGATAAAGTAAGTATTGCACATGTGTTGCCATTCTATCTCACAATACTAAATGGATAATCCCAATGTTTGGGTTTTATTTAAATATATATTTATAAAACACACAATACCGTCTAGTATTTACATAAATACTGTATGTATTGCCAAAGTTTAATGGAATAATCCAATAACTTAAATATCCTTCTGTTATGCAGCCCCTATGCCCAAATTGTTATCCTGGGTGAACACCATATTTGGCAATATGAAGGGACAGAGCAGTACATGGCAGTGGATGATATTTTTTGGCATCAGAGTTATGACTACCAAACACTCGACTACGACATCATGCTGCTGAAGCTGGCTCACCCTGTCACTATAAATGACTTTGTGAAGCCAATTGATTTGCCCAAAACCTGCCCCACCCCTGGAGATATGTGTATAGTATCTGGCTGGGGCAACATCTACTCAGACTCAGGTAAGTTTAAGTGCCTTTAGGCAATAGTATTAGTCAGAATTTCTCTATATGAGAATGGCAAGACATTCCAGGCAATGTGATGTTCTGGGCAATGTTCTGCTGGGTGTTACTTTGAAAGGTACCACCCAAATATTGCTGCAGTGGAAATACACCCCTTTATGAAACCTGTATTCTCTAATGGCTGTGGACATTTTTAGTGGCAAAAAATTATTTTTTAAAAGTTATTCCAGATCTCAATCCAACTGACAATCTGTGGGACATCCTGGACAAAGTTGTCAAATCCATGACAGCTCCACTTCACAACTTCTACAGAATACACAAGGGTCCTTGAGTTACACCACAGATCCGTTCTTTCAACTGTGATGTAACCTGAATTTTTTGTTTAAGTCACTATACTAACACAGTTTTAAAATAATAAAAAACACAGTGAAGCCACAGAAAATGGAAAAGAAAACTCACACACTCATATGCTGTGTTTCTATGTATTCTTCCACCACTTGCAACCAAACTAGTTCTCACACGAAGACTGTAAGGACAAGGCTAATGGCGTCAAGTGGGAGGGGAGTGGGATTAAGCGTTGTAAACTCAATAAGTTGTATGTGGAGACCCCCTTTGTATAGGTTTGATTATCTCACTTCTCTTTTTCACCTAAACTGAACATGATTCTCATATGCCCATTCTTCCATTCCCTTTCCATCATATGTGTCTTTGAGCTTTACTTATACTTCTTCATCAATAGAAGTTTTGAACAGCAGATGAGATACACATTGTTGTTCTCTTGTAAGTGGTGGTGCTACAGGTGTGCAATCTTTAAAATGATCACTTTTCATGAATCACATAATTATGTACAACGCTGCACTGTCTTTCTCTTTTGAAGTTTTCAACCCATTCAACCTCCAGTGTGTCGAGGTGCCCATTCTCTCACAAGAAGTATGTGAGAATTCCTATCCAGGACAAATCTCAAAGAACATGATATGTGCCGGTTTCCTGGAGGGAGGCAAAGATTCCTGTCAGGTATTTCATACTTTCCTGCATAATTTGTTCTGTGAATTACTCTTGTACCTACATGTAAGGGAGATTATATCTAGATTCTTGGCCATATGTCATTATGCACTTTTATTTTAAACACTGATGTAGTAAAACACAAATACAGCGTAACTAGGAAAGAAAAGCCATTTTAAAATGAGCTTTTAAATGTTCTTATGTGAAGAAACTTTTTCAATACATATTGTGTTAAAATTCTAATGGTTGCACATACTAAGATTCAGCTTTGATACACTATCTGTTTGTTTTATAAATGTATAAAACAATGTGTGCACTCTCCCCCCATCTCTGTCCCTCTCAGGGTGACTCTGGTGGTCCTCTGGTGTGTAATGGTGTGCTGCAGGGTATTGTGTCGTGGGGTTACGGCTGTGCTCAACCTGACTACCCCGGCGTCTACACTAAAGTCTGTGCTCTGTTGCCTTGGATCCATGAAATCCTTAACAGTAACTAAAACATTACACAACCAAATGGGGGACTTTAGGAATCCAAAGTGGAAATCACACTTCTGCAGTCTAATACAATCCTATCCAAACTTTACCAACAGCCAAGAATAAAAGAGAAAGGAAAGGTTCATTTACAGATCCTAATGAATGGGACGATTATCGAAGTATATTTCAAAATTGATGATCTTCATTTATTTTGATAGTGACCTTTTCATTTGCATGTGATTAGAAGTACATATTTAAAAAAAAGCTGTGTTCAAATTTTTTGTGATTGTGGTGTGCGTCTGTTGTGTTTGTATGTATGTAGATTTTCCATTATGAAAACATAATTTATAAATGATGGCCTCTTCCACAGTGATATTTTAAACTATTGCCATTGAGACCCATTTCTAATACATTCATGACATGTTCAGTTATGTTCCCCAAATAAAGCAATTTTGCAATATTTACCTATACAATGTAAATATTTATATTTTTAATGTAGACTGCAATGTAAATTATACCTGCCAAATACAAAAAATAAATATAATTCACAAAGACTCCTGTGTAATATGTTTATTTGTATAATGGCTAGGGAGTTGGTCTCGAAAGAAGTGTGTAGACAAAGTAATTCTTGGTTAAATTAGACCAGAATTATGATGTCCGTATAATTTACAATAATCTAACCTCACACCAGATATAGTAGCCTAACCATCAATCTTTAAGGTCTAAGATCAGTTCATTTGCCCCTGGACCAGGCTATGACATGAAAGGGGCCTGATATTGCTTAAGAACAGGTCCTAACATTCGCCCAGAAGGGGACAAGTTTGCCTAGGCCTCAAATAAGTCCCTCTGAATTACATGCAATCATTCATTTCGTAAAAAAGAATCAGCTAAATCTCTAATAATACTGAAACATAACCGCAAAACAGCATAACTGCAACAGAACTAGAAAGAATATTAATTAATTAAAAAATACATTCATTAACTTACTAAGATTAAATAACAAAACACAAAATGTATGATACAATAATTTATTAAGCACAAAATAAAGTTTCTGCATGGGTTCTTGCCTCAAATTAAACTAATATTAACTTAACCCTCATATGATCTTCATTTTTTGGTTACTCAGGTGTCCTCCTGGGTCAGGTGGACCTGTTGGTTTTTGGGGCTTTTATTTCAACATATTCAAACTTTTTTTTGTTAAAATTCTCAGCAAATGTTTACTTCATCCCATTTGCAAGTAATATGAGAAAACAAGTTTTTTTCAGATTTATGTTCCTCATAGAAAATGAGCCAAGGCCAATGAATCACAATTTGAAAAAAATATTATTTGTATATTTTTTCTTAAGCTAAAAACTGAAAATGGGTCCCACAGACCCGAAGACCTTAGAAAGTTTAAATAAGTGTAAATGAACTAAAAAAGACCATTAAAAAATGAAGCCAACTGTAATCTTCTTCTTTTTCTTCTTCTTCTTCTTCTTCTTCTTCTTCTTCTTCTTCTTCTTCTTTGTCTTCTTATTATGATTACTTTATATATTATTAAACTGGCCTTTGAAAAATTCTGTAACCCCAAATTTTTTGTCTCACATTGTAGTATTAAAAATATGTTGTTTGGCAAGTTGCATAATGTGTCTGCATGCAGTTTTGCAAAGAGCAGAGCAGCTAAAGATGCTATTGCGAAACATGCTGAAATATTTGTCGTGCTGTTTTCAAAAGAAGAGTAAATGAAACAGGTACAAAGAATGAAAACAATTAGGAAGGCTTCATTTTACTTCAGACAAAAAGCTAAAGGACAAACCATAATAATGCAGGCAAAGAGTGCAAAAGCTTAAGGCCATCACTGGTTATATTTACCTCAGAGGCAGTTTAGTGAAGGACAGTCATGAATGGGTTTAACCTGTATCATATGCTGACACTGATTAAGGTTGCTAAAATAATGCAACAGCTGAACAAAAGAAAGAATCTGAAGTGTTTGTGGAAATAAAGACATTTTGGAGAATTGCAGAAACAGAAATAATCTGTTTAAATTAAACAGAGGATAAGCCCATAAAAAGATGAATATTTTTTTGCAATGTAATCTCACAAGCCTTCTGTCTATTCGGATGGGTTTGATGCAGTTTTTTGTACAAAAGAACCATCTCCTATTACAGGAAATAGTAATTTCTTGTAATCTAATTTCTGAACAGAGCCTACTTTTATTTCAGCAAAACACTGGGCAATTTCCTTGTCTTTTTTTGCCCCAGTTTACAAGCGATGATGACTGCTTTTTGGAAAATTATTTTAAATTATATTTTATCTTTAAAGTATCAATCTGGTTCAAAAATATTATTGTTGTGCTATAAATCACACTGTGAAAAGGAAAGGAATAAAATCTAAAAGGAAAAGAAAACACAGACAGGGGTAAAAACCCTGGGGCATGTTCACTGCTGGGTGTCCTTATCTTTTGCCCTCCCCTTGGTATCCTTGACATTTACACTGCCAACCTTTCCACCATTTAGGTCAAACAACCTGTATTTCAAGATGGGTGGCTTGGACACTTTATAAAATCTAGTTCTCTGGTGTTCTCTGTAATTGTAAACTTTAAAATTTTAATGCAAGATAAGTGACTTTTTTCACTTTTTTAATTATTACAAATAATTTGAACTGTGATTTGAGGAGGAGGAGACCAACGGTCTAACTAAGTGTGTCATCCTCATAAAGGATTAGTTAGAAAAAGGTTTTTAATGTTTGTATAAAACATACACAAGCACAGACCATTTAGGGTTTTATTTCACAGCACACAACTCAGAGACAGCAATGCCAGTTTTAACTAGCTATACATTTTCATTTCATGTTTTGAATACTATAGTACACTCAAAGGAAGCTAGTCTTGTCAACCTGTACTGTCCAGAAGGGAACAAACTGCCACAATACCTATTAAGAGACAAAGTTACTTCACAAATGTTGCAAAAATGATATAACTAATGTCAAAAAATCTGTATGTATAGAGAGTAAATACACTACTATAGTTTAAATTAACTACAACAATGTGCAGCTCTAACTTTAAGCAATGGTGAATTAATATAAGTGTAACAAAACACCCTAAAAAAACCCACAAGCAAAATTGTTGTTACATGTACAGTAATAATAAATGAGTAAATGTAAACAAACACACAAATACGCTAGTAAGTAGAAATCTATTGTTTTGGAAATTTATGTCTGCATGCATATATTACTGTCAACCATGCTATATAGACTTATGAATCAATCATATTTCTGATAGACTTACTGTATCCAAGATTTCTGTTAGAAAGAATTAATTAAGAAGTTAGTTTTAAAAAACACTTACAGACTACAACCACAATGTTATGCAAACAGTTTCTTTTCTTCTGGAGATTAATATAGTTAACATAACCTACACTTCATTTCCATATTAAGACTTTAGGTGTTACTCAATTGTTTAAATTGATTATTTGATGAAATATACATCAATGCCGTATATCTAAAATGATGTCATCCACATCTGTGTCACAGATTATCTTCTTATTCCAGGCCTGCTGCCTTCAGCACTTCTTTTGCATCTTCAACCATTTCATTAAGACCTTTGTTCAATAGATGATATATAGTGCCGAGGGCAATTCCTCCAGCAGGTAGAGCCCCAACTAGTGGTATGCTGCTGAAAACATACTTAACCTTCATTGCTATATCAACCTTTGATGTGGAAAAAAATGTGCGAATCACATCAACAGTGATTCCATTGGCGAAGGTCGATTTCATTGCTGATTTTAAAACACTTATTGGCTTGTTAACCCTCTCTGACAGGCTCTGCAAGGACTTGTCATCAAGACCAAAGGCCTGAAAACTTCGAGTGAAGAAAGAAAGGGCAATGCCGATGTCACATCCTGCTGCCAGACCTGGTATCGTGGTCATTGCAATGGCACTAGACCCAAAAGCCGTCAGCCAGATCATTTTCCGCAAATATTCCTTCTTCCTCTTGAGCACTTTTGCAGAACAGACTGGCAAAGACGTGACAAGAGCAAATCTCTTGTGTTCAGGAAGATCTCCCTCCAGGTGATGCATTAGTGCCTGAAAGTCGTACTTTTCCAATTCATGAGAGGACACTAGGAACACTTTAGGATCTCCTAGCTTCTTTAAATTTTGCTTACAGTCTTCTTTGATTTTGGACAGCACATGCTGTTCATTGAACGCCTTCTTTTTCTGCTCACTTCGAAGGTCGTTGTCTACTTTTGAGCGAACAAAGTAAAAGAGCTTCTTCTTCTTCTTAATCTCTTGAGCAAGCATCAGGTCATTTTCTTTGAATCTGTCAGCAGACAGAATTATGAAGAAATCAAATTTGTCAAATTTCACATCTTTCAGGTACTGCTTTGCCTTGAATTTTGGGCTCCCAATTCCAGGCAAGTCCCAGATCTTCACATTGGGCATTCTAGAATGAGGAAACATAGTAGGTACCATGGTGGTTTCAATTACTCCAGTTGGAGATGATTCTTCTTCATCATCATTCAGACCTCTTAGAGCATTGATGAAGGTGGACTTTCCAGCTCCAGTCATCCCTGTTATAGCCACATTGAGTGAGACATTTTCTAGACTGTCAATATGCTCTTTCAGCTTTGCACTGGCCTCCTCTGTGGTGGAGACTTTGAGATTCTTTATTATGTCATCTGGTTCCATATACAAATGCTCATCTGTATCCACACTTGTCTCGTAAGCCATGGTGACCTTATACAGAATTATAAAGAGGAAAGAAGCAATCAGCTGATTCTGATGAACTGAAATTGCACATTGCTGACGTCTCACTACATTCACTTTTATTACAGTATATGACAAAGCTTATGTAAACACAATTGATAAAGCAAATAAATCTTAACCAGAAATTGCAACTGTAATATCAGCTATTGCTGAAAATTCCGACCAGTGCAATAGTGGATCTCTGCTTTCAGTAATATAAGAGAAAGTACAGTTTATAACAAGAAATATTACATAATAAATATGTATATTTTTAATAATCTATCAACAAAAACTAGAATTTGCCAAATGACATGGAGAGATCTTACCTGGAAAGTACAGTCACAATACCTCCAATCAGTGGGTTAGGTGACAACAGCGTGCAGCTTATCACATACTTTAAATGAGGGATGTCTCGGGTGTCTTGAAAAAGAAGGTGATGACACTCCTCAGAGACATACGTAAGCAAAAGTTAAATGAGGCTGTCAGGTGTTATAATCAAAAGCAAGCTGTATTATGGACTGACTGTAGTCACATTTTCAGTTACAAGAGAATTGCTGTCTAATATATTTGGAGGATAATGAAGACTGAAAAACTTTTCTGATCATCCCCTGCCATTCTCATTTTCAGTTTAAAGAGTTGCCTTCAGCATAGGATTTGCATAACATTACATTACAATTACATTATATTATATTACATTCCTTTGCTTGTATCCAAAGTGATTTATGAGGAACCATATATCCACTGCCCTGAAACTGAAATGGAACATAAAATCTTACACTTAAAATCGTATTATTGCTTAAACTCTTGGCAATGTTGGTGAGTTAGTGCGAAAACACTAAGATTACAACAAATTAAAACAGTAAATGGTGATTTTATGTATGGCAAAGTGTTTCTAGGCCTCTTTCCTCATGGAAAAAAGACCAGGTCTTAGATTAGCTCCATCAAATACCCGGTTTGCCTCTTTTTACTTCAGTAGACAAAACATGTGTGTTGGTTATGGAATTGTATAAATATGTTTACATGTATTCTAGTATTCAACTAGAAAAGGAAAAGAAAGAAAAAAAAGGAAGAAGCATTTCTGAAGATTAGTTGAAAGATTAAAAGAAAACAAAACAAACAAAAGGAAAACAAAACTGAAAATTCTTGAAATTATTCAGCTTGTTGTTGACTAAAGCTGTTGAAATGTATGCATGCTGTAATTTCAGTCTGTCAGAAATGAAGCATGAGGCATGTGCATATTTTCATACTCCACATTATAACACTAACCAAAAAGAGGTGGTTGGGTCTGGTGGCATGTCATGTGGTTTTCCAATGGAAGAGACTTTCAGCTTATTTTTTCAAGAACCCTTTCACCACACCCAACAGCACACTTTATACTAATAAAATTAATATGATCAAGATTTTCATAGGTCCAGATTTTTTCATTTAGAAACAAAAAAAATTAATATCTATGCATTACTTCGGGCAAGTAAGTAGTTTTGTAGTCATAATGGTATAAATATATTAAATATATGATTCAGTGTGTTTATTCAGTATTTATTTGTTAATGAGACTGCGCAGTCAGTTCCACGCCCGGTTCCTGCTGCCCAGTGTCGTGCAGTGCGTCAGTGTGAAAGTGGCGAGGCGCTCTTCTTCTGGAATTCAGTTTATGACCCCCTTCCTGGTTTCATTCTGTGCGTCTCTGTTGGGACTCTCTGTTTCACAGCCAATGCTTTAATATTTTATTATGAACTAATTCAGAGCTAGGTTTTTACTATTGCCTTTGTACTGGTCTTCTTTCGGTTTCACTTTCCTGTAACTGACTGCTGACATGGACGCCGGGTGAGTTTGTCATTGCTTACTTCAAGCAAGTGGAGCAGCTGACTGAGGGTCAACAGCAGTGAGGAAGTTCAGATCAGTCTATGTTACTTTGTCCGTGTGCCCTTAAGCTAAACTGTAGTGTTGAGATTAGACTTGGAGTTCCCAACAAGCATAACGATTAGTTGTCCGTATTTATTCTGGAATGTTCAACTCACTAAAATATGTTATGATGCATTTTTAATAGGATATGTGTATAGATATTGTTTTATTTTAGAAATGTGTCCTACTATTTAATTTTTGTTGATAACAATGTAGCTGTTGAGCAGGTTTCCATCAACTCACTGAATGAAACAAAAAGAGAACAAAAGACAAAACTAAATGTTTTTAGATGCTCCATGATGTGTTCAGTAAAGGTTCTTGAATTCTGCTGATGAAGAAGAATTTGTGAATTGTGTTTAAAAAGATTATGTTTAATCAAAGAGCTTGCAGTTCTGTCATGACCAATAGGTGATTACAAATGTATTATGTTCACCATTTAAATCAGACTGAATGTACGATATCTGTCCTTGTTTTGTCCTAAATTAGATTTAGTATGCCACGAAAGATCCCAGAAGAACTCCTTAACAAAATAAAGGAGACACTGCAGTCTACGAAGCCAGAAAATATCCCTCAGCAGATAATGGCTCTCCTGGATGTGTTCATGCACTTTAAGATGGACATAGCTGTGACAGGAGATTCTGGCTCTGGAAAATCTTCACTTATTAACGCACTGCTTGGACTAGAGCAAGATGATGAACGCGCTGCTCCAACAGGAGTTGTGGAGACTACAATGAAACCTAAAATGTATCAGTATCCAAATCACCCTCTTCTGCGTCTGTGGGATCTCCCAGGGATGGGCACGCCCTCTTTTGCATCCAAGACTTATGTGGAGACAATGAACTTTGACTTGTATGACATGTTCATCGTGGTGACATCTGAGAGATTTAGAGAAAACAACATGCTTCTGATTGAGAAAATACAAAAACTGAAGAAGCCTTTTTATGTTGTCAGGACAAAAGTAGACAACGACTTACATTCAGAGAGTAAAAAACACAACTTCAATGAAATCGCTGCCTTGACTCTCATGAGAGATGAGTGTTTGAAGTATCTTGATGAGACTAACTTGAATCCACATGTATTCTTGGTATCAGGACATGACACGCAGAATTATGACATGCAGAACCTTAAAGACACTCTTGAGAAAGAGGCTCCAAAGCTCAAGAGAGATGTTTTTATCACTTTCTTGTACAATATATCCCCTGCAGTAGGGAAAAAAGCAATGTGAGTATTCTCAGAAAACAAAAGTTCAATTTGTTCCACACTCGGCTCAGTAAATGTCTATTGACAGCTGATTGGCTGAGGACTGCCGTATTAAATTTTTAAAATAGCTAAAGTATTGCCATAAGTTTTGCAAGTGATTTAGCTATTTCAGCTAACTGTGTTATATCGTTTTAGCTGTTTTAGTAAAAAACAATACTGAATATAGAGTTCAAATGTTTTAATACTAATTCATATTCAGGCAGTTGTGAGTGTTTTTCTTCTCATTTACCTTGACAGTCAGACAAAAATATAGTTTGCAATGTTGATTTTGTGGGAGGAACTTAAACCTGTAATTTGGCTTAATGTTCATGAATGACCAAAAAAAAGGGATTTTGTTTCTCTGTTTTGCATAGCAGGAGTAATAGACCCAAATGCAAACAACTATGCTTCTGCATGTTTCTAAGACAAACATTGTGCTCCCCATTTCATTCTTCAAAGCATTACTATAAAAATAGGAAGAAGAAGAATCCTAATGATATCAGTAGCGTTCCAGTGTCCTTGCTGCTAAAAGCCATTCTTGTTTTACCGTTCTGTGTTTACAACTTTGTCTTGAGTATCAGGATTATATTTGAAAAGGGCTTTTCTACACACAACTACAGGTGCAAATACAACCAACATACCTAAAACTGATTTAAATATAACTGCTCAAGACACTTCACTTGAAAATAGTTTTAGCCACATGTTATATTGTGCAAATGCTTCAGTTTCTCTGAGCCATATTTGGCTCCCACCCAGTAGTGTGTTAACGTTGCCCTTTAATTCAAGTTCTTTAGTTTTTTTGTCAGCCTCGGTTTTTTGCTATCTTGCTAAATTGTACCTGAATGTTCCTGAAGGATTTAAGAGACCAGTTTCGAAATATATTGCCCATATTTTGATTTAATCTCCAAAATTGACCTTCAAAGTATTTCATAATAGCAGCATGGATTTCATTAATTTATCAATATATCAATGACATCTGTAAATATTGTAGTTTTTTATGTCATTTTAATATTCAAATGTTTAATTTAAGCTATATTTCTGTTATTTTAAATATGCCTTACATCCCGAACGTCGAAAAGTGTGTGTAGGTGGGCGCGGATGTTTGGCACTGCCTTACATCCCGAGCGTTGAGTGGCAGGAGAGGGGGGTTAGTTGGGGGGATACCCTCTTTCATTCAGAGGCCCACCTACTGTTGAGGAATGTGCAAAACAGGAAAAAAAGACAAATATGTTTTCTGCATGAGAAATCAGAGGTGTGGAGTGAGAGCATGTGAAGACACGTTTGTCTCACGCTCATTGCGTGAGAGTTGGCAGGATCTAGTTGCTTGGTCAAGTATTCTCTCAATGTTCCTCTCTCTTCCTCTTTTTCTCATACCAGGGCCATTAAGCGTCATGCTTTGAAGAATGGGAAAGTGAGAGAAAAGAACCTACAGAAGCTACAGACAATCTGGAAAAACTGTACCAATGGAACTGAAATAGTCAGCACAGCATTGGAAGCACTGGACCACTTTCAGCTTGATGTGCCCATTTTAGGCGAGACAGGATCAGGAGTCAGTGCTCTGATAGATGCCCTAACAGGGCTAAAGAATGACATCAGTGGCTCAGCAGATGAAAGAATCCCAACAATGTGTCCTCAGTACCCAGATATCCGGTTCTGGGATGCGTCAGGAGTCGAGAACATCATGGACAGGCCACTGGAGGAACAGAAGGAAATTCTGGATCATTTTGATTTTTATATCATTATTGTGTCAAACTGGCAGCGGGCCTGTCACGCAGAGCTGGCGAGAACTATAGGGCAGTTAAAGAAACACTACCACTTTGTTCAGACAAAGGTTGACTGCCATTTGCAGGCCCAGGAAAGCTTGTGTTGCTCTGAGGCTGAGATTCTGGATGGGCTACGAGCAGAGTGTGCTAAAGAGCTACAGCGGGGTAAAGCTGGCCAATCACAACTGTTCCTAATTAACAGTCTAGATACAAACACTTTTGACTTTTTCAGTCTGGAGAGTGTACTCAAAAGTGACCTGGATACAATAAGGACAAGTGCTTTTGCATATTATGTTGCAAAAATTGTCAGACAGAAACAAGAGCCCCGTTCTTGTCAGATTTTGTAGATTGATTTTTTTAATTAATGTAAAATAATTTATTTTCATTTCTGTATTAGTATGACATGTTTCTGTGGACTGTGGCATTCAAACTAACTTTCCCACCATCTAGTGGTCAAATCACGCAGATGGTTCCTTTGTTTTTAAATATTCGTTAAATAAATAATACATTAAAACTAAACAAAAAAACATTTTGAGATTGAATGGGGGCCTAATAAATGTTTTCTCTTAATGTGAAGATTACAAATGAGACTTCAAAGCACATGAGAGTTGTTTTGACAATTTCTTGGACAATTTATGTCTTGCAGTAAATAGCAAAGCAATGTGAGTATTCCCAAAATATGAGAAGCTCAATTTACTCTGCATTCAATATGAAGAATGAATTTTTCTTTGCAGGAGTTATGGACACAAACACATACAGTTTCTGTGACAGAGTTTCTCTTCACAAATACTTTTATTTATTTCCATATTGTATTGTTTTTGGCTTTTATTCTGGAAACCAACATTAACTGCAAAACATTTATGGAGTATTTTTTCTGTAAGAGTTCCGTCTTGTTGACATCATCATTTTCCACTGTCACTATGAAGCAAAATCAGTAAAACATCTGTTGATCATGTTTGTAATATATGTGTGTTTTTGTGTGTGTGTAAAATACAAGTGTGTTTAACATACAACAGAATATTTTTATCAAAGCAAAAGAACAATCACGTTAGTTTGGTTGAGTATCTGTTAATCTGTTTAAGTTGCTCTACACACCCTTGGCCCTAAATTTGCTAATTAAAAATGGTTGAGTTAAAAGACCCCTGCAGGAAGTCTGCGACTGTAAACCCCGCCTCTGTGGGTCGCTGCTTTAGCGGAGAGTGTGTAGCTGTGTGCTCTTTTTTTCAGCCGGCCCTGAGCTAAGAGCTGTGCTCTGAGAGAACTGGAGGTTGCGTCAGACTGTTAGGCCCGTCTTCTCTCCTTTGTTGCTGGCAGAGCTTCAGGCTTAGCTAAGCTAATACTCCGTAAAGAAACGGCATCGGGCGCCGGTCTCTTTCCTCTGGTGAAGTTATCGCCCTAATATCGCATGTCCTCTATCCAGAATCTCCAGTCTTTTGGTAAGTTTCGCATACACCCAGTAATACCGCACTTATTTACCGCAGGAAAACTGCGTTGGCTCTGGAGCTTTTAGCCGAGGCCAGCTTAACGGACGGTTTACGAAATTTACAATCGGCCTGTACATTAACAACGAGCCTAAAGGTTGATATTGTCGAAATTGTATCTACAATACTCGTTTCAAGCCATAAACGCCCTAGTTTCCTCTGGGCTGTGGGTGGTAGCCAACATTAGTTAGCTTCGAGCTACAACAAATAAGCCTGGGCCTGTCGCATTTGTGTGTTGGTTGTTCGACTGAATTTTCGCTTTGTACTTCGACGTATTTCTTTCTTTTTAAGTTCTGTAAAATGTATTTAACAAGCAAGAGTTCGTTTTTAAGGATTTATATCTCAGCCAACCTCTGTGTCCTCTATGCTAGTTATCTGGATCCGTTTCCAGCAGTGATTGGAGGATAAACAAAGACTAATTCACCAAATAAATCGGCTCTCATTTATAATGATTGCGTGACCATTTTTATCGATTTGGAAGATATTATTGTATGCCATCCTTTTAAAAACATAATATAACCATATTTTCAAGGGTAAAGCGTTTGTTTGTGTCGAGTCACCATCTAACATCTATGGCCTGGCTCTGGAAATCTACTGTGTGTGCGACGTTTTTTAAAAAAAGGAAAAGATGATTCCCCTTTCTTCGCATAACAGTATAATCCCGTTGACAAATATTACACACGAGCTATATGTAGTTAGGGTAAAGTGGTGAATGCAAGTAATTAGTCCTGTTTACTAGATTACATTTAACTAATGATGGTTTGCCGTTTTGTTCTAGATCCCTTTGCTGATGCAACTAAGGGTGACAACTTGCTCCCTGCTGGGACAGAGGATAAAATCCACATAAGGATTCAACAACGAAACGGGCGAAAGACCCTGACTACAGTGCAAGGGATTGCCGATGATTATGACAAGAAAAAGCTTGTGAAGGCATTCAAAAAGGTATTTGGTTTACACTGTGGTTTGTCTTCTTGCCAATGAATAATTTGCCATGTTTTTTGAATAGTTTTTAACTGTGATGCTGTTTAAATGGCAGAAATTTGCCTGCAATGGCACTGTGATTGAGCACCCAGAGTACGGGGAGGTTATCCAGTTGCAAGGAGACCAGCGAAAAAACATTTGTCAGTTTCTCCTTGAGGTAAGTTGTCTTGTCTTCAGTTGTTTTATAGCTGTGGTTCTTAATCCTGCTGCTGGCGACTCACTGCACTGCACATTTAGACCTTTGTCTGCCCCAATCCACTTAATCCAGCTAGTGAAAGTCTCTGTAATCAGTGGATGAACTGACTTGGGTTAATTTGGAACTGCTGAAGCTGTGGGTCTTACCAGGAGCAGTGTTAAAACACTGGTTTATAGCCTTCACTGCTTTGACGTGTTGATCTTTTCCCCTCTTCTCCACAGATAAACATTGTAAAAGAAGAACAGCTGAAGGTCCACGGCTTTTAAAATGATGGACTTGCCAGAGGATCAAGACTACAGCAGTTTTTAGTACACCACACTTGATTAGGGCTCTAAAGTTTTCTGACCATATGATCACATAGCTGTCAAACATGAATGACTGTATAAATGTTTTTATAGGTATTCCAAGTAAGATATTTTGATAAATGTATGACTGCTTCCAATCAGGGACTGACTTAGGTGTATGTTGTTGACTGTAATGAATACATTATAATGGACATGCTCAGCTAAGTATTTCTATCAAGACAATAAACCATATGATTTTGGCACAATTTTTTTTTACCAGCAGCTTGAGTTTTTTGGGTCAAGTTTCATTTGAGGCTCACCTATCAGGCTTGTTTGAGATGGCTAAAAAGTGATTTTGTGCCTTTCCCCCCATAAATGTGCACCATCAAGCCTTTTTGAAGATGTTAGTAAGCAAGCATGGAAGAGTTATTAGATAAGCATCAATCAGATTGTCCTCCAGTAATGTGGTTGGCTGGCACAAATATTTGCGCCTTAGTTTAGTCTGTTCATCTCTGGGTATAATATACCTTCACCTTGAAATCTCATGTTACTTCAAAAATTCAATCTGGTAATTGGGGCAATGTTCAGATAATGAAACATTTAATTTGGGGCTTGGCTATTGTCAATATCTATGATTGTTTGAAATGAGAATTTAGTGTGTTCAAGGAGAACCTAATGGCATGCCAGCAGTATTTCATTCAAATTCAAGCTTTTACCTTCCTAATCAACTCTGCATTAGATGTTGAAAAATTGTAAATATAAGAATAGTTTCTTCGGAGAATATCTTGAAACACAGTTACCTTCCTGCTTTGAATGAATCTGGCAAGTTTTCTAGAATGCAGAACTTGGTCAAGTCCCATAATGGTTGTTTGCATCAACCACTGAATTGTAATGAGGGACTTTGTAAATACGATGGCAAAACACCTTAATGTAAACCATCCCGTTTAATAGCGTTTTCATTCTGTTAACCTCTATTTTTGGTTCAAATATTTTGGCATAGCCATTAAAGTTTTAAGACTTGAGAAAAATATACCTAATATATATAGCCATATCATGACTGACCATTATGCTCTTCCTTCTACAGCTGGCATTTACTGCTCTCATTTTTAGGTCTGTAATCCTTTTAAGGCAGGCCTAGCCTGTGTGACCTCTTCTGCTGAGGAGAAACAGATGAGTAATCCTCTTAAAAGGTCATGGTATAAGAAGGAGGAAGCATTGCATGTTCTTTTCAGATGGTTTGGAGAGCTAGACTACAAAGGCATTCTGAGAGTCAGAAAATTGACAGGAAGAACTGGTTGGAGCAGAAAATCACAAAGCGTTTCACACTGCCCTAAATGTAATTTTGTCTACAACACAAACAGCTGACCTTCATTAGTCGTAATCTGTACTTGCTCTTTGTCTTTCTGTTTGCTGGCTAGATGTAGGCTAGCATTTGGTGTGTCCTCCTAGAAGGGACAGGATCTCTATAGCCTGCTGTGATGTAACACATTAGTTATGTAGGCTATTCTAGGTCTTTGGGATCATTCTACCTATTCTAATACAGGGTGATTAAACCGCTAGTGATCTTATCAGTAATTTCATATAAGAAATAATATAATCTTAGTCCGATGAAGTTTTTGTTGACGGAAGAGTGGGCTTCCAGGGTCCACAGTGTGGTTTGGTGAGTTTGGAGCGTCAGCAGTCTGTGTAAGACGTGGCGAACAGACGGCGGAGGCAGTCCAGCCTCAGGCTATCCATCGGCCTCTCTGTGCCACTCAATTAATTTCTGCAAGAGGATGCAGGAAAATGCACAAAGTTAATGATGGATGCTTCATATTAGTCACCAGACATTTTAATCTTTTATATCTTTGTTTTCTCTATACCGTGATAGCCACATTGTAGAGCGACGGAACGCTTTCAAGCCATACGAGAATGCAGTTCGTAAATTGTTCATAACTTGTTAAGGTGAGGAGTTGAATCATATTTATTATGACCAATAGAAACACGCACACAAAAAACTGACATATGCATAGATTTTACTAGGCTGATGCGTGGACACGCTGTTTTTCATATTATTAGAAATGTTCATCGATGGCAATCAGCCTGTGTTGCTTTTGAGCAGTTTTAGCCAGAGGCCAGCCAGCTGTTATGGTTTTTTCTTGATTGCCGTCTACTCACACACCCCTCAGTTTTACATAGCCTGCTTTACTACACTGCTGCCAACATGCAGCTTCAGATGGGACATTAATGACCATGCTCCAGAACAGAGGAGGTCAATAACTGCGATCTTTTGTTTCCTAAATAGAAACTGGGATGTTATGTCTGACCTGCAGGGGGCGCTGCAAACCCACCTTAACCAGCCCACATTCTCCGAAAATAGAGAAAACAGTATTTGATAGAACAAAGACACTAAATTTTATATATCCAGCAATGTAGATATGATTTTAAAAACTAAATGTGTTTTACTACAAAATATAAACTGTATGTAGAGCAATATACATGCACATGAACCGCAATCTGCAGACAAATAGACGTGTCCTTAAAATGCTGAAGGTGTGTTATTCTTGTCATGGTGCATAATCAAGATCCACAGACTTGTGTGTACTAATATTGCACAGATACTAATGACACAATGCATAAGCACATGTCTTAGTTGCAGCATTTAGACACAGTGGCATAGAACTTGGTCTCGCAGGGATTTGTCACCAACATGAAACTAACAACAACAATAAACAGGTAAAGCGGACACAAGCTCCTATTCTGAAATGCAGTTAATTAAAAAGTGTCTGTACTCTAAAGAGAATCAAGCAGCTTTCCTTCCCCCTAGAGATTTATGTGTTGTCGGACGCCCACATTTTGAAAGAATAATGTTGCATTTATTAATTATTGCACTTATCCGCTGCAGGTGTTGACTTAATTGAGATTCACACATCTGGAATGTGTGCTGGTGTGACCTTTTGAGTAGCACAGCTTGCTGTGTAGTGAAATGTTCTATGTCACGCCTTCACAACCAGCTTTATTAACACTATATGTTATGAGAGGTCTCACTCTCCATCTTTACATCCTGTACTTGCTGACATCTGTATAGAATATATCACTTATAGAATGCTTAAAGGAATTTAAAGAAGTCTGAGGAATGATATTCTACTGATTATATTGCCTTGGGCATTACAATCTGTTTGTAATTATGTAACCAGAATATAGTTGACTAAAAATTCAATCATGAATATCCCTTGATAAATATACACATAATGGAAAAAAAAAAATTATATAAATAATGGCATATATTTGAAACATGTTTATTTCAGCAACAATTGATATCATGACACTATGTAAGAACTAGAACATATAACAAAGTTAGTTATCCTAAATCAACTCACAGTGTAATGTAACTGCACAAATGGTATAGAAACTGGTAGATGATTGATTGTCAGACCACTATGCTTTTTTATAGCATTAACACTTCTATTCGAATTGCTAAAATATTTCATATAATTATTTCAAACCAACCATCATCTTGGAGTCATCCAACACTTTTCGACTACAGATTTATACCAACAAGATATTTTTGACAGTTTGCCAGAAGAAAGCCCCTTCTGTCAAGGACACTTGCCAGTGACTGTTGGCATTTTGACTGAGTGCAGGTGTAGGGGTTACAAGAGAACAACAGTGAACCTACTGCCCACGGACACACTATGCACATATTCCAGAAGAGCCTCATTTGTATTGTACAATGCGCGTATTTGATGCTCTGTGGCTTCTTTGGCACCTGGGCTTCTCTGGCTCTGATGAAGATAGATAGCATTTGTGAATGGTTACCTCCACCTGGAGGCTGTGTCATGGCTGAATATGTATCTTTTGCCATAGCAATGGTTCAAAACAGCATTTAAGAATGTCATAGAACTATGTAAATAGAACAAATTGGGTTTAGTGAGATTGAAACTATAATATTATATGGTCAAAACTATAATATTAAATGGTCAAAACTGTAGATCAAGGTTCCATATAGGAAACCAGTTTAAGGTATTTCCATTGAGTACAGCAACCTCAGTGAACATTACAGATCAAAAATAGGCTCATGCAACATTGGAATTAAATCCAAAAGCACAAACTAGGTTGTTTTGTCCAACAGAAAACAGAAGTAGGGCATGTTCAATTCAGCAATTCATATGTATTTATTTAATTCTAAATTTAGTCTCTTTAGTTTTAGTCACTTGGTCAGTACACTGACAACAATCACTTTGATCTTTTAAAATAGTGTTGATTCTAATGTAATGTAATAGTTTTTTACTTAAAATGAGCACTCTTCAGGGAAGCTGCACCAGTTTTTATTCTGACAGATAGTTTTCAGGTTTACCCGTTTGCATTTGGCTTAGTATCAAAATGCTGCTGTCTGTATGAATTAATTTTCCCGCCATTACTTTTGCGTCCACCAGATGGCAACATGTAATTGATATCAGGTAAAAGCCTACCTTCAAAATGTATATATTTTTTGATAGATTGCATCAATTACGCAGTATTTCACCGTATAGATTGAGGCTAGATATAAAAATGTTGAAAGCCTATTAGGACATATTCAGAGATATTCTTTGTTTGCCAATAAAGCTCGTCTACATTTCTTATGAAATTGTAATCAATGCTGGTAAAACATATGGTGTAGACTTATAGCCTATTCCATGGAGACAAATGCCTCTTCCCTTCTCCAAACTCATCTTAAAAAGCAGCAGCCCCACTGAAGGTGGCACACTTCTGGTTACGGAGAACTAGTATTAATTCATCCTCTTCGTGTGCTGTGTAAAATGTCAGCCACCTGTCTTGTTCATCTATTAAAAAAACAAACAAATACAAAAACCACCAGAATGATCTAGCACTACCTGGTTCTGTGACAGAATGGAGCAGTGGGTTAGTGGTGTTTCCTAGGGAACTGTGTGTAGGCACACAGCCTCCACTGCTAATAGCCCTAAAATATCCCAATTAAAAGTGGAGACGGGGGACTATGTGTTTTCATTGGCCCATGCTCAGAGTGTTGGCCGCTGCCAGTGAAAGGCAGGGTCTGGTTCTGTTGCAATATGTTCCTTTGAGCGTTCCATTTTTAGAGATGAGAGGTGGAAAAAAAGGATCCTGCAAGTGTCTGTGTACCATATGCATGTAATAGTTGACACACCGCCATGTATTCCAGGTTTTTTTTTCCTCTGCATCTTGTACATATATCGGGTTAATTGGTAAGACACAGCAAACTTGATTGTAATTATGTCTCACATTTTTCATTCCGGTCCCTCAAGAGCTTTTCGGACACTGTGGGCTCACTGGGCTTTGGGTTAGATGATTAAAGATGCCCATCCTGTGCTGGTGGGTAACTACACGGAATAGCTCAGGTTTGAAATGAAGATTTATTTTAGAGAGATTAATTAAATCAGTAGCATAACAGCACATTTTAGTTTACACACATTCACATAAAAATGTGCGTGTTTTAATATATACAACCCCTTTTCATCTTTTATTCACATGAAAAATGCTACGTTTCTGGTGTGGAATTACATATATATGTATATGTAATCTGTGACTATATACTTTTATATACATATAATCTGTAATTCCACACCAGAAACAGTTAGCATTTTTCACGTGAATACAAGATGAAAAGGGGCTGAATAATTCAGGACGGTTTTATAATGTAGGTTGCCACACTTTTGAAAATGAAGGGTTTTTCGCTGTGGTGCCAAGGAAGACCTGTTTTTGGACCTTTTAACAAACATATGATTCTTTAAAGAACTGTGTTTACAAATATGATGTGAGATTTTGAAGAACCATAAGTTTTAATATGCTGTTTTTAAGGGACTTTTAAAATGTATGTGTATAATGTGCAGAGAAGCATGATTCTTTATTATATTTCTCTCAGTGTCATTAACAATAATGTATACAATCTCCCCGTGTTTGATATGCTCCAGACATGACGGCATGCTGAATTTGGCTCATTTGCAGCAGTCTATGTTGCATCCAGTGTGTTACAGGGTGCGTGTGGAGGGAGAAGAGGCCCCCTGCTGAGCAGCTTCACCGCACTGACAGGTGCTTCACAGAGACTGGGAGTGATTTACAGCCATGTGCTCCCACTCTGCCAGACACACAGCAGTCCAACGAGGCCCATGTGAGTCCTGCATCATCCACCTGCCCTGAAGCGTGGACAGTAACACGGCCAGTGCAGCCTGCAAGTTCATCTTATGTCTGTTCTTTCAATTCTTTATTTTACTTCATTTAAATACTAAGTTCTCTTTTTCCTTAGCCACCAAAATCCATTTTCTCTCTTACATCTCCTTATTCTGGAACAAAATCTTGTAATTCCAAAATGATATCTTCTCAAGAAAACAGAATCCTCACCTTCTTTGTTCTGTGCATCTTTTACTCTAATTTATATTGCTCCAATCACAACAAAATCTTCAACCAATATAAAAGCAGATGTAAGAATTGTGTAACTCATAAGAATAAAAATTATTACTTTGTGAAGCTTCCATGTGAATGGATCAATAAAAATGCTCCAAAACTGCTTATTTCCAAACAATGATTTACTTTGACATATTAGAAATAAGTAATATTTTGCAGTCTTCTGTAAATGTATCTTTTTTGAAGAACTTTTGTTTGATCAGCTTTTTTATGGTTCGGATGAGCACTTTAAAACATGTTATATCTAATTTGTTAGTATAGCAATGGTGCCAAACATGTGTGACTGTTAGAGCTGACGGTAGAGTTATGTTTGCCCTAACTTGCTAAGTGGCTTTAAGATCAATAACTGAAGTCTGAACATGCTGTCTGGAATTGTGATAATTTCTGAGAGTTTAAATATTAAAAAAACATTCATTTTTTAAATTTGAGTTCCTAAAACATCATAGATGATTGTTATAATGTTGGAAAATATCATTTTGAATATTTACTACCAAACAGTTTATTAAGTGTTTGGTCCCTTTATTAATGTAAGAAACCAGGATTTTATTGATGGAAGCAGCACCAGTATTAGGTGAAAGTTTTCAGGGCCACCGGAATCAAAACACTGAAAAATGCTGTGTCTTCTGATGAAACTGGATGAAGCATATTTTGATGTCCAGCCACTGATGTTTTAAAAAGGAAACGATGTGAAGTACAAGAAGATTTAAAGTAATGAAAGTAATTTTTCATCCACCAACAGATGGCGCTGCAACTCTGAGCCACTAAAGCACTTGTCCTTCTCAAAAGTCCTGTTCAAGATAAGTACAACGTTATCACAGTATAAAAAAGTATTTATTAAAAACGTGAAATTATGAGTTTTATTATAAAAAAAACATATGGACAACTTATGGAAAGTTAGGAACTAGAATTTGTGACGGATAAGTGCATCATCATAAAGAATTAATAATGATTTTAAGAGTGAATGTGCATCTTTGTTCATCATGTCTTTTGAAATAAATATATGAAATTAGGGTCCTGCATTCACATTCCCCATTCATTAATAGTGACTAAAGGCAGCCATAGATTATATGTGCAGTGAACAGGGCAGTAATTCCAATATATAGGCATATAAAGTAAGATATATTTAATGTGTGTCTCAGTTGTACTGGATTCATATCTTTAATTTTTGCTGTGCTACTTTTTTCCAAGTGTCTACTCACATAATGACATGGGTCTATCATGTTAAATATAAGAATCTGTGGAGAGCTTCTCTCAGATATTTTAGAATAAAAAACACATTTCCCGAACATACAAGAAGCGGATTCAGTATTGTTGTGTCAGTATTTTATCGTAACACTCCCTGAAAAAAGAAACATGAAATGTGATGTCTGTGCACTGTACTAACGTATGTACTGCATCTTGTTCTATTGTTTGCCATTTTAATAATCTTTAGGAAGCAGTCCCATATGTCCACAGCAGGATCTTCCCCCTGTGTTTGTTTTACAAATCAAATGATATATAATAATTAACTTATAAAAAAAGGAAACTGCCCATTTGCACTTAACATCATCTGAAATACAAATTCAAAATGTGATGCTCTGAATTCACCAGCTTGGAGTGGTACCCTACTTCCACATGCCTGAAATCTTTACTTTATTCTGGTGCAGTTCCTACCAAAAGTAGGTGAACCAGCAGGCGAAACTGTGTTGATGTAATATATTTTATTCATACGGAACTGATGTGCACATGCACGATAAATCAAGAAAACCTGGCACATTACTTTTTCAGTAAACTCTAGGTAAATTACAGCCTGCACTGCTGCTGCTTGTGTCATGTTAGATTATCTACAAACACATCAGGAATTACATTTAAATATGTCTCCAGATCTTAGTGTGTTTAGAGTTGAGAGTATTGTTCCAACAGGCTGACCATTCCAGGAGCATCTAAGAAAGAGGACTGTGTTGTAAGCTCAGAGACATCTCATAGAATGTTTAAATTAGAAGATTTACTGTTTACATAACTATTTATTTAAAATAAAATGTACTTTGTAACTATAAAAAAAACAAAAAACATACAAACATATAAAAAACTATATAAAAACAGTTTAGACATGCTTGCTGGCTCCAAATGCAACTATCCTGTATACCTTAATATCAGAGGGCAGTGTTACACACTTGTACCCCTTTGTCCTGCACTTTGACAGGTGAAAGACTTAAATGAGCTTGTTTCATAATAATTACTTCTTTCACTCCAGTAGTAATGGTGTGCAGTTTGAGATAAAGTACTACTCCACAACAGAAATAAAGAAAGTAATTTTTAAAATGACAGATGAGCACGTTAGGAGAAAAAACGAGCAGTGGCCAACTGGCAAGTACTCATGCTTGTGAGAATTACATTATTATGACGTTATTTGAGAAGGCATGGAATTTGATGTCGCCACATTTTACAGTCACTGATGATCCAGCCCAGAAACTGACAGCCTATACAATTAAACTTGCCATACACAAGCTATTACAGTTACATTGTGCAGTAGTGGCTTTAATAACATAAAAATCTAACTTACATGGTAATTAGAAAATAAAGATCCCGTAGTTGATCTGTGCAGTCTCATTTATATTTTCTTTAATAATGCTTTAACATTTCAGTGCCATGACAGAAACAATCAGAAGCCAACTACCTTTTCATGTTTGTTGTTCCGGGAGTCAACATTTATTTAAAAATGTATTTTATTATGTTAATATTCTGTTTTATTTTCTAGCAGTTGGACACAGCTTTTGACATCACGAAAGCTGCACTTATTCTGTCTTTTTTTTTCCAGCACAGCAGTCTTTGAGGGGAGGTGTGAGTTGTTGTCATGACAGGGGTTTCTCATCCCTCCCATTCTACCCCTCATTTCTCACAGGCAGCTCAACACAGAGTCACAACATTTCACACACTGACATACAACAAATTCTGAGTGAATCTAGACAGTTTTTCATTTAATATACTGATTAAAAATAAAAAAATTTCAGTGGAATGACAGATAAGAGGGACTACAGGAAGAGGGTCCTTGACTCAAAAATGATCCCATACCTCCCACTGAGACCTTGGATACAGGTGTCTTGTACTGTTTTGACAGTGTTTTGCTGCTATTTAAGGCTGGAGGCTTATAAAATCAAATGAATGATCACTTAGCTTTCACAGGCCTTCGATAATGTTCTATGGTGACAGGGAAAATTCATCTAACGATGCGTTTAGTCAAGTTTGTTCAGTCAAACTTGGGTAAATTAGACAAAATTGTGAAAGGAGCTTTATTCCAGCATGCCAGAACTTCCACAGCTCATTGTTTTCATAAGCAAGAAACTTTTCCTGTGCAGTGGTCACAGGAACTGACCTATACCTGCTCTGTTCTGAAACTAATTTCAAATTGATTTTGTACTGTTTTAAAGACATTAACCCAGTAGCAATTGCCAAGCCAAATATGACAACATAATAGCCCTTAACATGAAATGAACAGTACTCCAGTAAATGTGGATTTAAACATGATGTGCTCTTGAAAGGCCATAGAAACAACAAATAATATTTAAGATTTTAAGTAACCACTGATCTGCACTTATCTTAATCTATGCTAATGATTTAAGCCATTTGTGCAAATTGTGTGTTACACACTGGCTTTGTGTGATACTCTGCAGCATTTCTGTATCTGCTCAAAATTACAATTATTGTGTGTGTGTGTGGGTGTGTGTGTGTGTGTGTTTGTGTCTGTGTGTTTGTGTCTGCATTCTGGTGGCCATTGTGTAAATGTTATTGGTACTTTGGTTAGTTGCTTGCTTGAATTAGAATTCAGCTTCAAACCACTTCTCTGCCTCATTCTGCCTCCCCTGTGTGAATTTGTATTCATGCTTTCAAAAGAGCTTTTGTGTTTCATGATTTGTTTGCATGCTTTTAATGTTGTGTTGTGAGTATCTCATGTTGTTCGGCGTGAGCTGGCCACTGTAATTTAGTAACAGGACAAACAATTGTTTATCTCAACCATTAATTGTACCTAGAATATCCTTTAGAAAACAGATGCAGCTTTTTTAGTGTGAACACAGATGTTTGGATTATATATGC
>JBBKCR010000006.1:10707307-10718074 GCA_037577295.1 Ladigesia roloffi | reverse complement strand
ATCCCCCCGCCCCACACACACACACACACACACACACACACACACACACACTCATAATTTTACTCACATTTGTTCTATTTAGCGTTGCTCATACATTGTTCCACTTGTGCACCAAACCATCTGGCTCTAGTAATCTCTTCCTTGATGTAACTAATTTAACCTCTGCTGGTACCACTGCTTGGAGATTTGAGCTAGAGAGGTATTGGAACGCGTGGCCACTGCTGGACCCTCAGGAATGGGCCTAAATGTCCTTGGTTTCAGCAGGCAGCTGTCCCCACTTAAGCCCTAATTTCATCTCCACTCTCCTTCCCTCTGTGGGTCCTGTGAATTCAGTGGAAAACAAGGCTCTGGCAACATGGCTGCCTGCCTGCCCTCTGATAGTTGTGCTAATCTGACCAGCCACAGCACACTCAGTAAATACTCTGGAAGAATGTCACAGACCCGAGCATGGAAGTATTTGGAGCTCTGTAAGATTATGATAACCTATAGGAACAATCTACTTCAAAGTCTCCTTGAATTCCAAAACACACTTTTTTGGGTGTTTCTCAGAACAGGTCTTTATTTTCAGCTCTCAGCTACAGTTACAGCAATTGTGTGTGGACATGTCTGTCGTACTCGCCTGCATTTCCACTTTGAAGGCTGTGGCTTGAGCAAAGTAATTATGTAACAGTGATATTGCCATTGCTCTGCGTTTGTTATTGCCACCGCTGAAATGTTGGCCTGCTCCTCTTCACAGCCAATCTGATGTCCCCATCTGGTCAGCCTGGTTGGGGTCTGTTTTAGTCATGATCTGGACCCTGTGACCACCCGCCATCCTCGCCAGGGTCTGTGCATCCCACCCACAGACAGGCTGTATGAGGCCTTGTCCAAAACCAGTGAGAACACAAAGCCACGTTCAAAACCACCACCACCTCCTTGTTGCACGGATCCTTGACAACTGGACCACAAACGAACACATAGTCACACATGATATTTCCAAAATGGTACTCGTATGTGATGGATATATAAACTTGATGAATAAATTGAACTGAAAAAGCGCACACTGTCCTGAGGGGAGGGAACAGATGAAGGGATTACCTGCCAATTTAATACAAGAACACATCAGGGTCAGCCTTTTTTTTCCAAGTTAAGGAAATCATTTGAAGTCAAATGAATCTCACAGAATATTTATAGAGGAATAATGCACAATTTGAAAAGGTCTACAGCGTTAGCGATGGCTGATTTTCTTCTCTTCATGCACACTAAGACTCTCTCCCAGAGCCCTAATGCCTTTAGACAAAGCTCGGTGTGGAAGCTGAAGTAATCGTAACAGATGTTGAATGATTAAATTAGCAGTTGCTGGCTGTTCAAATATTCATGTCGCGTCAAGAATGTGTACCATTATAAACAAATTTCATGGAATGCTGCTTTATTATTCTGCGCTTTTGTTTTCTTCACGTATGTTTTACAGAGAGGTGGAATTTTTTTCTGCCGGAACAGGACATAGAGATCACTGTAATATTCTGTTATTGCAATCAGAAAATTCGTTCCTGTGCAAATCTAAATGTGTGTGTGTGTGTGTGTGTGTGTGTGTGTGTGTTCGTAGGAGTGGAGATTTTATTTGTGTTTGAAACCTGTTAAGTGTTCTGATTCTGTACCCAGTCTTAAAATGTTTGATGAATTGTTCAAAAGATGACAAGATAAACAGAAAAGCAGCTTGTTTTGCAAAACTCTCAATATAAACCTGAAATCTTTGCATATAGTTTAGAAATCTTGACTCGTTATATCGTTGTTCACATTTTGTCACTTTTGGGCCACCAATAAATAAAATGTATAAATAAATAACTCAGCACAGTGTGACCGTCGCTGTATGGTGGGTTTCCCAGTGGTCTTCTATTGACACCTGCTGGTGCAAACACAGCACAGCAAGATAAATAATAACCCCCACTCAGCTCTCAAGTCTTAAATTAAAGAACACATAATTAGACAAATGCACCGTGAAATAAAAACATAAAAACACACAACGGTTTTTTGTGTCAACTGTTTTGCATAGATGTCACACATGCAGGCCAGAAGCCAAACGACTCACCGAGCCAGCGAAGCAGGAAGTAAGCAACCAACAGTAAATATGAGCGAGGTTAGTGCTCGTCTAACAGTTGGACGCTCCTGCTGGAACTGTGAAGTGTTACCTGCGAAGTCTTGTGGATATGAGATAAGGTGAGTTTACTTTGGCTCACTCTGACTAGTTAAACCTTCCCAGGGCTGTACTAAGGCCAGGGCCATTACTGCCTACGGCTGTTGTATGTGTTGAAAATGTTATTTTAGGCATGGCTCTAATTCTTGGATATATATAAATACACTCACTGTGGTTTGTGGAGGTCAGCAATTTAACTGAACCCGTAAAATCCTTAAATGAAGTCTGGCAAAAGGGTAAAAGCTGAATATTACCTAGAAATTGTCTCGTAAATATGGAGATGTTTCAGCCCATGTTATCTTTTATGTATAACATATGGATTAATTGTTGACACACAAAACCTGTAATTCAGGCTTAAACACAAGTAAGAATCAGCTTTTCTTTTTTTTGTTTGTTTGTTTGTTTTTTACTTTTATAATTTTTGTTCTATTTCTGTATCCAACATAAATTTTCATCCAAAACTGGATGTAGAGGACAAAACTAAACAAGTGAGATACATATATTATTATTGGAAATTTTTTTATTTAGGAAAATTGTTACACATCACTATAAAAAATGTAAGTGGCAAAAGTATGTGAAACTTTGTTCTCAGTATCTGGTGACCAACTGTGGCTGAATTTCTCCAGTAGCTTTTGATCTGTCCAGCTTAGAGGAATTTTAGCCTATTCTTCTCTACAGTAACCGTGGGATGCAGGTGGAATTTAACTTCCTCAAAGTCCTTCTGTAATATTTCTATTGATTACCTTCTTCTGGATCCATTCTTTGGATTGATTTAAGGTCATTGTCTTGTTGTCTAATTCAGAATGTATTGTTCCATCAATGACAAGCCCTCTGTCAGATGGCGCGAAACAGCCAAAAATCATTACACTACCAACAGTGTTTCACTGACTAGATAAGGATCTTATGCTGAAATGCAATGTTTTCAGATTTTGTTTTCTAGACATTGCACTTGCACCAAAAAGATCTGTTTTCTACTAAACAGTCTATCATTAGCATTAGCCAATGTGAGAGAAACTTTTCACTGCCTAGAAGTTTCCCTGGATTCTTGTGTGACCTCATGGACTATTACGCGTCTTGTTCTTAGAGTGATGTTTGTTACACGACCATACCTGAGGAGGGTAACAATGATTATGAATTACTTATTTTTGGACACTATTCATTGTTACTGTGGATTAGAAGAGTCCAAACTCTTTAGAAATGACTTCTGAGGTCCTCAAAAATCTATGATACTCTTATGTATCGCATCCATGTTGTGAAGATCAGGGTCTGATGGACTCACACCTGCTTGTCGTCTCATTGATTAAATGCACTTGGCTCAAATTTCAGCTTCAAACTAAGTGCTAATCGTAGAGGATCACAGAGTTTTGCCACTCATAGATATGTTCTAAATTTTTCTACATTTCAGCTGTCTCTCATAATATTCTTCTGAAGGGATTAGCTTCGATAGGAATTACTGGCACCCCTCATACTTGTTTCAAATCATATTTCTCTGATCTAGCTCAATTTGTTCAGTTTAAGCAATTCAGTTCACATTATTGTTTAGTAACTAGAGGTGTTCTGCAGGGAATTGTATTGGATTCCCTTTTATTTATGATCTACCCTTTGCCTCTGGGTCATATTTTTGGGAAATTTGGTGTCCAATTTCACTGTTACATTGATGACACTCCACTCTAACTATCTACAAAGCCTGATTCCACCCTTCCTCCCCCACCTTCGCTGCGTGCAAAGCTGAAATTAAGCACTGGTTTTCTTCAAAATTTCTCAAACATAATCATGACAAAACAGTTCTTTTGTTTGGTACAAAACAATATTGAGAAATCTATGGTCTTTTAAAGTACACATCAATAATGTCACCCATTTTCATCTGCACAATATTAATCAAATACTTCCTTCTCTAACTTCTGTTAGTGTGGGCATCTTAGTACCTGCTTTGGTTACATCTCGTATTGTTTAGTGTAATGCTATTCTCCCTGCATGGTCTCCAAACAAAACATTAGTCGCATGCTACAGTTTCAGCAGCCTGTATAATCACCAGAACATCTTCCATTGGACATATTACACCTGTCCTGCAGCAACTCCACTGGCTTTGTATCAAATATCGTGTTGATTTTAAAATTTTACTGCTTACTTTTAGATGCTCCATAATCGGTGACCTCACATTTCTGTGATCTTCTGAAGGTGTCCATACCCAACAGTTCTCTTGGATCATCTACCTCATAGATCATCTTTCAGTCTTACTATACATTCTGTACGCTTGACTGTCATGGGGTTTAGAGTCTCCAGCCAGGTTTCTCCTCGCCTGTGTAAGTCTCTTCCTCATGAGATCTGCAACAGCGATTTCTGCCTTTAAATCATGTCTTAAAACACACATTTTAAACCTTCATATTCTGTTTGACCCCTGTCTTAATAAATGTACCCTATTAAGAAATTATTGTTGTATTTATTGTTGTGTTTCTCTTCTTGTAAATCATTATATTTTTGTGTATCTAGGATCTTACAGGGTCCCAATCATGAATGAATACATCCACTAATCAATCAGTCAATTTAGGAGGATAATTAAATTGTTGATTACCCCATATGAACAGGACAAATGCAATTTGGTTATTTCTTCTTTGTAGTCATTTTTCGTCCAAGTTTACATAAATGTAATTAGTAAAGTTGTAAACGTAATGGAATAGGTATTCTAATAAATATATTGTCACACTGTGCAACAAACCCCAGTATGCTGGCTCCACCTACATTACCAGCAGTTACACCATTGTGTAAGACAGCTAAGAGCTGCTATCTTGTAAGTTTCATAACTTAACCCTAAGCCATATCCTGCTTCATTTCATTATAGCTGCTCAGCCTTGATAAATACTGTGGCAGGAAACTATGACCTTTCTGAGCAAAAGGAAGGAAAGGCAATGCTATGACTTCTGCTTAACTCTGATCTATCCCATTTGCATTTGTCATTCTTTCTCTGTTTACCCAAGCAGAGGCGAGTGGCGTGTGAGGTGTTTGCTAATTGCAAACTATGGCTGTAGCTGGAGAGTGACCTGTGATGAGGTGGATTTTGTGACGACAGGGATGGCCTCCAAAAGCAGGTGGAGTGGGCTAAATGACAGGGCTGCTATCCAGCCACTCATCTGCCCCAGTAGAGGTATGGCTTCTCAGAGACAGGGTCCAGTGCATTTCACTTCTGTAAAAGTAAGGGATAGTCAGGAGCAATCTACCTGACATAGAGAAGTTGTTTAGTGGATACTGATCCAAGTGAAAAGTGTACATTCAGTGAGAACACAAATAGAGTTTTAGAATGTTCATCTGTTTTACTCTTTCTTTTCAACAGAAAAGTATACTCAAGATAGTATTCAGCAATGGCTCTTTTCCATTACTGAGTGAGTACTGATTCCCCTTTGGAGCACATCTTTTCCTTTCAAATACACCAATACTTATTTACAAATGAGACGTGACTGCTAAGGGTTTGTTTCGCTACATTCCACTATTGTGTTTCCTGATGAGATTACAGGGATACAAACTAATGTTTTCAATTTTTTTAAACTCTAACTTCCTTCTTCAGGGAAGATGCTGTTCCAGAGTTGGTTCCGGACAGTCCAGGTAAGAGTTCCCTAGACGCTGCTAGTGTCAGATTACTACTGCCACTGGTGCATTTGCTAGTGGTGTGCTTACTGGACACCTGCATGTTAATGTAGACTAATTTATGTTTGTGAGGTGGAAATATAAAACAGTACTTGTTTAAAAGTGCATTTACAAACATTTATAAACACACACTTACAGGTCTACACATTTTCCCTTTTAAAGAGATTCTACAACCCTTCCCAGAAGCCACAGTGGCTCTGCATGCCTGATCCAGTCAAACAACATGCAAAGTAGTCCAGCAACAACCCTGGACTGGAAACTTTACTCTGTAACACGATCTAATCAGCTTTATCAGCACTAAAACCCCAGGTTTAGCCTTTGTCACTCAGCATTATGTAATGTGTAGAGTCCAGTTTATAATGGTCCTGGTTTTAGATTAGAGATAAAGATAACAAACAACAGCATATCAAAGAGGTAAGTTCAATTAGTTTAAATCTTTTCCTGAACAAATGTACTAAAGCTGTATTGTACTTAAATGGTCGAGTCCAGGGTTTAAATTGCTTGACTGTTAGTTTACACTGTAATTGGTTTTGTATATGCTAAAAAGTAAACAATGCCACTGTGCTTATAGTTCAGCCCCTGAAGAGGAATGCCAGTTCTGAAGATGACTTGGCGTTGGGCATCGAAGGTAAACCTGTTCTCTGTGTTGTATTGTATTGCTCAGTTGATAAGTTAGAATAAAGGAAATTCTGGACTGAAATAGGAGTCTCTGTTTAAACAGATCAATGATTTATCTGAAATATCCCCAAATGTCTATTATTTGAGCTCTCATAGGTGTGAGTACAGAGAATAGACTTGTTTCCCAGCCCAGGTTTATTTATGTTAGTGGGAAATATGTTGGCACAACGCTGGGATGTGTGCACATGGGTAGTCAGCTGCTTGTGGTAGACAGGGAGAGACGGAGAGGGCTGAGGTAGGAGGAATGGAGACAGCGTTAAGCCTCTCTTCCATGTCTGGATGTTTAAGCCAGCTGAGGAGAACACTCTGCTCTTGTCCAAACACCGTCGCGGTGTGAGGAACACCAGCTCCCTGCTGTCACTTGCCTCTGCCTGAGATGAGCGTTAAGAGACACACTGCATGTGTCAGGTGCAACTCACAATATGATGTAAAGAAGGGAAGAAACGAGGTAAGAAGGAAGAAGTGTTCGTATAAACAAAGAGATCAGAGATGCATGCTGTTCCTCCACAATTGACTTTGGAAACTTGTTCTGCTAATGGAGATGGGTTCGCATTGCTTCAAAAGACAAGTACCATGGAGTTTTGTGTCCTTTTCTAACAAATCCACCGAGTCCAAATAAGTATTTCCTTTTCCAGGTGTATGTTTTTGGTGGGCATTGATGTTTGCTAACTTGAGAGAAGGTATAAAAGTATAGTGTGTCTCCAACTTGTGTGGATTAGCTTTGAGTGTTATGAACTACTTGTTGTCTTCAGTTAAATTGTCTACGTTTTCTTACAGAATTGAATTAAACAGCTATTGTGAATCTTTCTGGATCTTTCTGGGCAGATTTTTGTCTGTCCACTGTAAAAAAGTTACCTCATTTATGGATCTGGACCTACGATTACACAATGGCAGCCAAGGAGTAAATGAGTCTTAGAAAGGGAATGAAACACTGAAGATGGAACGGATTGCCAGGGCTCCACAAAATCAAACATATCTAATACTTTGGCAGAAGGACAGGGGACAAAATAGGAGAGGCCTGCATTAGGGATGCTCTTATGTGAAGACACTCAGGCTCACTTTGTCCCTGACATTATGCCAAAGAGAGATGAAGGAAAAAGTTTGATGGCTTGGTGTGAGCGTGCAGCTGAATGAAAATAAGAAGTAGAACTCTTTCCTAATATAGCTACTGTACTGCCCTTATTGCGATGACAGCAAACAGCAGGACTGCATTTCAGAGGATGTTTTATTACTACAGACAGAGTTTCAGTTTAACATGACCTCCTTTGTTTTCTGTATTTTTCCAAAGCATCTTTATATGGTAGACCAGTAAGGACATCACAAGGATTTCTGAGGTAAGGTCCCTTGATCTGTTTCTTTTCTTCCTATTCTCCTGTCAGACCTTTCGAGGACAACATTTTATGGGAGAGTACTCGAAGAAACCATGAGAAGGGAAATTCCTGTCTATGTGTGTTAACATTATGCACATTTATTCCATTCCGAATTTGCATGTCCTTCCTGTTTAATGGTCTCTCTCTTTGACTTCTAAAGGTATTATTTCAAATAGTTTACATTGCCATTTTATAAAAGCATCAAGCGTTAAACATTATCTAATTGTAGCAAACTAAAATCAATGTTTGCTTTATTATGATGTTTCAGGTATTCCATGGTTACTTAGCTATTCAGCTTATAAACAAACAGGAAGATTTGCAGTGTAGGGTACCTTATGCCCAGAATGGGTCTTTAGTACTCATAATCATACATGTGATGTATGATGCATGTGTTCGATGACACCTTTCAGCAACCATGACTAATATTTTCCATGCAAATATATAACCTCTGTTGACCCGCCTCCTCCTTAACCAGTGAGTTGATTTGCATGAAGTTGTTGGGGAAGATATGAAGAGAGAGAAATAGAAGACAGGATTTATGGTCATAATGATTAGTGGTGGCAGGTAAATGCTGAACAGTTAAACTACTGCGACTGAATTCTCTAATGTGGCATCATGGTTTCTTCACGCTTCAGGTCCCCAGTAGCAAGACCTCTTCTGAACAGGTGGAGCAGTTTGACATCAGCATTTTCGACCCAATCTGGGCCATTAAGGTACCTGGTGTGTTTTTTTATTTTTTAATTGATTTATTTTTCTTTCTTTTCTTTGGAAGGCTATTTAGGTCCAGTAGTTTTGAATGTAACCAACCGTGTGACTTTTGTTTTCTAGTGTCATGGATGTACTTAACCTATGGCAGGATGACCCAGAGGAACTGCTACTGGACCTGGGCTTTGGTGCAGAAGAACCAGACATTACAGTGAAGATCCCAGCACGCTTCATCAACCACCAGTCCAAGGCTCGTGGCATCAACATCCAGTTGTTCTTAGAGGCACAGAAGAACCGCATGGACATTGAGAATCCGGATGTTCGCAGTGAGTTGCCATTTTCTTTGGTAATCTACAGTACTTCGATTGCATGTAAAGCCTGTTCCTGAGAAACAGCAATATTTTGTTTTTTGCCTTTTCATTTCCTGGGTGGTTATAGTGTGATGAAGGGTTGATAACTGATGTCTTTCCTTTTTCACATATGCTAAAATTGCATTGTGTCTCTGCTGTCTCTCTCACACTATCTGCCTCTCTCTCTCTCTCTCTCTCTCTGTTTCTCTCTCCCTCTCACTCTCTCAGATCGATTCAGACAGCTCGAAGTCCTACAGCAGGTCACCACAGCCTTTAATTCTCTGGTCGGAGGCTCTGTTCAGGTTGCTGAAAAGCCTGGAGCAGCTCCGATTTCAGCAGAATCCAAAGAGAGGAGGAAACGTGTTGGCATGCTTCTACGCAAAGCCTCCAAGAAGTCCCTGAGCCAAGCACCCATTGCTCAAGACGACCATCCGCTCTCCCCTCCACTGACAGGCCCAGATCTACCTGCAGATTCTCTGCAGGACAAGCGGAGCCCTGTTAAACGTGCCAGGCAGTGTGTCCATGACAGTGCCAGCCTCAGCCCACTGGTAGAGGAGCAAAGCTCTGTTTCAGAAACGGCAGAACCAACAGAACCCAACCAACCCCTGCCTGAGAGCAAGACCAGCAGTGTGAGAGGAGCCAGAGAAACACAAAACATTGCCTTGACACAAAAGAGTCCAGGAGAACCTGCAGAGTCTTTCGAGCTGGAAGAGGTAATGTGGCTTGGCTTTGCTAGTTTTCCACTAAGCAGAAAAAATTTAATTTGGTCAGATTTTGCACACCCAGCTCTACAGAGACATAAAACAGTAAGAAAAAATATACAGCATATACTGTTAATAACACTACAAATAACTGCCTCGTCTTCATAATTTTTCATTTCACCTTTTGTTTAATTAACAAAATTAATGCCAGGAAATGCTGTGGCACAATTACAATATATAGAACCAAACAAAGAGACACAATGTACCAGGCATGTGAGCTGTTTGTTTTCCATCCTCAGATCCAAAGCTTTGATGAGGGAAGTATAGCAGGGAGTTGCACTGGCACCCATGACCAGCCTGGTATGTGTGCTGGAAAATGTCCTGGTTTCACTAGTTCACTTCATGAACCATTCCACTCAGCTGATGTTGTTTTGTAGCACCCTCTCCTGGAGACCGGAGTCATGTTCCATGACACAGAATCAAGGAAAATAAAGGAAAATAAGCCAGACTTTCCCTTAATCTTGTTTCATGGAACACGACCCAGGATATATGTTTCTCCTTGTTATTTTGCAACTGCTTAACTGTATTTTAGTATGTATGTGTATGGCTTTTTTCACTCAATGTCTGAATATAAAGGATTTCCTAGAAGTCATAGTCAGTTTCTTGAAAAGCATGACTAAATACATGATGTCATTATATTCCAATAGATAATTTTAGTGTGAGGCAGAGCAGTACAGCTTCGATGTCATGCAAATCTCACACTGATATGGTAATATCATTTTCATATGGACATCAGTTTAGGCCTGCTCAGAGTTTCTATTGCTGCATTGAGCAGAGGAGGGCCAAAGGCTGCTTTGTCTGTGAGCAAAGGCATGCTATGTACTTATTTAGGCTTATCAGCCTGAGTTTTTATTTAAAAAATGTGTCAATATACTCTATTATGCAGTGGAAGCATTGGTTAGTTTGAGACGGTTGCTGTTGTGGATTGTGTAGGAAACGAGCGAGCCTTCCTCTCCCGGGTCAGTTCGTGTGTGGTGAGGACAAATAGCTGTCAGTCAGACAGCAGTGGATTTCTTGAGGAGCCGTTTGTTCCTGCTTTCTCTCAGTCCCCCACCCCCGGACCTGAGCTCATGAAGGTAAAAACATATTCT
>JBBKCR010000006.1:10695047-10707073 GCA_037577295.1 Ladigesia roloffi | reverse complement strand
CATTGTTACACACAAAATTCAATAATTCTTTAAAAAGTAGTGTATTGTGCACTTTTATTTGAAAAGTACTGCTATATGAACAAAATTGAGTTAATGGCTGGTTTATAACCACACTAGGAGTATTTTAACAGCAGCATTCCCTATAACACAGCTGCAGTTCAAAGATGTAGAGCCAATTATTTGCCTATTTCTCATAATTATCAGTGTTATAAAATGACTGTATGTACTACATATGCTTCAATGTAGCATTTTGTGGCAAGGCAGCATGAAACACTACACGGGTTATACGTAAATATTTTTTTAATGTATATTTTTCTCTGATTTCTCATCATTATCAGTCTTACAAATTAAAATTAAAATTGTATAAGCTTAAAAGAAGCACTTTTCGGCAGGGTAGCATGAATAGATGTTGATTTGTGTTATGGTAGCATTTTTTGGCCAAGACGGCATTAATCGTCAGTACACCAGCATGCTGGTCCAGAGCCATGATCAGAACAGTATATCAGCAAGTTAACCATTTTTTTTCTGAAAAGGTACCTACAAAAACTTTTTTCTTTTATCGGGGAGCAGCAGTAGCAATCAGTATGTTCAGCAGCAAGTGTCCCTGTTAAAGTGAGATGAAGCGTTTGAGAATATAAAAACAAACTTTCAAAAGATAAAAAATTGCATTCACGCGTTGTAAAACAGTTGTTGGCATTAATTAAATAATGCATTAACTCAATAATGCATTATCCTGCCAAGCACTAATATCTGTATAAGTCCGTATAACTGACCCTGAAAAAGCATCAGTTTAATCCTAGTGTCATTTTTTTTCTTATTTATGTATGTTTTTATTTAGCCATTTATTTATTTATTTACTTTTAATTCATTTCAGAGGGCCCATATATTACGTTTTTCTTGAATTTAGTTTTTCCTCTGTCCAACTGTTATTGTATGTAGGAGAAACAGAATTCATTTATAAACAATCAATTTCCAACCTATTCTTTAGCCTTTTTTATTAAACTGGCAGTTAATGTTACTGTGCCTGTTAGACTAGTATTCGTAAAATACCGTTTTCTCTGAAAACTCTACCATTCAGTTCAGGCTGAACCCATCCCTAATGAGTAAGTAAACAGCTTTAAAATGTAAAGAAAGATATGTAAAGTATCCAAATCTATTAAAACAGGCTGCACAGCTTTGTTTGCTTGTCATAATTGTGTGTTGCAAATTTCCATTTACTGAATCAAATGATTATTTTTAAAGTAAGAAAATTCATATTTGTAGACAAACATGACCTTATCTGTCCCTTGCCTAAGGAGGATATGTATTTGTGTATGATACAGGTGCTGAATGCCATGTCAGGAAGTAGTATAGACAGTCAGCAGAAGAGTGTGGAACAGCAAGAGACTGAAACTCAAGATCCCCAGAGATCCACCGAGAGCTTGATTCATCTGACTAAATCCTGTGAAACACACTTGTACACTGAATCAAAAACACAAGAGAGCCAGAGACAGCCAATGGTGAGTGAAGAAGATGGTGCAGAAAGTTGTTTACAGGACACTGATGAGGTAGACATGAACATTGCCCACACTGGCATTACTGAAGACTGTATTAAAGAAAGTCCCTCACCGCAGGACTCTGGACAAATAGACTGTTTAATGGACATGAATGTTGCTCAGATGGAGAGAGCTGAAGACCATGTTAGAGAAAGTACTCAATCTCAGGACACTGATTGCATAGATCGTTTCATAGATGCTCATGTTGTGCAGAAGGACATTACTGAAGAGTTTGTGAAAGAAAGTACTGCAGCACTGGATGACTCGGAAAGTACACCTCCTGTTGTGATTCCAGAAAGTGATTCTCAGATGAAGGTTCTGAATTCATCTCCATCTGACATCAAATCAATTGTTACACAAAATGGAGAGAGATCCTCCACACAACCCAGTCAGTCCAGTGGTGGGGGTCTGTATTCTGGACGCTCTGTCTCTGTGCAGATGCGATCTCCTCTGGCCTCTGTTTCCCAGAGCTCCCTGAGAGGAGACCTTAGCCACAGCTCTTCTCTAGGCCCCAGGTCTCCCAGTGGAAAAGAGTCCTTTTCCCGTAGTGTCCATTCAGATGGCGACGAGAACAACCTCCTGGACACTCTCCAAAGTCCCAACACTCCCGCTCCATCAGAACAAGCAGACCCATCACCTCAGCCTTGGCGTTCTCAAGAAAACTCCAAAGGCCTCCAGAATTTTCAGTTCCGCTCCACGTCGTTAGACATAGGCACATCTTACGAAGAGGACAGGCGCTGGGTGGGGACGATGTTGACCGGCACTCAGTGCTGCTGCTCCTGTGACCACAACTGCCGCTGCTGCTGCCAAAACAAGAGCAGTCAGAAACCATGCTCCCTCAACCTGGGCCAGCTGCATCCAGCCTCCAGCCTTCCAGTGAGTTACATCATAGCTTTGAGAGAGATTCTTAGCCCAAGGGCAAATTTATGAGATGAGCAGCAAAGCTCACATTTCCTCCAGTGTAATTTGGTGTAACCTGATACATTAGGTGGACAAAAATCAATTTGGCCAAGGATATGCTTCCACTTCCAAAGTCCCTCTCTAGTGGAGTGTAAAGTCCCCCTGGTTTCTTTGATTACAGGAGAGCAACATCCATTGTGTTTATGTTTAGATTGTTCTAATGCTATGACCAATACTTAAAAAAATGGAGGTATAGCTGGCTAGTGCAGATTAAAAAGTCTGAGGGTTTTTTATAAATGGATTTGTTTTGCATTTGAATGGTGTATTTACATGCATTATGAAGAGGATCAGAGATATCTGGCCACTTCTGCCATCTCTACAGTGCTTTCATAGAGTCCACTCAGAAACACACTTAAAAGCTTCTTTTGCCAACACGCGGAAGAACCTGAGCATTAAGTGGTTGACGCAGTCCTGCTCTGTTTTTTCTCTATCTCCAGTATTCTTTGGATGAATTGGAGAGCATGATGAGATGTATGAGGAAGTTCCGGCGAGTCTTGTCAGAAATCGAGGAGAGGTTGGAGGAAGAGCAGACATCAGTGCTCAGCTCTTTTACAGACGCACATAGGTTAGTACTGTGTGCCAGCACTACCATTCGTCTTTAAAACATTATGTAATTCAGAAAATGTTATTTTTGCCCATTCAGATTAAAAACACAATTAAAAAGGGCAGTTCAAAGGATGTGGAATGAAAATTGATATTTATTTTGGAATGTCACACACAATTTAATTAAAAAATATATTTAGTTGTTGAAAGTTCCCTGCTCTTACAGGGCAGAGGTGCAGGATGTGTTGGAGCTGAGGACAGCTGTCAAACAGGAAGCTGCGTTGTTGGAGCAACAGCTCACTGATCTGGTTCATGCATATGATGACGGCATTAAAATGGTAACAAAGCTACGATACACTTATGTGGTTCATTCCAAATAATTCAGAAAATGATTAACCCCAAAAAATCTAACCATAAGTATGGCATACAAAAACACTGGACATGGTTTCTTTCACACTTTACATAGAAGTTGAACAGACTTTTGGATGAGCAATCTCAGTTGTGCTCTCAGCTGCGGATTACTCCTTCTGACACATGCCACCGTGCCCACACATCCAGTAGAAGTGTTGGCATTCAGTGCTGCTTGCAGCCTATCATGGACAATACACAGAAATCCATAAATGATGAACATGTCACCCCCGATGGTGAATGGAGCCCCAAGAGCAAGGCTGACAAGCTGGACTTTGTAGGATTTATTAAAAGGGTAAGGCCTTTATCCTCTTTATTAAATCTGTTTTAAATGAGTAAATCAAGTATTAACCAGCTTAAATCGTTTTCCTTGCTCTTTTTCCAGTTAAAGGATGTAACCATCAGCAATGATTCGCTGGAATGAAAGGTTGGTGCCACAATGCAATACATGCTTCATGTTTAGCACAGTTTTGTTGGTTCTTAATTATTAATGATTTAATTTTTATTTTGAGATAAAACAAAAGGAATATTGTTTTTTTTACTTTTTTTTACTTTTATCTTTTTCAGTTTTTCACTGCCGAGAGAAGAGAAAATGTGCACCTTGGTGTAGTATTTGGGAGATATTTAAATATTTTTTTATTTTTTTAATATTTTATGAGCTGATTTTATTTTTTTAGCATGACACTGAGACTTCCTGTAAATCTTCCCTCTCAATAAAGAACACTGAATGCAAAAAAACAATTCCACTTCATTTACATTTCTGCTCACAAACATACTCGATCAAACAAATCATTTTAAACTGGCAGACATCTAGTCCAACAAAAGTAGGTCCTTCATTTTCTGTGTGGTCGTGATGCTGAAAGTTTTGGTAGTTGGTAGTTAGCCTAAAGTTGGTAGTTTTAGTGGTGGGTTATTAGTAGTATTCGTAGTTGTGGGTTTGATGGTTGTAGTAGAGGTGGTGGGAATAGTTGTAAGAGTAAAGGTAGTGGTGGTATGTGTAATAGTTGTAGTAGTGGTGATCGTTTTGGTAGTTGTAGTATTAGTAGTTGTGGTGGGTTTGATGGTATTAGTAGTGTTGGTGGTAATAGTTATAGTAGTGAAGGTGGTGGTGGTGGTGGTGGTATTAGTAATAATAGTAGTTGAGGTAGTCGTGTTATTAAGGAGACACCAAGAACAAGAGTGGTCTTTTGTTTCAAATTTTAGTTTTGTTCATTTGTTTACTTATTTAACAAAATTCATTTTTGTATTCAAAAACCTCATTAGGTGACGTATTCAGAGCCACTCCACACACACTTCATTGAAGAGGAAATACCATTCACATGTTTTGTATCAGACATCAAAGCTCTTGCCCTGTTTTAAACTCCATGAGTACTGCTTTCGCTTTGTTATGCACAAACAGTGCTTGGATTGGATTTCCTACTAGCATTCTGCCCATTGTTTTCTTAATGGGTTTCGTGATTAACTATATTTATTTTAAGGTGAAATTGCATATGCAAAAGTGATAAGAGAAGTATAAGTAATGTATATAATCCTTTGGATTAAAAAAAATATTGCTGGTAGATGTTTATCCTGCTTATTTTCCACACCATGTCATGCTACCCCCCGTCATGCCCCTACACCCACTTTATTCCTTGCATTTCTGCTTTTTTGCACGATGGAGGTCCACTCAGCATGTTAAAATAGTAATTCAAACTGTTGAAATAGGTTAATTAGAGACCCTTTGATATTCATACACAACACATCATAAGGGCTTCTGTCGTCGTGACAACTGCCACTAATGGAGATGGAGCTCCTCCTCCACACTACATAACCCATCTCTTTGATGTTTCCTTCCAGTCTCTTCTGTTTCTCACTCTTTGCACTTCTGTGGTAAGTTCTGCTCTTTGTATCACTGTACTATTTGAAACATATATTTTATTGTAGCTTAAATTACTTTTCTGGAGTCTATGTGCACTTGTATTGTTTTATTTGGTTAAACATATGCTTTAGTGAAAGTTTTTCATTTCTATTACTTTCTTATATAATAAAAAAAAGACCTTACTAGGTGTAAGTGTGTGCGCGCATGCATGTTTGTGAAAATCCACGGCACTGACTGGGGCCTAAATAATGAATGTGGGTGCAGTCACAGAGAGAGAGAGTGCTGTTATCTGATATGTGAACAGGCAATCAGCATGTCTACAGGCTGTGTGAGGTCACTCTCGGAGACAGCAGAGCACAGACTCACTTCACAGGAGCATCCCTGTAAGTACCAGTGTGTTCATGTCTACCTGAATGTAAATGTTTTTCTGTTTGTCTTCATTACTGGACAACATTTTAGATGAAAATTAAACAGTGTAAGAAAATTGTGGTTAAAAGGCAGGGGATTGGTAGGTAGATCCATTAAGAAGAACAATGACTAAGACAGATGGTGAGGTGGTTCTTACACACTAGATCTTGTCTGTGGGTATAGACGTTGTTTTTGCTGTCTCTGAATATTCTACCCTCAAGCCCCACTCTCTATTTCCCTATAGATGAGCACAGTGAGATGGACAGACAGAAGCACAGTGCCGAGGATAATCAGCAGGATGAACTGGGACAAAAGAAGCCACGCAGGAAAGACACGCCTGTCCTGAACTCCCCTCCACTAATACCAGGTACACCTTTTCATCTCCGTCCTCTGTATAGCCATCTATTTCCTCTCTTCATGATGAACTGTAATACAAGTTCTATTTTTGATACATTTTTCCCAGGTGTAAGGTTAATGAAAGGTGAACCACGCCTGATTCATTTGGAGGATGAAGAAAAGGAGACAAAGAAATAGATGTAATTTTAAACCTTGAAAAAAATAAGTTGTTTTACATCATCTTGCATTTGATAGCCTTCTGCATGTGTTCGGTCTTGTCCCAATGGAACTTTTTACATTTTGTGGCTAATTTACCATGTATCAGAGATTTATCACATAGAAATACAAATTTCTGCAAAGCTGTTTTGTTGGAAGTGTTTTTATTATGAATGCTGTAACAAAAATGCACATTGGGTGGGCTGTATTGTCACTGTAGGAACAAAACCTAACATTTCTGACTAACTTTATTTTACTGGTAAGGAGGAGATAAACGTATGGAATATCCTCAAAAATAAATGCAACAATATTTTGTTCCAAGCTGTTGTGGATCATTTCTATTGATCCATTTGTAATGAAATGCTAACTTTATGTAAAGGGCATCTGACCTGTTTTCAAATGTTGGAAAAAGTGAGTATATGCATATACAACTCATTTTTACACTACAGATGTTTATGGATAGTGGCTTTGTGAATATATTATCACCGTAAGAGAGTGCAGTTCCTGCTGCTTTGTTTCGGGTCACCTCCCACGTCTCAGGGAGATGCACTGTAGATGCATGGCTTTACTCCGGGCATCAGTGAACTTGCTCTCGTTTCCCATTTGGCTGGGTGGTGGGTAGGAACCTACACAGTAGCTGGGTCTCTTAGTGTAACGAATCAGGTACCGCTTCCTCACTCCTGCAACACAAAGAGCTCAGAGTTACACCACAGAGGATTTATTTGTGATGCATACTGTTACTGTCATAATAAATCTTCTCAGAAATGATGATCCCACAGCAGGAAGAAGTCTAGTTAGTTATCACTCCAATTATAATGTCCTCACATAATGTAAACTGTAGCTTTTACCACAAACACTACTAACACCACCAAAATGTGCTGTGTTTTCAATTACTATGACAAAAAATAAGATTATTGATGTCATCAGTGACAAAACATTTACTATGCAATCCGTAGTTTAGGGTCAGAATTTCTGCCCTCCCCCTTATTGCATCATCCTATGTACAGAAACAGATACAAGTTACATGACGCTGGCACTAAAGTAGCTAAATAAAGACACAGAGCCATCATCTGAGCCCTTTGAGTTCATATTTATTGTCACAACAGTGCAATAATGGAGCTTCGGAACAAATAGGATCACACCACTATATGCCTCTCTTGGTTTGTGATGATTTTCCTCCTTTAATAACAGAAATAAAGAAAAAAAGACATTTGGGAAGTGCCTAAATGTATGATTAGGTGTCAACCTCACAAAAGATACACATAAATCCATCATTACATATCTTTAAATGTTGGGAAGAGCACATAAAACATAAAAAAAATAATGTGAAAAACAGATTGGAGTAGTTGGGCAGAAATGTCAAGTCAACAATAGAAAGACAAGATTTCATGACGTCTAATGGTGTGGCACATAGCACAGTTTGTAGGTTATAGCACCACGCTTTAAACAAATTTGACATTTATAAACTTTATTAGAGTCTACACTTCATTTGACACAAAGCTGATCTCTGTCCCATTACAGATCATTTAGCTTATTTAGTTTAAGAGAATTTATTCTTATTCAGTGAAACTTTGTCTAAAATTGAAATGGAAAATGCCATGACAAAAACATGGAGGTTGACATGACACACACACACACGAATATAGACTTAACCTAAACACATGGCAGTTTGCTAGTACAAAGCAGAACTAAGGACAGCAATTAGTTAAGGCAATATTTCACTGTACCATGTTTACTGCTGTTTTACACTTTAAACCATGTGCACTTCTTTGTGAATATTTAACTGCGTGCTTCATATCCTAACTGACCCCTGTGGTGTGAGAGGTTCACAAGCAAACAAACACAGGGCAGGCCATGCTGCGCTCGTCTCCCCGCTCAGGGTGATAATACTTTGACAATGACCCTATGGGTCAAGAGAAACAAGACTGTTCCTTTAAACTATTCAATAACATCAGAAAAAATCGAGCATGTATTTCACCATGTTTAAAGAATGCCATGACCGCCTCTGCTTCAACTTTTCAAGTTTGCTGGTGACAAGATACGAGGAAAAATGATTTCACTCACATTTAATATCAGCAGAACTGTTAATAAGCCATGAACCATTAAATGTATGCTCACAACATAGCTTACAAAGGTAAGTTCAAGACGTTTAGACTATATTGTAAACTAAACAAAAAAAGAATGCTTGAAAACAAAGGCTGCTTTGATGAATGTTCACCTGCTAAATGAATGTAACATGGCATGGCTAATCACAGAGCACACAGATAAAAAATAAGCTACGCATCCTTCTCATTACGCAGAATAGATACAAAGGGTGATCGGCATAGAAATAATTCTAACAATCAGTAAACATTCTATTGAAATATGCTTTTCCAAGAGGAACCGGAAAGTAAAACCTGATACTGATGCTGAGGTCCAGAAGGATCACATGTCAGAGATGCAATAAAATGAATTTAAGGCAACAATTATTTTTTTTAAGCATAATAAACTTCATAAAAATAAAGACTTGCACAGTATGTCATAATTCTGATTCATCTTCTCTCGTGGTTTGTGCTAATTTGGGAACAATGAAATACTGAAAATAACAATCTGTCTCTTTGGTCAAGGCAACAATATTTAACACAGTGATTTTGTTAGCTATTCAAAATACACTACAAGAAAATTTAAAAAGAAAAGGAACCAAAATGAAACATGGCATAAATATTTGTGCTCTCCAGGTACAATTTCCAAATATTTTTTTAGACCTTTCTCATTCATTCTGGTACAGGTTATTTACATCTATTACATCTATCCAGCAAAGTTAGTGTGTGCTTTAAATGACTGTCACTTTCAGTACATTCTATTCAAAGTTGTTCTTAACAGACACAGCACTATCTCGTCAGAAATGTATTTACACTGGCTGCTTAAAACTTCAAAATGTGGTACACAGTGAAAGGTTACAATTAATCTGACAAAATAGTTTTTAAACAAAAGCTCAGAATTGTTATGGCTTGGGTTTAAAGGACTAGGAGAGAGCTTAATTGCATTATACACTTGGTACATATGTCAATCCTTTTTTCATGAGTATCAAAATAAAACAGTCTGAGGAAGATTGCAGTAGAATCTCCAAGCGTATGAAAAAAAAATCCCAACCATAACCCTGCAGAATCACACAGACCTGGTGAAAATGAATGGATTTGCAATGATACAAACCATCCACGCCATAAAAAGTCTAGCGGTCACTGTTGATTGCAATGTTCAAAATTATGACTATACCTGTACACAGCGATTTATAAATAATATTTCCTTCTTTATATACAATAAATACATACAGAATGTTTAAAAAAAATACAACTGGCTTTTGAAATCAGAAAGTACATCTATTATTTTACAAGTCCTGGACAACTGAAAATTACAACAGGAAGGTTAGAGCAAAAGGCTATCTAGTACCTAAGATGGCACTGCAGTTTGTACAGTGTAATCAAATGCAGCCTACCCTATCAGAAACACGGACACATGGCCACAAGTTCGGTCATTCTATTTTGAGGTCAGTTTGCCCTGCTGAATATATTAAAATACCTCTCTCTCTTTTTTAAACTCAAGTTAGCCTATATTCACAGCAATATAGATTGTACCACCTAAATCTAGATTTTGGCAAAATAGAAAAATGTAATGTCAGCTAAATGGCATCTGTCAAGTTTATACATGTTCTGTGTTTTAAACTGAGCTTATTACAGTTTGAGCAGAACTGATGTTCTATGACGGAAGCGGCATCGTATAGGCAACGTTTCATGACTCGACACAAATGACCTTCAGTCAGTATAGAAGAAAACAAACATGTTTCAACAAACAAACTGCCACTGTCAAATGTAAAATGTAAACTAGTGCATCCTGACCAGTGCATTTACAGATAACAATGCATTTAACCCAGTAGTTACATATAGACACCAATAATAATAATAATAATAACAATAATAATAATAATAATAATAATAATAATAATAATAATAATAATAATAATAATAATAATAATAATAATAATAATAAGCAAAATCAAACAGACATTCTTCAAATTGTTCTTCCACATGAATATTAACATTCAGCTGTGGTTTCTGCTATGTAAAGCAGCTTACAGTGGGGAGAGAAGCCCAGTCAATCTGGCTGTGTGTCTGTTCCAGGCTCTCTGTCTGTCCCCCTTCTCTGGCCAGTGTCTACAGAGCTCTGGAGCACATGCAGCTATAAAGATGAAGGCTGAGTAGTGGACTGTTTGTGTGTGTGTGTGTGTGTGTATCATCTCTAGGGAGAGCTCAGCTGGGGAGGAGACTGTGATGGCCAAGCTGCCATATGCTCCCTTCTGGCTACAGCACTAACAGACTTTCTCTGCCTCTATGGCAACACACACTGGCTAACATGACCCTGTACTGGGTTAAAAGTAGGAAAAAAAGGATCCATGCTGTTCCATCCCAAGTCTCATCACAATGCCAGGCCCAGCAAAGAAGCCATGAAGACACATTGATAAAAGCAGAGGAGAATTGGGCAACGGAAGAAAGGAAAACATAAGTAGTTAAAAGGTGAAAGAAACAGTCCATTTGCAAAATAAAATCCACTTTTTTACCCAACAGGAAGAAAAAAAGGCAGAAAATGTGTTCCAAAAATGATCAGACTGGCCACCAGATGGAGCCATGGCCCAGTAGTGTGAGGCTTGCTCAGAGGATGGAGTTCTTGTTGAGAAAGTAAACAGTGGTTAGTGTGCATCAGGCGTTGAGGCAGCTGCAGCCGGAGCACTGGGTGCTAGAGAGCCGGGTGAGCTTTCATGACTGCTGTGCTCCTCATCTGCATCTGTGAAAAACAGGAGATATACGGCACATTTAATGGCACGGGCCCCTGCTCCTGAGCCACTGGATGGGGAGGTGGGATGGAGATGATAGGAGTGCCATTAAGAGACTGTAAATAACATATCAGGGTAGTACAAATACACACAAATTGTTTCTGTATTACAAACATACAGAGACAATGTCCCTGACACACCAAAATGGATTTTTATTTTACATGACAGTTAGGTTGGACAAACCTACAATGAGTCAATGAACCGAGCACCATAAGGAATTTTCATCTGAGTACCTTCAAGCATATTGATGGAGGGGGATGACCTGACTGAACATGCCATCAGTAACATCACACAGGTTTCTCCAACATGCCAATAAAGATTATATAAGCATTCATTTATTTAGATGACTGGCTACCCAAATGACTGAAACATTTAAAAACCTTCTGTCTTGATGTTTGTGGAGAACCTGTGTGATGCTGTTTCATTGATAGGGTGACCAGATATCCCACAATTCCTTTGGAAAGTAGTTTATTTTAGCTTTGAGTTAAGTGTCCAGTTATTCTCAGGAAATGTTTTGTGTTTAGAGAAGATATTTTTCACTGTCAGAGTGTGCACTGCACATGTTGATACAGACACATATGCAGACACATACTTATATACATGTACAAGTCAGTCAGATTTGCTTTTTTATGTGAGTAACCATAGGCTAGTGTTTAGTCAAAACTACTTGGCCAGACCGTGTGTTCTGATAGTAACACACTAGAAGAAGCTGTGCTTTCACAGTTGGCATATAATTTTAACTGCTTCATTAATTTAGCCCCATCAGAGCTGAAAATTGTGACAAACAGAGATAACAGGCTAACTAATTGGTTTAGTAGATTCCAGTATGATATAAATGACCACATATATTTACAAAAATTCAATAAAATATTAAAATAACATGTCATAAACATCA
>JBBKCR010000006.1:10677059-10694947 GCA_037577295.1 Ladigesia roloffi | reverse complement strand
TCCTGACACCTAAATATAGTTTGTGACAAAGGTCACCATGTGTGTTCTGTTTTCTGTCAGAATTCACCCTCTCTAAATTATGGCAAGCTCAGTGACACACAGAGTGCCATTTTGAGGTCTTGAGTGTTAATGAGGATCATATGAAAATGTTTTAGATTACATTTGTTTACACCTATTAGACATTGTAAAGCTTGTCATGGTCTATATGTGACCAGGTCTAAAATAAATGGGTGTACATCGCAATCCCTATGGGAAAGAATAGGTGGAGAAATATATAGACTAATAAATGCAGTTATATTTGTATATCACACATAGTCGTCCCATCTCCTCTGCCCCATTTTGGAATACTTGGTCACCCTACTCAGAGGGATAAAAAGTGTGCCAGTGTTACCGTCTGAGCTCTTTGTGTCACTGTCGTCACTGTCAGGTGAGTCCAGCTCTTCTGGCACCTCCCCTGACATTCAGATAAGACACGGGTCACTACAGAACACACTAAGCACTGGACACTGTCCTCACTCTGACACGGTTATTCCTGCCTCAGCGCAGAGGCAAAAACCCCTGACAGCAAAAACCATCTGTTATCAGAACCACTAAAACTCTATAGTATTTTACTACAATTTCAAATCTGTAACATCAAAAAGACAGGTTAAACACCATTAGTCATTCCAAATGTCAGTGAATTAACATGTTTTAGTGTGTCAGAAGAAATTCATAACATTGCTGTCATAAGAACACCTTGTATCTCTAAAAGTGTAACTTTACAGAACGAGTTAAAAAAAAACTTATTTCAAGCAGTTCAGTCCATTATTACTGGTCCATTCATCAAAAGTAAAACAAGTAACTAAGTAAATAAATAATAGTAATATAATATGGACGTTTCACTATGACAATAGGACAAAGATTCTCTATATATTTGATCTGATCGATAGTAGCACTGTAACTCTGCTACAGTAGTCTAATGTTTCATAGATTCCTCACATACCGTTTTGAACTTGCTGGCTGTTGTCTGTGTCACTGCTGGTGTCAGGCTCTCTTGCATCTTCCCCTTCACTGGCCGTCTCTGTTTTAGTTCCATTCACCCCCCCTGGGTCCTTATTGCCCTCTGCCTCTTTCGGCTGCTTCTCTGCTGGCTCCTTTTGGTCAGCTTTGGCCTTGGTGGAGAACGCTGGCTCCGATTTGACATCTTTAACTGTGGATGGTGTGTCTTTATCTTGTGACTTGCCCTTTGCCTCATTCCCACTCTTGTCTTTGTCCTGTGGAGTGTCTGTTTTATTTGTGACTGCATGTTCCTCACTGTTGTTCTGTTTTCCCTCAGCCTCCTCCTCCTTGGCCATCTCTTCTGCTTCCTTTTTGGCCTTCTCTTCCAGGTCTACAAAAGACAATAAGCTGCAAATAAACCAAGTGTTTCAACGTACGTGTCTCCAGATCACAATCAGGCCAGGCAATCTCTCAGTTTTTACACTATAACACTCTGCATTAAAAATGATCTGTGAGAATTTCAACTCAGTATGTTGGCACCTAAGTGAGTCCCCACTGGCCTGGGCTTTATGAGGGTCACCTTTGGTTGCCAGAGCTTTCCACTTCTCTCTGTTCTGCTGCACTTCCTCATTCCAAGTAGATTTGAAGTTCTTGAAGTCAACACTGAGAAGAGAGGTGCTGCCCTCGGAGGCCGTGCTCTTCACACTGGTGCGCTTGCCATCTGATGGGATGTTATTCAAGCTGTGGGTGACACAAACACAAAACATTCATAAAACCATTTTTTGACCATTTTTTTCCCCAAACCATGATAGTACTTCCAGCCCAGGAGTCAACCCCAGGGGCTGATGTACCTGTTTGCTGCCTGTTTATTAGGTACACCTTCCTTGCACCTATTTTTTAAATTTATTTTTTATCAAATACACATTCTGCACTTTGTTGGTAACCAGGTACTGACTGTTTTCCCTCTATTGCTATGGATGCGTGTCTATGTAAGTTACTGGTGACTGGACCCCGCCCCCAAAAAAAAAAAAAAAAAAAAAAACAGCACCAAAAGGCAAGTGCAAACACATTAGGACACATTATAATTGGAATACAATAATTGGAGAATTAAAACTAGCCAAAGTTGTACTTAGGGACCGCAATACAACATGTTAATGGACTGTGTAAAGAATTATGATTAAAATCAGATGAAACAGAGTACTCTGAAAACTGAAAGAATATAGAGTACTGAGGACAGATTCATCATGTTTGTCTCATCTATAGTTGTAGTACCCAAGGCCATCACTTGGGGGAGGTATGTTTTCACTCTGTTCATTTTATTCATCCAAGGTTTGTTCTTCGGATCTTTCACCTATTTCTGTGGCCAGGCATCGTGATCACGTTCACTAAAATCTTCCCCCTTTCACTTCTATGCTAAGTCATGAATTACTAATCAAAGGGTTAGTGTCCTTCATAGCAAATTCCAGTTTTCTACGAAATCTTCCTGTATTCTCTCTGCATGCTCATCAGGTCCTTTACACAACAGCCATCCTTGACTCACACCATGCTCAACACACTGTTTGTTTCTCTCTAGGTTTTAACAATATTTTTGCTTAGTTGCCACATTCCTCCTACAGTTTTTCTTCCATGCCTAATTTTCCGTAGAAGATTGTGGAGACCAATGGAGCCTATCCCAGCAGTCCAAGGGCAAAAAGTAGAGAAACACCCCTTACAGGTTCTCGATCCCTGGCTGCCCCAGCTAAGAACGAAACACAGTAGCTATTCATTGTGAGGCAACAATTCTAACCACTGCACCTTTGTGCCTGCGGATCTAGGATCCCCAGTCCTGATTTCACAGACAACAATAAAATGAGCAAAGCTGGCGGGCATCCAGGACAAGGAAAACGCTGCTCTAAAACAACACAGACAATCATAAATCGACTGAGCCAGAGAAGTAGTTATATTTTAGATTAACCAGTCGACTGGTATTTACGGTAATACTGTCAAATAAAAATGGGATGATTCTTCAGTTTGTAGTTCTACCACTCAAACAAAAACCTATAGAGGGAGAGCAACAGAGTGTGAAAACGTATGTAATCTAGCTGTAATGATGTTGCTATGTTTAAGTGATTAAATATTTCAAGGCCTTTTGTATATCGTTTTCAGAGGATATCTGAGAGTGTCCGTGTGTGCACATGTGAAACTGCTTGGAAAAGTAACCTGCACTCAGCATGAGGCCCCGTCTGTGTGTTTGTGGGGAGATTAATGACCCCCCTGTATAAACCCAGACAAGAACACAAACATCCTTCATTATGTATGACTATTCATTTCTTCAGTCATGTGAAAACAGCTGCCAGACAACTCAGACACACAAGAGAAGGTGCGGCCCAAGCACACTTACACATATTGCATAATGAAAATCATTCCATTCTCATCGCTCTGGTTTGTTCAGTATACTAGCTTCATGATCGTGATGTACAGTATAAATAATTTAAGGCTGGGAGGCAGATAGGCCTGGGATTTGTTGAGCTGCCTGAACAATAGTGCAGCTCACCTGGAGCGTCTGAAGCCAGCCAGGCCTGAGTGCGAGGCTTCATCAATGAGAGGCGTCACTATTTTCTCAGTCATATCTGTGAGCACGGTAAAGGTGGGCTCCACAATGAAATCAATGAATCCTGTAAATTAGGAAAAGAAAACACAGCTGTCACTGACAGAAAAAAAAAAACTGTGGAAAGTAAAGAGGAGTGGTTAGAGAGCGCATACTCACCGATCTGAGACTGGGCCACCATGGTGGACTTGCGGTCACAGAGAGGTGAGAATGGCAGGCCCAAATCAGACTCTTTATCCCCCTGAAACAAACACAGTTCATGATAAATTACAGGAACTGATCATTTTTACACAATATACTTTTCTATGGATGCCATCTAAGATTCCAGAGCACAATTTTACACATTTTAGAAAGAGAACAGGCCATTGGTCCTGTTAGAATAGAATTAGTGCTGTGTGTTTTTTAAATGTGACACCACAGGTTCGCTTCAGGTCAGATGTCAAAGGATTGTCATATATAATTGTATATAATTTTATAGGAAAGTGGCCCCTTATAGTCAAACATGGACACACCACAGCATAAATGCAGTGAAATTTGCTCTCTGCATTTAACTCATTCACCAATTTAAGCAGTGTGCTGCTACCAACTAGGGGCATCCAGGGAGCACATTGGGGACAGTACTTTGTTTAAGGGTGCCTCAGTGATGACACTGGCAGTTGGGAATTGAAACCACAACCTTCCGATTGCAGGGACAATACCCTAACCACTAGGCCACCCACCTGTCCCAGAGAGTTTGGTAAACTTACATTAATTTTACTTTTTTAGGAGCTGCCAAAGTTCATTTTAGTTATTTATTATGAATTACATTCAAAGGATTAATGACTAATTAAAATGCCAGAATTAAAACAGGGTGAAGAATTCTTATTTGAAGGTCCTGTTTTGTATCATAAAAGCTTTGTGTATATGCAAACCTGGTTTTTGATACAATATATGCCCAGACGTATTTGGATACTTGACCACCACACCTATAAACTTACTGGAAATCCCATTTCAAGACCCTGAGCATTAATATGGAATTGGCCACTTCTTTGCCGCTATAAGAAACCATATTATTCTGGGAAGGACTTGTATAATTATGTCTTTGGATATTTTGTGTCCATTCAGTCAAAAGCACACTTGTAAGGTGAGGCAGAAATACAAATGTAATCAATAGGGTTGAGGGCAGACCACTGGAGGTCCTCTGTAATAAATAAATGAAAATGCGTCTTGATGGACTTCACATTGTGCACAGGAGCAGAAAAATACCTTTCACAAACTGTTGACACAAAGTTGACACATAGTCTTAACATTTCCCTTAACTGGAGTTAAACCTTGATAAACAGCCACTGCCTATTAGGCTGTCCCTCCTCCACCAGATCATACTGTCAGAACAGTAACATCAGACTGCCAGTTTCCATGATACACCACTCTGGAAAAAACTCCCTACTCTAGTCTTCAGCACTGGTTGGCCTGCTCTTGAATTCTCTACAGCTTTGTGACATTGCTCCTAGACACTTCTCTTTCACAATAGCATCTAAAATTGACTGAGGGAGATCTAACAAAACAATCATTTCAAAAACGGACCTGGCCAAAGGCAGAATCCTATTACTATGCCAAGTTTAATGTCACTGACATCTTTGGTACAACCCATCTACTGCTTTTTCTTGTCTGTGGAGTGCCTTATAGAACACGGACCACATTCAATAGTTAGGAGGTGTTTCTATGTACTTTTCTTCAAATTTCGAACATATCTCTGTATGTCCTGAGGCCACTTGTAAGCAACTTACCATTGTAATTTAAATCATGTGACATTTTCATTACTGTAAATTAATAATTAACACTTTCTGATCTCCTGTATTGGTCCAACTGGTAAAAATTTTGGAAATTCAAAACAAAGTTTGAACAAATGTGTCTGCATTCGCAGTGTATGATGTTTCTGTCAGTACTCTTCACTGCATGCTGCTACTGACCTTCAGCAGGGATGGCGTGAAGCTGGCAGGCTAAAGAGGTGAATTTTATCATGCTGAAAATGATTTGTTTAGCTATTTAATTCATTGCTCCTGACATTTCTATTAATATGATTAGTGGCAGTGTACCTTGGAATGGACTGATTAGACATTACGTTTGCACATCAATGAATCAAAGTTAATTTCTGGACTCCTAAGAAGAGCAGCAGGAACAAAATGCTATTTCATTTCAGGCAATGAGACGTTAATTAGTTTGTCGCATTAGCATAGATACCCAGCGGTAGAATCACAGAGAGCTGGGGCCAAAATTGGATCCACTTTGATTTGGTCGGAAATTAAGTTGAAAAAATGGCTTGCTAATACTGTGGTGTGGAAAGGAAAGATACAGTCCTTTGTGGGTGTTTGGGACATAGCCTAAGTACATTTACTTCTAGAGTGTAGTTATCTAATGATTCAGTATTGTATAATACTGTATGTTATTGATGTTTGCCTTGTGCTTTCCACCCTCTTCCACTTGAGGAATGAGGCAGTATATGCTGTCTGAATGAGACTATGATTGTGATTGACTAATACCTCGTTTGCACTGATACTTGGAAACTCTGCAGGATTACAGGAAGCCATTCAGGGCCAGGGCATCATGTCTGGGTTTGCCTTTCCATTTACAACCCAGTAGTTTGTGACACAGAAGTAATGTCATGTTGTCAGAAAAAAAACAACACTAAATTCTTGGCTTTGTGATTTCTGGCCCCGAAATATTACCTTTTAGTAATTTTCCGTTATCAGGCAAAAACAGTGCCAGTTAAAGTGTTCTGAATTAATTGGCAGTCATGTCACATTAAGTGACAGCCATAGTCATTTAGCTGTGTTGCTGGCAATAAGAATAATCTCAAGCCTGCCAGACAGGACTGCATCAGGTGCCATGCAGAGAATTCTCATTTTGAAGGCCCAAATCAAGTGGCAATTCAAACAGAGAGAGAGGGAGAGGATTTGTCCTCTTACAACATAAATCAATCAACCAAGAAACACATGCAACGGTTTTTCTTGCTTCCTTTTCATGTTGTTGTGATTGTGTTTACATGACTAGCTAATAGGCTATGAAATATGCATATTGCTCATGATGCCCATACATAGTAGTGTAAGAGGAGAACATGACAATATATTTTCCAGTTATTTTTCCATATTTAGAATGGGGTATACAATGTCACAGTTCTTCTCCATTTAGATTTTTGTAATGATTTACTTGCATCAGCCAAGGCTACATAATGTGTATTTGTTTGAACTCCATCTGTGTCTGTCTGCAGTGTCTGTCTGAAGTTGTTCTCTACCTTGCAGCTGAAGCCAGTGTTATCCAAACTAACTGAATCCATCAAAATCATCTCTATTCATCATAATCACACTTTCAAGAGAAACCTTAAGCTTAATTTGCTTCACCCTGTATTTACCCTGACTAATTATAGACAAAATGTAATGTCACTTCATCTCATTGCACCCATGTAGCCAGGTTTACGGTATATGTAATCTCGTATTTGGTCTCCCAACATTTGGTGTCAAAGTGTTCTTGAATGCCAGAGGAAAACAGGGAGGGCAGGGCACTGACCTGCTGGAAAAACTCCTCCAGCAGCGAGGTGGTCCAGTGGTGATGCAGATCCCATCTTTTGGCAGGATGACTGATGTCTGCAGTATGCAGTATCAGGGATAATGCCTTTGGTTTGTCAATCCTACAGAAGACAGAAAGGATTCATGAGCTACTAAAGGCATTCAACATGGCATTCTTCTGATATTAGTTGTTAGTAGTAGTAGCTGTGTAAGATGAAAACACACTCACGCCTCTGGTTGCTGAAGGAAGTTTTTCATAGCCTTTATTTGCTGGAAGTGACAGGACATATCAGTGGCTAAGACCATCTCAACCACTAGCGTCCGGAACTCTCTAAAGAGGACAGAGGCAATAATACATTGCCCATATATTTATATTGCACTGTATACTGGACATATCCAAAAATCTACCTACACCATATTTCTGTTGTAAGAATGGACAGGCTTAAAAGTCTTTGTGAAAGACTGAATTCATGAAGTAGTTAAACATATTACGTCACAAGCTAAGCATTATGTAAAGAATTCAAACTCCAGACTGAATTCATAAAGTTGACAGCGGTTTTGGTCCGTGTTCTATAAGGCTTGTTAAATCTTGCAGCAGCTGCTTCCAGAAAAAACATCTGTGGGTGGAGTAATGCAAGATCATTCGTCCAGTTGTTTGCTCTTACCTCCAGTCATCCTTTGATAAGTTGTAGAGGATGTTCATCTCATCGTCATCCTGCAGAAGTCGATATGCAGCGCTCACATGGTGGTTCTCCTGCACTGCACGGTCATTGTACAATATGGCTGCATCTGATCTAATGAAATAAATACACATAACATGAATCATTCATATTGCAAAACCGAAGAAACCGTTGATATTATACTGAACTGCGTCATTAGTGACAGTAAAATGATACCTGGTTTGTATGTGGAAGTTGTTAGTGGTCCCAGTATGCTCATAATCGTGTACTGCTGCTGCAAATATCATAGCGAAGATTTCTAACTCTGTTAGCCAATGCTGCAAGAAAAGAAGCACAACAGCTAAAAGCATGGACCCACAGCTCGAAAAATCTGTAGAACAAATTGAACCCCCAAAGTCATTACGGGAACATGGAACAATTTTCTTTGTGTGCTTTCTGTTCAGTCTTTCTCTCTTTGATGTATATTGCCTTTTAAAGTTTGACTTTAGTGAAATTGTATCAAGCAGCACAGTAAAGCTGTCGCTGCCATTCAGGCTCACATTATAGCTTAGGGAATTTTGGTCTGATTGGTATTTGACAAATCATATCTTTTATATCAATAGTTTAATTACAAAACATCACAGACTTTTTTAATAACATAAGCAAAGTTAATTAAGATGCAAAGTTAATAATGGCCATTTCAAATTAAATTATGCATTGCTCAGGATGTACCGCAGTAGAAGAGGTTTTACCATAGTCAATGCTTACTGACATATAAAGCCATGAACAATAATGCATAATACTGAAAGCATCACCCTCATTCATCGGAATGCCCATATGACGGCGACACACATCACTGAGAGGCTAATGAACATGGCTCTAGCAGTACCAGGGATAATTTGGAGAGAAGCACTGGGAGATTAAATCCCAATCGTTAGGTGCCTGAGTAGTGAGATGAGGTTGGATTGAAGTGCTCACACTGCCCCCGCTTTGCCACAGAGGCACCCCTCCACGCGCTATATATGTAAGTGAAGCCCCTGTCAGCCCTCATGAAAAACAGCAGGTGCTTCACCTCCCAACACAAGCACAGGCACAATGCACACCTAAATATAAATATGCAAAAGGTTGCTTCGCCCCCTTGAGCCCACATGTGTTTCCATAAAGAAAAGTAGGTAAGGAGGTAAGTGTTTCAAAGTTTGAAGAAACCACACACAACTAGGATCTTTTTTTGGACAGGTGGCTCATTTTTCCACAGGTGGAAGTTTTAGCTGTACTCACCACCATGCCCGACTTCAGTAGGAGGTGGTGTACAGTCTGAGTTACATCTGCAGCATGAACAAGGTTATGGTAGGGGTTTTTGTGCTTGCTGTAACCCACTTCCAGAGCCTCCACAAATGACACCAATGCAGAAATTGGGATCTGAGGAGGTTTTAAAATAGCATTGAAAGAAAATCATGTCAATATATCACTCATCAATTCTGTGTGTGGTATGAAAATGCGTGATAAGAATTACTGTTAAAGTTTATAGGTGAGATTTTGTCTTGGTTTGGATGCATACGGATCAGCCATAACAACAAAATCATTGACTGCTAGTAAATATCATTCAAGTAAGTTTTTCGAACTGTATTTGTTGGAAGCAGAAAGAATAAATTAGTATAAAGATATTAGTGACTTTAACAATGGCTAAATTGATGGCTAGATAATCGGGGTCAGATTATCTCCAAATATCTCGAAGTTTTATAAGGTGTATGCTGTGGTTAATAATAATAATAATTAAAAAAAATATATATAAATAATAATACTAATACTAATATTACTACTACTACTACTACTACTACTAATAATACTAATAATAATATATATTTTTTAAAGAGTGCCTTTCAGAACGCCCAAGTACACTGTTCAACAGAAAAGTAAAAGAACAAGCATAAAACCAAACAATTTACAAAATCTACATATAAAACACAAACATTAAATAGCCAAGTGAGAAATGTATGTTGTGTAAGCAATTTTGAACAGGTGAGTTTTGGGTCTAGATTTAAAAATACAGAACAAAGTGATGTTTCTTATGTCAGGAATTCTGGAGTCGAGGAACAGAGCAGCCAGAACTGGTCTATAACTGGTCCAAGGAAGTGACAGGGTCATGGAGAACCAGTGACAGGGTCATGGAGAACCAGTGACAGGGTCATGGACACGCAAGGCTCACTGATCTATCCACTCAAATGAATATGTATTGTAACACACATTGGTGGAAAGGTTTCAGAATACATAATTCCCTAAAGTGTAATAAATGTTTTGTGAGTACAAGCTGCATTAGGTAGTTAGGTTAGTGTTATGGTTTGTGGGTGTACTCTCACTGACATAACAATCTGAAATGCTCATTTTAGGATACACAGAATATGCACTCTTTATGTTTAGGTAGCAAAATGTTTGGTATTTGTGTTTGGGACAGCATACTATAAAAAAACATACCAGAAAAATATATATACCCCTTTAATGTTATTTTAAATTTCTTAATTTAAATGAATTTTTGCTTTTCATGACAAGGACTGATGCTAATCTAAAAAATCAAGTTGGTGAAAATATTAATATATATTAATTTTATATCATATTGAGAGTGCAAACAGGAGGTGGCCATTTTTGGACACGAGGACGCTGAGTGTGAGCTCTTTTTTTACTTTGCTTTCCCTGCAAAAAATTAGCAATGCATAATAATGTTGTTGTTAATCAGTTCCATATCTCAGACTATCTCAGTGGCATTGAGAATATAGAAAATTTACACTTTTGAGGTTGTTTTCTAAGAAGTGCAAATTGGTATTTGAAGGATTAAAAATGATATACTTATGACAAGTACTGATGTTAATTAAACACTTAATGCAGTAAAAATAGCAAAAAAGCATAAATATAATAAAAATCACAGACTTAATCTGTTGGTGGCCATTTTTGGCCATGAGGACGCTGAAAGGGTAGCAAAAATGAGGACAGCCAGAGGGTTAAATGAGATATGCACACTTATCACATTCAGGTAAAACTTCTGAAAGACAGTAGATTCTTACCTTAAAGCGACTAATTAAGTCATATCTGGTGAGAAGTTCATAAAAAATGAATTTCAGTGCATGATCTCCACTTGCATCATTGAGTGCAAAAACATCAAATGACCACGTGTCCACATGCTGAAATAAAAGCACAGTTAGAATGCAGATGTCAGTCACTTAAAAATGTTATTGCATTTGATGCTATAATGATAATATAACGGCAATAGCGAAATCTGATTGTAAAATGAGTGATGAAGGAATCTAAATTTCCAATGTATACTAAGACCTTGTCCGTCATTATAATTTTGTACTTTAAATAATTTGTAAATCTGTGCCTCTTTTTACATTTTTAAACATCTCAATAACAAATGGACCAATTCATATGGTTGAAAAGTGTAAAATCTTGTCATATTACAGGACATACAACTTAAGAAAAATGTCTTTCTTCAGCTATAATGTTACGGGTTTTGATAAGATAGCAACGATACACATTAATGAGAATCTGTGCACAAGTTGATCATCATTATGGTCAGGATGAGGGAAAGAGAGAGCAGAATATCCCTGACTGAACATATTGTATGAAACCCCTGTAGGAGTTGCTGGACTTAAATGAATTCCAGTAATAATGTACGAGAACAGAGCTCCAGCACGCATGCCTGTGGCTAATTTATTTAACAATTTTCCTCTTCCCCCCTGTCCCAGCTCCCCCCTCGCTCTCAAATAAAGATCTGTATACTTTTGACAGGGCTAGCACAGAGAACATCTGAAATATGAGACATTAAAGATTTAAATATCAAAATTGGAAGTTTTCTCCTGCGCTCAGTCTCTGTCGGCAGAAAGAGGTTTAGAGAGCCCCTGGGGAGGGGCCCAGACTCACAGCAGCTACCATAGTTCTATTGCTGATGCCCATAGAATTAGATCCACGATTCTGAGCCCAGAGCAGGCAGTAGGACATCACTGCCTGAAACAGTCATATCTAGTCTAAGCCCACACTAGGCAAACCCATTTATGTGTTTTTGCTGGTGTATGGTCATATATATGATTCAGAGCATAAAACCTCAGAGCAAACAACCCTGAAATATGCAGATAATGCCTTATTGATCTAAATATGATGTAAGACTTTGCTACAGGGTGCTAGCATAGCCGGTGGGTGGGGTCATTAAGCTTGAATTGAAAAGTAAATAAAGTGGCCCCTTATACAGTAGTTATGCCTGAACACACCACAGCACAAAACATTTTTTTATCTGGGATTGTTTTCTCTTTCCTTAACCCATTCTCCAGTGGGCTGCCACTAACAGGGGGGTGCCAGGGGAGCAGTGTGTGGGGACAGAACCCTGAACAAGGATAACTCAGTGGTGTCATTAGCAGTCCAGGGATTCAAACCCATGAACTTCTGATCTCAGGGTGCACTCCCTAACCACTAGGCTACCAGCTAGATAAAATACAGACTTTGAAGAGTAATTACTATGTAATAATGTTATAATACCTCATATTACTCTCGGTCTCACCCAGCAGATTTCATATAATCCAGGTGGTAAAGTGAAAGATCAATTCTGCACTTTGGTTCATTAAACAGGTTTGTTTGCACGGCAGAGATTGCAATTCTGTCGTCTCCCATGTGAATAGCTATTTTCCATGTCAACTGACACAGTGCTATGTATAGTATGTGTGTATTACTATTTGAGCCATTGATGCTTTAATGTTAAATCTTTTTATTCTTAATTTATATATATTATTAGATTCATTATAAGAGTGAGGAATCAAAGTGTGGGCTCATATCTGGGTTTGAGGGGTTAACAGAGATTGGTTTAGAGCTTGCGTAGGAGGTTGGTAATAACAGAGACAGCTGCCCAATCTGAGGCCCTGTCAGTCAGCTCATGGCCCAAACCCATTCGTACCTTCAGCACTGTGATCACACTGGGTGGATAGCTTAATCCCACCATGTTGGACGTCCGACGGTACATCCTGTCAGCAAAAGATAACACACACCTATCAGAAAGGCAGCGAACATGTAGAGAGACTCCATCACCAGAACATAAACCTCAATAAATCATATTTTGCATGTATGAGGTGAATTAAGTCTGTTTGATGTGGCATAATGCAAAACTGCAGTTCTGTAGCCAGAAGTCTAGATAGTTAAAATCCTCCTCAGGATTTTTACAACTCCCTGGTAATCTGTGTTATGGTCTGAGCTAATCAGAGGAGTGAGACAGCTGGAACAAATCTAAGGTAGGATTCTACTCCCTAGCCCTTGGTATTCCGCATTTGACTGTGGCTCATCAGGATTGGAGACTAATACATGTGGTTTAAGAGTTGAAGATATGTAGCAGAGCCATCAAATAGCAGAGTAATCAAGAAGAAAAAATTGAGTGACAAATTTTTTTTTTTCCAATCTAACCATGGTTCAAATCATGTGGGGTACCGGGACACATAACCCCACACACACACACACACACACACACACAAAGAGACAAAAATAGAAGTTTGGGGAGGGTCTTAACATTCTTCTTTTGTGGTTAAAAAAAGATAACCTCCCCTTGTGGGAAATATTCATGTAAAATGATTTCAGACACCCCTAATAATGACCTTGGTGCTAGAAGCCGCTTAGCCAGTCCGTTGCATCATTCATTCTCTGTTCATTGTATTCTTCTGTCATGGTAGTGTTTGTCATAAATTGTTAAAGCAAAGGTATGACTGCTGTAAGAATCACTATGTTTGTAACGGTGCGGGCTGCGAGCCGTGCACCGTTCACTGCCTCGGGTGAGGGAGAGGGAACCAGACATCAGCAGGTGTTCCATTGCGGGGTTTTTATTAAAGAAAACAAGGATAAACGAAAACACAAACCTGGCACTCGGGCCGAAACTGGATAACTAGGAAACACAAACAGGACAGGAACTCAGGAGGAAAATGAGGCGATGGTCACATGCTGGGCTGCACACAGAGTCAGACCTTTATAGTGGCCCAAATGAGGCATTCACACAAGTATCAGGTGCAGCCACAGCACGTGACCAGCCGGCTAACCTAAATGCTTCAAAATAGAAGACTTCTTATAAAACAAAACAGACAGGCAGACAAATCATAACAAACGCCCCATGGTCGTTACAATGTTCCTCTAGGAAATCCTCTACTTCAGCAATATTTCCCTCTAGGTACATATCAGGGTCCTGACAACAAAGGCAGGTTATAATATGATATTTGTGCTATTCGTGTAGTTCTATGACAGGTCTGTCCTTGTACAACTAAGCTTCTTCATGTGCACTCCCTTGAAACTCTGACTTGAAAGATGTTTTTTGCATAAATTAGACTTGAACACATACACCACATTCTTTCATTTTTCTATCTGCTTGACATCTCTCATTTGTACAAAAAAATACTATGTTGTTGATATTCAGCTTGTTCTGACAATAAGGCTGGTCATCTGATTCTTCTACTGTTCCTGTAGTTCTGTAGTAATATGTCCCTGCACAGTTAAACCTGTTAAAGTCCACTGCCTTTTTCGAGTTTTTAATTAAACAGTTTAACCACAGTAATAACCTCAATAAAAGGAGGACAGTTCAGGCATCACAAATCTCAGAGTAAATGTGTTTGAATTACTGACACTAGCACAGCCTAAAGTGGAAAATTGGTTTCTGTTGGATTTATAGAACTCTCAACCTTTCTACTGCCAAACCCCACAGGTTACATATACAGGGAGTTGGGTCTTCACTTCAAAAGAGTGAGGTTTTCATCAGGATTTCAAAATAGACCATTTTTAAAATTATGATTATAGGCTATTTGTAAATATATAGGCTTACTAATTTAACTAGTATACTTCTTCTAGGATAATTCCTGGGAGTTATCAAAACCAAATTTTTTTGCATAGGGATAAGGATAATGAGATCTTGTGTACTTATTCTAACTTTCTGGCATGCCCGGACCATGATCGTGTGTTGCATTCCTTAGTAAACACCCTTAGCACTCTAAACATGAAAACAATTTCCACAGGGAATGCAAATATTCCTTCTTTAAATCTAGGTGGCCTGGGCCTCTAAACAGTCACCCTGATCACTGTCATTGTTAAAGGCAGCAATCCTCCGTCATATCTTAAAGGCATTATCTCTACGTTTTTCACAAAACTGGCAGTTATTTGCCAAATGGTTGGAGTTTCTAATCAGTTGCATTCCCACACATTTCAAATAACGTATTTATCCAGGGGGTTGATTCTCCATGTACATGGCCAGTACATTGTACATTCAAGTTTTTTCAAGGTTTTTTTTACTATGTGTAAAACTGCTGCATAAGGCTAAACAAACAATTTATGGGCCATGTGCATTAAAATGTTAAATGTAAGCAGTTTTGACATTGTATATCCGTTAACGTATATCAGTTAAAGCCAAACTTGAATTCCCACACAAACCTTTCCACAAATATCCCAGCCTGTACAGCATGGACAATGCTGCGAAAACGTGGCTTCTCCTCCGACCGCCTCAGCATCAGCCCCATCTGCCTCGTGAAGGTGGAGGCCAGCCAGTCCCGCACCTCCGAAGGCACCGAGTCTGACTGGATGTCACTGAGCTCATCCTCTGTGTCAACCAATCGCCTGCAGGAGGTCAAACACACACATATAGACACAGAGGAGAGGAGGTGATCAGTGTCTGCAGGCAATGACCAGACAACTCACGTCACTCTAAATCACATCCGAGGCCGTGCAAGACGAGTTGGCTCCAAGCATAGGAGCTCACACAAGTGGCATAGATGTACAGAGGAAACAAGAGATGGGTGGTCAGATTAGAACACTGAACACATGCAGTCATTCACTTGTCTTCCCTCAATCTCATAACATTGAGGCTTAGAGCATGACTGGCCCAAGCTTTTGTTTAGAGAGCTCAATAACATTTACATTTGGCCTAATGCCTCTGGCCCTGAGCCATTTCTGAGTACATTTACACAATACTGAAGATGGAGAGCTGATGGGTTACTGAGTAAATGGCATTGAGTTGATGCATTCATTTCTCATAGGTGCCTTTGGAGACCATTCAATTAAAACCCTTATTGTATCATAAATGCTGAGAGTTTGAGGTTTTGTCATTACCGTGTCTCCTCGATATACACTGACTCCAGCACAGAAGCTGCATACTCCAGGTTTTTCTTCAGGTCCACAACAGAGGCCTCGCCCCGCTCCAGCTGTTTTACAAGGCATCTCAATCTGGGGTCAAACACAAGAACATCATGTTAGAAGAAAATACAAGTAAAGCAAATTTCAGTGGTAATGTTATAACCTATTTTCCTAAATGTCAGTGTCATTTCACTTGAAATGCCAATGAAATGTTCATGGGCAACTTTAATGTATCTCATATGCAGATATTCCTAGTCAACTAAAACCTGTTTGCGGTATAGTTCGTTGCCTCAGGTTTTATGTGGAGTAAAAATAGCATCGAGGCATTGTGCCTCAAGGTCCAATAAATACTGCATGTTGGGTCACTATGGATTACTGTCTCATGTAAATGTTTATGGCCCAAAAATGTATGTAATGTACATCCATACACACACAGGCCTGAATATCACTGACTGTGTCCAGCAAGCAACCTCTTCTCTTCTTCTTACAAAGACCAGAGTAACAAAATATGTGAAACCCTCAGAACCGCCAGACATCACTTGCGTTCACACAAGTAACAATGACATTTTAGAAAAAAAACCCACAAATGTAGTATTTGTGCTTGTTCTGGTGATGTTGCAACTAATTTGATTTGTTTTGGTGACAGATAAACTTGGAGCTGGACTGGCTCTGGCTGGATATACGCCTCGTTTCTGCTGACAGCCAAAGTGCGTGTTATGGTTTATGGCTGTGTTTGTGACTGCCGTACTCTTGTTTATGAGCCGTATTCAGCCACCCAGAGCTGACGTCTTTGCTGACGTGGAGGCTGGATCATGGCAGAGGTGCAGGCCCCTCAGAAGAGAGGGGGGCTAACGTGCTGACCCGTGTGATGAGCAACGCGTGCGTGTGTGAGCATGTGTTTGCGAGCGTGCAAGGCACACATGGGAGACAGGTTTGACCCAATTCCCGCTGCAGCTGCTCGGGCCGTGCGAGGTCCAGCAGCATGTAGGGGATGAGCTGAGAGAAAATGCATAAATCAGGCTCTTTGGATTGAAATATATTAACACTTTCCTAGCTTTATTTACTGTGTCCAAGAGGAAATTAGGGAAGAGGGAAAAATCATACATGCTCTCACTTCAGTACTGACTAGATTTACTGAAGATGCTGAAACATACAAAATGCGGTTCTGTTGTTGCAAATGCTGTTTTGTCTGTTTCACTTTCTTCTAGAGTTGTCATCTCAGAGGAAGGACAATTTGAGGGAGAAGTAAAGAAATGTTACAATATTAAATGTTATGTCAAAGGGGAATTTAGCATAACTGAACTGTTAAATGATAAGCAAAGTCATTCAGAAAGGTTTTATATTAAATAATCCTTTCTAGAAAACATTAACAGAGTCAGACTTTTTCATAGTAGAAAAGGAAATGTCTAAAGATCCTTTTGCATCTAAACAATACCTCAGGGAATTTTATTACATGGTTATGAATATTTTGCCTGATGCCTGAGGCATTGTTTTCTGATGGCTTTGAACTAAATTCATGCCAAAATGTTAAACGCAAGGCATGATAAGGTAAACACTCCCCAAAGGTGAGATACTATCGGACTTGAAATTATTTCACAATCAGCAACATGGCATATAAATTCTTGCCCATTTAATTGATATTTTGGAAAGAAAATAAAAATGAATATATATGTGTTGCAGACAGAGGCATAGCACACAGGGGGGGTGGGGGGATTCAACACCCCCACTTTTGGTCAAATGTGATTCCATCCCACAACTTTTTTCAGATTATATTGTATTAAATTGATTAATGAAAGACGACCGTCTCGAGCCCCCTGTGTATGCTCTTTGGTGTAGGTTACGCAAACGCTGTAAAGTGATCTGTTGCGTGAATACTTCACTCATTTACACAGAGCACAGAGATTCCGGCGTTTGGCTATCCTAGCTCGAGACGGTCGTCTTTCAGAGGTAAAAAATGATATAAATACTGTTCAGTTTCTCACAAAAACCGAT
>JBBKCR010000006.1:10646734-10676959 GCA_037577295.1 Ladigesia roloffi | reverse complement strand
CGGCTAAAGCTAATAATCTGCGTTTGTGTTCTGCTGAGAAAAAAAGTCACCTTCGACTTGGATGCCCTGGGGGTAAGCAAATAAACATCAGATTTTCATTTTTGGGTGAACTATCTGTTTAAAGCAACTACATTTGCATCTCTGCTGATATTTTTAGATACACCATAATGCACTGACTGGGCATGAACATTCAAGTATAATTCATTCTGGACTCTTAAGTAGGCCATGGGTGCAGAACATCCCTGAGTCATTTCTTTACCCTACCTGGCTCACACATCTGCTATGTTTTAACATGTGAAAGAAGCAATCGTTTTTGGCTGAAAAACAGAAGGTCAGAATAAGTATTGAGGACGCAGCATTTGAACAATGTTATCAAATTCACTGAGGAGGTGAAGGAACACCTCCCCTCCCGGCCATCCCCGAGGAATTCCCTCGCTCAGACAAACACACAATCAATGCAGCAAGTCAATGTCATCCCTTTAGAGGATTAGTACTTCCCAGAATCTGGCTGGAGCAGGAATGATAAGAGAGAAAGTCTTTAGCTGCGTGCAGACTGCGCCGTGACTACACAATGTATGACCTTTCTGTTGGAGAGACAGACAGAGAAAAGCTCTGTTAGATAGTTATGATTAGACTTCAACCGTTCAGTTGTGGGGGTATGGTAGATAGGCGGTGGTAAGGAGGGTCTTTTAAGAACACACAGCTCAGATGGAAAAACACAAACCTTTGGCTTTGAAAGCCTGAAAATCTACGACAGGCACTGATAGAGACGGTTGCTTGAAAATGGTGAGGTACAAGACCATGTCTGTAAATGTGTGTCTCCACATGGGTGTGTGTGTGTGAGAGACAGAGAGAGAAAGAAAAAGAGAGAGAGAGGTGTCTTTTCTCATTATTGATCTTTCTGGAGAGCCATTCACTGTGAGTGTGGGTGTTCTTGTCTTTGAGGAGGCACCTGATGAGGCTTTTCATTCGTATTGACTACGCAATACTTGACAACAGCAGTCCCACTGCATTGTGCTATAACACACAAGGAAACATGTCCCTACTCAAATGAGAAGGCCACCACCACGCCACCATTTCAATAAAAGTCATTCCAGTTTCCAGACACAAATGCATTACAGCTCAGTGAATAAAAGGCCTTACAGAGAATAGTTGCCTTTTCAGGTCGCATTTAAATACAGCTACTAGACATACAACATAAACTGTAAAAGTTTAGTTGCTTCATTTCATCTGCAGACCTCTGTTGTTGTACAGTTGGTGACCCATCATCGCTTGCTCTAAGTGGTTATGTTGAAAAATTATTTTGCCATTTTGTCAATATTATATAAGCTATCATTAAACTGTGGAATTACAAAATGTTTCTTTTGTAATGTATATCTTTTATACAACATAAAAGTGAAGCATTTATATTTGCCAGACTTAAATGTGTATGGCACATTATTTTACTAAGAATAACAACAGAGCAGGCCTAAATAACTAAATAACTCATATTCAAGTCTTTATATATTTAGAAGCACCACTAATTTTCCAAACCACAACATTTTTAGTATTTCAATCTAAAGAACAACACACTTCAACAGCAATGCCTTTAAAAGGACAGTAGTTGTTACTATATTTTTAAACATAAATAAATGTTTATATATAACAGTTGGATTAGTAGAGGCATCCAAGTCACTTCAACTCAGAGCCAACTGACTGCATCAATTTTCAAGCAGCCACTGAAGCTAAAATACTCGAGATTTCTGTGTGGGAGTACTTTAAATTATTGGCAATGTCTGAAAATTCGGAACGCCTACCTTGGACAAGCGAAGTTATGATAGTTATAAATTAAATGAGAATTGTAATTTGTTCATCTCACACACTTACCAACTAAGTGGCTTTATTTATTATAGAGTTTATAGTTTTGACCTCTGTGGCAAGGGATCAGCTGACTATTAATACATTGTTGCTCCTGTTGAATATATGTAGAAGGGCTGTAATGAGGTACTTAGAGATATGTTATTATGTGTAAATACTATTTTATGGGTGATTTTGGGAATGGTTTTGTCTGTAAAATGCTTTTCGGACAAGCCCTAAATAAAAAAAAACATTACTGCAACATAACGTTTATATACTGTTAGCTATTATGTGATGAAATACATTTTATGTGGATATCATGAACATATTTGAATCAATAAATATGTGCTTCTGCTTTTGCGTGATTTTTGTCACTGAAAAACAAACCCTGTCAGCAGACAGGGCAGCATTTTAGGCATTGTTTACAGGAAGTGTGAGTGTGGACATGTCTGTTAGGTATGAGGTGTGTGAGAGAGCAGTGGTTGTTCGCCTTAACCACTCTTTGGCTCTCAGACTACAGTGAGAACAAGGAAATGCTATTATACATCCCCTGGAAAAAAAGATGGAGATGTGTGAGTGTTCTTATCACTGTCCTCACCTTTCCTCCTCTCTTTCACCTCACTGACTGTCAGACTTCAGTGAGAACAAGAAAATGCCATTATAAAGCCCCCGGAGAAGGATGGAGACGTGTGAGAGCCCTTTTCCCCTTTTTCACCTTTCCCTCTCTCTTTGACCTCCATAAGGCTACAAGGTCAGTTGTAATCCATCCTTTCATGTCCACTCCCTCATTTTCGCCTTCCTTCCATATCTTACATCACACTCCCCCACTGTTAAGCCATATCCTTTAGCTTCCTTCTCCTCCCTCCCTCCCCCTGTGCTTTTGGACAGTCCCCCTTTTTGTCCTCTGCAGTGCAGAGTTTGTTGGTAGTGCTTAAAACTGATGTTTTTAACCTTGTTAGGTTTTGAATAGTATTTAGAGTATATAATGCTTGTTTTTCACAATCTTCCTTTTGATTTAATTGTAATTTTAGCTGTGTTTTGGCATGTCTAATGTTTTTGACACCAAGGTCAATTGGTTGGGGGGCAAAAGAATATTAACCTTCAACATGCCCATCTCTCATTGGATGAAAATGCTGAAGTGACGCAAAAACTCTCCCTGGTGGCATTTGTGTATAAATCAGGTTACAAAAGAAAATGTGTTTTGGTCCTCTGATTCACTCTGAGTTTATGCTCCAGGTGGACCATTGCCATGCTTACATTTGTCCACAGTGTAGTGGATTGTACTGTCTATGGAACATGCATTTTCCAGAGTAAACACAAAAGAAGTTTACTTCAGAGGAGAATCAGCCCAAATGACAAAAACCCCACTATATTTGTTGCATTACATTTAGAATATCAGGAAACGCAACTCCACTGTGAGGTAGTAAAGTGATGAACTCCAGATTCAGATATGTCACATGTTCAGCTCTACGTGCCTTTGAGGCTGAAAGACGAGAATTAAAATGTCAGGTTAGAGAGTAAATCTGGCCCTGTGCTGTGAGGGTGTAGCATGAACACACCAGCACTAGTGTGATGTCATGTATGAAAGCTGTGTAAATGCTGACTGGTCTGTTTGTGTTGACCTTGCCTGAGCTGGTGGGTCGGAGTTTTGTGAAACACCATGCTGCGTGACTCCCTTATGTTCCATCAATGCTGAGGTTGCCACGGAGATGAGGGATGCGGACTACGTCAGATGACTGGCAAACATAGGCCAGGACATATGTGCAATCCGTGGGGAAGGGGCAAAACACCTTCCTGCCTCTTAGAAGGGGGCAGGATCACAAGAGCATGCTGGGATCTAGGTTCCGAGCCTACAGGGCTTAAAGCTCCAGCCGGATATTACCGAAACAGGAAAGAGGAAAGAGATATCACTGCTGTTGTTCTACCTCACTACCGATCCTGCAGGGAGCCCAGAGGGAAAGGTGCTAAATTGGGCCTAAGGGGAAGGAGAGGTCTGGACCAAATGCAAAAACAGAATATTCCCCCATTGTGGGATTGCATCCTTAATCACACCTTCCAGCTGGAGTTAACTGCTTGAACTGCATATCTATTTGTGTGGTGGTCCTCGCAAACTGTGATGTCCCTGACATTTTACAGGAATTCTGCAGGAACACAAACAGGATAAAAAGGTAGAAATCTCACAAAAAACTGTGAAAATACAGTCAGATGTTTGTTAGAAATAAATTGAGCTAATGATAAATATGTGAAATCAATTAATTTTTATATATTTTCCAGCTGGCCATAAAAAGAATAGTTACATTTGTGAGAGAGCGATCTGGGCCCATTAAGGGTCCTTAGTAGACTAGTCAACAGGCATATAATAACACGATACATTTAACTACAAATAATTATTCATTATAGCTGTTGAAAGTTTCACAAAATCAATATCAGATTGCTCTGTTAAAACACCCCTAAATTGTTTCAGCTTGCTTCTGATAAATCACATGGAATTCAGTGAAATCTTTAAATGTAATTTTTTGTTGGAATCTCAAATTTGGTGGAAAGTTCTCACTTTCTGACAATTTAAGGAACAAAAAAGTTGATTTATTCTTACCTATGATGCACTAATGCTGAAACCCTTTTATTACCTGTCCTATTTAAATGAGAATAAACATCATTAGGGCTGTAATGACCCACCAAACCCTACGATTCGGTTTGTTTCACAATTTTTGACTCACGATTCGGTCCGTATCACGATTAATTGCAATAGAGGAGAGGAAAAAATCTGGGGTGCCATTTTGTTTGGAGACAACTTAAATTTACCACAAAATTATAGACCAATATTCGCTTAAATACCACTTCCTTTCGATTCATACTGAGAACAAGGCTTCAGTGAACCGCACGAGAAGTCCAGTTGGAGGAGTCGACCTGTCTCTCTCGGTTCACTGCTTCGTTCAAAAAATAAATAAATGCTCTGCCCAGCTGCCTGGAGCCACAAAACTCGCTCAAAATACAATAAAAACAATTACACAGAGACTCCAGTGCAGTTTTATCACAACCCAGCCTGCTTCTAGACACTTATCAGCCCAGTGTCATAACTTACATGTACTCACAGCCAATCAATTTAACAAACAAAGGGTCCGTGCATACTTGTGATTGTAAACTTGTGGGAGGTCTTTTTGAAACCCTTAGACCCTCAACTATTGGTTAAATCATCCTATTGCAGTAAAAAACATATGTTTCTGGGCAGGAACTATATACAGGAAAGAGCTGGAAGGGGTGTGTCTGTGTCGCGATTCACCCTCCTCACACTGCTGCACAGGTTAGCGGATATGAGTGTCGCGATTTCGGGTTTGTATCGCATATCGTTATAGCCCTAAATATTAGCGTTAAAAAAGTTTAAGCACCGTTTAAAATATTTTTATTAGAAATTTTAAAACCAAATGAAATGTTCAATATAGTCATCACTTCGCATCATACCAACTTTTTAATGTCACCACCAACAATTTTTCTTTTTCATCACATGAAAAGCTTCTTCCCCTTCACACTTCTTAGAGCTGTCAAAAATTCAAATTGCACTAAATGGCGTCAAAATCTCAGACACTTGCTAGTCTTCCAGGTTTACATTTTCCAGTAAAAATGATCAGTGCTGAAACTTTTTAAACATCCATTTTAATATGACCATTTTACCTGAGTTTCAGACTCAAGCATCAGAAAGTTGCTTGGCTGTTGGCATCATACTAAGTAATAACAATCGTCTAGCGGTCAATTTTCTATCAAAATCTATCTCTCTTCTACCAATTTTAAGTCATACTTGTAGAGCATGGGACTTTTACTGATAAAATTACAGATGAACAGGATCAGCTCCTCAGTGTTTATGCCATTTCTTACAAACATCTGCAAGACAAGCCTCACACTTAACCAAAACAATATAATTTGTACCTGCTAGCATTCTAGAGGAGGATAGTAGTTATAAGGCACATTAGGTTTTTTTCCAGCTGAACATCATGGTGCCAAAAAGCAGTGGAAAATAAATCAGTAGGACATATCAAACACGTGAGTTAGATCTCCATAAGCTCATTGGGCTTAAACCTGTCCGTAAAACACAACACAGCATGTAAAAGCTCTGTAAACCCTTTAATCAGGCTCCTGAGGGCTGGCCTAAGTGCTGCAATAATCCCCTTTAACTTCAGCCTAATTGGATTCAAACAGAATCACTCATGTGCAAATAAAGGCAGGAACAGCCATTGATGACTTATAAACCCAACCTCATATAACATTGACACACAGGTTACCCATCTCACCACCAAAAGAAAATGCCTAGGTTTGCATAGATTTGGCCTTGCATCAACAAGGCTAAGATAAAATGTCCACTAATGACCGCTTGTTTATCACCATAACCCAGGAGAATGTAAAAAAGTTAGTTGTTTCTTCACATTCTCATATATAGATACCACATTTCTGTTAATTTACTATGTCAATAAACACATTCTCAGATAAAAACCGATTAAGCCGGGGTCAACTGGAATCCGTGGTAAAATATCTATTTAAGAGAGACAGAACTCTTCTTGGCAAACTCTAAAGTGACACTGGAATATATTGATTAACAATTGTAAAAATATGCACTATGGCCAAATTTGATGCTTTTAAGTGTTGATGAGAAAGCATGGCATCAGACGTAATATTTATATGATGAGAGTGGGACAATATTACCATGATATGCACATTCTGTATGCAATGTAGTTTTTTTAATTATTTTCAAATGTACATATGCTGTATAAAATTTCACATGTTACTGTCCCTACAAAGTTTTCAGCAATTCACACCACAGAACAACAAACAAACTTTCATATAAACTAGAGAACTGGAGAACAGTACCTGTACTGTTTTTGAACTATAGATTGTTTTTCACCCTTTTTCACCTAAAATCAGATGCCATTTAAAGTCATTCAGAGATTCATTTTGGATCAGAAATGATGGTACTGATCCTAAGAACCCTTGGTGGCATCTATTTCTAAAAACCTACAGTATGAAATTGTCAACATTTTTGATTGATTAATGTTCAACATGTACAGCATATGTTTTGTAAGCATTCCACCAGAGTGGGAGCACGGTTTCCTAAAATAAGAAGAAGCTTTTAGTAGTTTCAGTAGTAGAACAGATTCATTTGAATGGTATCAGCGCAGAGTGAACAGCGACGGTAGAGTGCGTAACCATTCTTTTCCCCACTCTCATCCACAGTTTGTGCCACCTGATTCATTTAAGCACTCAATTAGTGAGATAACAAGCTGATGAATGGGGCAAGGGGGTGAAGAGACTGCTCAGCAAATGCCAGAGTAAGACTGAGAGAAGATAGGGAGAGAGATACAGAAATAAAGAGAGAGAGTGAGAGTGAGTGCGAGAGAGAGAAAGCGAGACAAGAAGGAGGAGGCTGGGCAAAATGTCATCCTTCATATTTTCTGCGTATTTGCAGGAGCTAATGGACTTGTTAATGTAATCATGCCAAAACCTGTTAATTAGAGAAAATGCAGAGGCTTCACACATTCGCATATTCACACATAAGCACACTCCGAACATGCACACACAGGAGTGACCACACAAAAGTAGTCTGTTACTTGTTTCTGTTAGTAGCATCCTAAATGTTACTTTGCAAATATTTAAAAACTATTATATTAAAAAAATATATATTATTAGACAAATTAATTACTGCTCTGTTAACCTGCAAGCTGAGAGTCTGCTCATGGTACTCTGTTAAACATGCAACCTTTCTAAGCGCCTAGCAACCAATACAGCACACTTTGCTCCTAATTCATGCCAGTTTGTGTACTCAAGGACATAACGGGGGTGTGATTCATACTGAACCTCTAGCACTGACCTCTGCACTGAAATATAGCTTTTCTCCCCTGTGTGCCACTCTGCAGTTTACATGTTATGTCTTGTCTTATCTGCAGGCAAAGCCCCTTAGTACACTCTACCTCTGCACACATCCTAATCCAGTCACATTTGGCAAAAAAACGCACTCCCACACACCAACTCTCATACATACACTTACCCACACACAAACAAACAAACCGTTACTGAAACATTTGTTCATTACACACATTTGTCATTAATCAATCCAACAATCCTTCAATGCACCATGCTGTCATCTACTTTTTATAATACCAATGCACATGCGCATGGGGTTTGAGTGGAACATTCTAATGCCTCTAATTCCTAATTTGTTATCATGGGATTTGCCTGGATTAATTCGACAAACATTCCCAAAAGGGTTGATGTGGAGATTAACAGTAGTACATACATGGCCAGCCCACATAGGGGATTCAAAGTACAGAAGACAACATCATTCAGCATGGCATGATAAAAAAAAAGTATGTCATCTTCTATCACATACTACCATGAGTTAAAACCTTATGACCACCCGACTAAAATGAAGCTGGTCCTCAACATGCTCCCAAAACAGCTCAGACCTACAGACCTGAGACCTCCGAGGGTGCCCTGTGGCATCTCTTGGTGACAGATTCCACAGCACACCATCAGAGGATGTCATTTCTCAAAAGGTCAGATCTACTTTGGCCCCTAGGTAGCCATTTCCCTTCACCCTTGAAGTTCTAAGGGGATACATGCCAAATTCTATCCACGAGGACACTAAAACTGACACATTTCTTTACCTCAAAAACAAATTAAACTGAAATTTAGAAATTTGCTAAGAGTGCACCTTGCTGCATTTTCTAATATCCATTAGACTTGCTCCCAAAAATGGTCACCAATATGCAATCAAAAATATAGTAGAGAGTACATGTCTGTGTGAACGGCCTATCTGATTTTTTAGGCTTGTTTATCATTACACATTAATTCTATTAATGCCAAATTCAAGCACCTCTGAGAAGGTTTGGTTTATCTTCAAAAATGTTCATTTTTAAGTTGTAATGTGACATTTACTTAGATCTAATTCCCACTGAGAATAAGATGAACAACACAATTCTCAGTCTGCAAATACCATGACCATTAACACACAACTGATCACATTATGTCAATAAAACCTTCCTCACTGTTTCAACTTATGTCTTTTCTATTCTGCTCTTGTGTAGCACCATGGTCTTGGAGGAAAGTTGTTTTGCTTTTACTATGTACTGTGTATATGGTACAAATGGCAATAAAACCTACTTGATTTGACTTGACTTGAACTTCTAGTGGAAGACATATTACTCGCTGCTATGCTGTATTCCTAAATTCCAGTTCAATGTGCTAGAGTACAGAGGCAAACATAAAAATATCTGTGTTCTATCCAGCCCCTGGTGATCAGTGTGGGAGAGTGAGTTCAGTAAACTCAGGTGGGCTAAAGGCACTTCCATCATTTGAGGTTCCAAATGCTGGCTGCTCAGTGATGGACTTTCTCAGCCCCCGCTGACGTCTGGAAAAACAAGATGAGCAAATCTGCCCCTGAAGACCTCTTAGACATGTCTTCTGGCAGCATGCTTCTGTCTTTGTTCCCCACCCTCAGTTCGGTCATATCCTGTGGTCATGTCCTTCATAAACCTTTTGAATCATAAATGATGGAAAGTAGTGGAAATACAGTTATCTCATTGAGCCTAAGAGTAGTTATCGCTTAACCCCTTTATTATCTCACTGGGCCAGGCTTACTGAATGTTTAGGCCGGATAAAGTCTAGAGATAAACGCTATATCCACTTTTCTCTTCATAGATCTGATTGACTTGGTTTCCCATAAACCCTACTGAGCCATCTGTTTCTAACGGAACACGTGTCATGTGACATTAAGCCTTAATGTACTGATGTCCTGCTAGATTGTTGCGTTCAAACTACAAATATTACTTTAAACTCTAACAAATGAGCACAGTGAGTAAATATGTGACTAAACATAACGTTTTCATGGATTTTAAGTTTTATCCAATTTACTCATCTACATCTCCCATACTGTGGCAAGACAGTTCATAGGTTTCAGTAGTTTGTGATACATGGGATATTCAGCATGCTGAGTGAGAATGAAAGACCAAAATGAGCCTTCACAGAGAACAGAAATCTAGTGACTTACACTGCAGGCTTTGTAGGGGTCATACTATCATGAACATTATGATTGTGATTTAAAGGTTACTACATTTTGGTCATGTGAGGAATACCAAAGTTCTTGGTATTATAGCTTGGACCTTCATTGTGGTGAGAGGGGAATGTATATGACCTTTACACTCAATTCAAACAAATAGAATGAAATATTTGTGTAATCTTAAATCATCACTGTTCATAGTGAAGGTGACACCTGGTAATGAATGGGTTTTTTTCCAAGTGTGACTCAAATGTGCTTCAGATTCTACTGCTGACTTTTTCTGTCCTTCTCAATTTTACCTATTTATGAATGACTCTGCAGTGACACACAGAGAGAGAGAGAAAGAGAGAGAGAGAGAGAGAGAGAGAGAGAGAAACAAAGACAAAAATACATTAAATATTCAGTTCTCTATTTGGGATGGTTATAACTGACTGGTCCTTTGTGAATATTGAATGCTCTTAATTGATACAGGCTCAGTAGATGTTATGTGCCCAGTCAGCCCTCACTATCCCTCATTTATGTAAATGGCTGTTATTGCTCCCCTTCAATTTCATCTGCATTCTCTCTTTCTTTCACTCACTCTCTCTCTCTCCCTCTTTTGCTCTGTCTTTCTCAGGAGGTCATAAGAATCACATTGGCCTTCCAGTGTCTTCCAGATATGTTTATAAATATACTCGCCTGTATTAATATGAGTACTTAGTACTAACACTGGTGCACATGAGAAGGCCCTGAAGTCGCCCCACAGATACTATCACATCTATAGAAGGGGGATCTAAGACACATTTTAGTCAAGTGTTACTGCTGATATCTTCAAGACACGTTAGACAATCAAAATCTTTCCTAATAAATGTATTAATGATGCTCAACATTGAGGTTTTTGTAACTGCCAAAGCTTGGGTGTACAGGGAAAATCAACAGCTGACATAATAAAATTGTTCAATACGACACATTTTTTGCATAGATCATGCAAAATGGAAACCTGAATGATGCAGTCAAACTGGTTGAGATATTATGCAGTTTTTATTGCTAGCACACTTGCAGGTAAATGCAGGTACATGTAAATGTGTACTCAACATTGTATGAGGACACAATCTGGCCACAATGATCAGAAATGAATCTATCCTGTAAAAAATAAACTAAATGTAAGAAAACAGAATAAATGCAAAGTCTGGCATAAACCAGTAACCTCGTCATTTGAATAGTGTTTCAGCAAGATTAATACATTTCATACATTTGATGTAGTCTCTGCCACAAGTTCAGCTGAACGTGTCAGGACAGTGCAGATTGCAACTAACCTCAGTGGGGTGAGTGGGCGTTCTAACTTGTATGGTGCTCTTGGTGAAATAAAAAAAATAATTCAGGCACCCAGCGGGTAGACCTCAGACAAACATTTCCAGAGTCCAGATTAGAAACTAGAATCAGGGCGCCCACTCTGACAAGGTTAACTGACCCAGACTGTGACATGATATTTTTGATGTCATGTGCAAATGAGAGTTAGAAAACCAGTCGCACGTGAATTCCGAATGTTTTTTTGCCATCCCCGGCAAAGTGCCACCTTAGGCAGCTGCCCATATCACCCATATCTGTATCCTCCGCTGAGTGGCTTTTATTGCAACGATATGAATAAATAAGTACTAAATTAATTCCATTCCATTCCAATGTATTTATAGAGCACTTATAAAAACAACCACTTGGCCGACCGAAGTGCTGTATTTCATAACACAACCAAAAAAATAATAATTTCCAAACACAATTCAATACCACAAACACTTTCCAAAATATATCTGTGCATAACTTTTTTCTAAAAATGTTTATTTATATGACAGTATTTGCTTGTTTATTAAGAGCTTGCAGATGACACTGGTATGCAAATAAGAGAACATGACCAATTACACATTCAACTTAAACCTGTTTAACTATTCAAACACAAAACTGTTTAACTTACATTATGCCTCATTAATGTTAGTGCCCTGCTCTTTCGTACCCCCACAGAGGAAGTCACAGTGCATCAAAAGAGAATAAACAGAATTCCATTCAGCCACACCACAACCTTTCCTTCTGTGCACAGTACTCTTAACACGACCTGGCTCCCTGCTTGGCTCCTCTCAAGGTTATCCCAGCAAAGGCACTCGCACAAATAATTGACCCAACATTATTCTGATTCCATTTCCTGTATGACTGGGATTTAAATGGAGTCTGTTTGTCTGCCTCACCTCACCCCACCGGACCCAGCACCCACCCCGCACCAGTCAATTCCCCACCTTGGTCAATTTTAAGAGACAGTTTTCAGTTGTCAGTCGGCCCACTGTCCAGCAGAGTGATTTTGCTCAGTTCTATCCAGCAATTGGAGAAGCCTTATTATCTTCTTATCTCTTTTCAATCTCACACTCGCTCACTGCCTGTCTTTCTGTCATCCAGTCATCAGTGCCCATAGACACAGGGCTCTTTGACAAATGTGCAATGATGTGTGAATGTACAGGGGGAGGGGTGGATGGCGGTTGACAGTCAGCTGGAGTTTCAGAGTGTGTGTAATATGTCCAGGGACTTCATCATACCTGGTAGATCAGCTTTCATACAGGATTAATGATGAAGGCTTCTCTTAGGCCTGTGACGTTCTCAGCTCCAGCTGAGCTCATTCACACAGGGTGAAATGCTAACTGAAGTGAACACACCTAAAATACCTTTGCAAATTTTGGCAAACAGCCATTTTAACCTTAAAAAAAAGCAGGTTACAGAACAGTCTAAGCCCCTCTGTTTAAATTAGCTAATTAAAATTAGCTAGCTAAAAAAAGCTAATTTTCACAGATTTTATCATAGCAACAGTACACGAGAGGCTAGGCTTCAGACAGAACTTTTATGGACATTTTCAAACTAGGAAAAACTGTTAATTGCAAAAAATGAATAAACACACACACATACACACATTTATATGTGTATATTTATATATTTTTATGTATCTAGACACATTGACGTGTTTTAATACACAGGTTTTAAATGTAGCATATCTAAAGCAGCAACATAATAAAAACCTTTAAACTATGCTAATTTACCTACAATGCACTTCTAAAAATAAATCTGTCAAAAGGGGTCACTGGAATCATTTTGTTGGAAACACTTGTGCCTTTCTAAAGAACCTTTCAATGGAGGTTTTACAAGAACCTTTTTGGATGCGTGGGTGTAAACCTCATGTGGGACCTCCACATCATCTTTTAGTTTTCACTAATTCTAGTATTACTTTTCTTAAACCTGTACTTTTAAGCCAGGGATGTGCAACTCTCTTACTAAATATAAAAATTAATAAATGTATTTATATTAATGAAGGATAATCAAACTGGGATGCGCATCAGGCCTCCAGGACCAGAGCTGTGCATCCAAAGGGTCATTTATGAACCTTTTATTTTTAACTGATTGCAAGGAGCATTAGGTCCTGGAAACTGACAGCAGTAAAAGGGACAAGAATTGAAACCCTCTCATTTTCTCAGACTGATGTCGATTCCAAAGGTGTGTCTGTTTATAAGCGCAGGGGAAGCTAAAGAGCACTTTGCTGGCGTTTCACACACCGGCTCTCGTGAAGTCACCGTGGAAGGAGGTGCTCTGTTCCTCGGTAACCGTGGAGACGGGAGCAGCTGCAGTGCGTGGGAGCAGAGCCAGTGATTGTAACCATGGGTGAAAAGTTTAATGGGCGTAACAGCACACCAATTACAGCCCCTCAGTGGCTAATGAATGCTAAAAGGGATGGCGAGGGATTGGCCATGGTGGGAAACATCTAAATTTGAGAGTTACCTCATTTGCGATTTCTTTTCTGGGTGCTCCTGGGTGTAGTAGTGCTGAGTCCCTGTCCACTGCTATCCTGCTACTCAGAGCGCACGGTGCTCTGGTCAGGTGGATGGACATGTTATGTTAACTAAAATTGGGGCAGCACACTGAACCTGGGCTCAGGACCCTGGGCTAACTCAGCTCCAACTGCCGCTATTGCCAAGTAGTCTGACCCATCGAGGGGCACAGTCGGGGACTTATATGCTATAAAGCAAGTTTAACTCACATCTACATATAGTCAGCTTCTGACATGGAAATCTCCTCCTAATTATATTCTAGACTTGGCAAGCTCTCCATGTATTATTCTGAACTAGTGTCAGTCATTCAAGTACATCATTATGTCATCAATTGTAACTTTCCCTCACTCCGGTTTGAAGTTTGTTTGGAGGTTTTGTTTTGTAATTATTCTGGTCTGACTTCTCATGAATCACATGACTTTCTTTTTTTTTTACAAACTACAATCACTTCCTTTGGAAGGCAAACATAAAATTTGAATGTATCGCTGCGTCTGAAATCGCATACTTCCCTGCTATATAGTATTTGAAACCCAGTATGCGAGGTGAGTAATATGTCCGAATTCATAGTATGCGAAAACAGCAGACTAGAAGTACCCGGATGACCTACTGCTTCCGGCCAAATTCTGTACTAGGCATCCGATGGACGCTGCAATATCCCATAAGGCGTCATATTCTAAAAATGGCGGAAAATGAAGATGCGATTCTATTCAAGTGTATGTACCTTAAGAAAAACGTTCCTTAATGCAACTGCATTAAATGTACAAATCGCTTTTATGATGACACATGACATCACCAACAAAGCGGATGCAGTACGTCCAAATTCCATTCATACTTCCCTCATTCATACTGTATAGAACGTACTGTTTTAATGGAAGAGCAGTACAGACAAATTCAAATGTAGTACCTACTCAAGTAGTACGCGATTTCGGACACAGCATATGTCTAAATGCCGAATCCATGCCACTCACCGATTTGATTACAGCTTAAAAGCAGAATCAATTGCCGCTCATTTATTCAGGCTTCTGTTTTCCACTACTTACACCTTCATTTTCAGCCTCTAGGCTGTTTTGTATGGATTACTAAAAGTGGTCTGCTTTTCTGAGAGTCAAAAATAAGCCAAACAAAACTCCAGATAAGTAATTTGAAATAGTTCCAAAATCAAGTGAACATTCACTTGTTTACTAGTTCTTCCCATTACACTTCTGTTTTTAATGTCAATCACCTCAACCAAAGTTGTAAACTTTAATAAGAGTTTTCATCTGAGAATCAAGATTTTCTAAGACTAGTGTTTATCATGCAAACAGCACAAACCTGTCTGCGCTTGTGAGTTGCAGCAAAATAATTTAGAAAGAATTGTTAGAAAATCAGGTGCCCTCTGATTGAAAAATTCTAGAAGAATTGTGTGCCCATATTGCAGTTACACAATCCAACAGTTTCGAACATTCTTTCAGCATGTGTGCAAAGTGGCCATTTTGTCATGCATGAACACATTACAGCACAGCATCCATTGAGAACATTGTAAAAATTCTTGTCTACTTTTAACCCATTCAATTAAGTGAAGCAGTGGGCAGCCAACTACAAAATGGCAAGGGGAAATGGGATTGTACCTTGCTTAATGTCCTCAGTGGTGCCATCCTCAGTCCTGGGATTTGAACCCACAGCCTTCTGATTGCAGGGGCAACTCCCTAACGACCAGGCCACCAGCTGCTCAGTTCTGTCTGCTGTCATTATTATAAGGCTTCTTTTGAGACAATTAAGATGCAAAACATTTGGAATTGTGAATGATTACATGTATTATTAAATAAGTACCCTTATTAGAAAAGTCCAATTGTTTGTAGACACTTGCTCATTGGACATGTCTTGTTGAATTCATAATATCATTTGAGTGTTTGTTTCTGCTTTGTTGTGGTAACACTTATGGTAGATGTTAGACTGCTGGAGTGAGGATTGAATTGTTTTCAGTCACAAGACCATTAGTGAGGTCACTTGGATGATTATTTCTGAATTACAAATGCCTCTATAACTCATGGTTAAAATATCTAGTGGTGCTCCATCACTCTAGGGAATGTAGTTCCACCGCTTCCCTGCCCAATGCTGGGTAGATTTATCTGCATTTTGAACATCACGACCTTAGGCCTATGTGCAGCTGCTCCAGACCATCCTATTCCACTGACACAGCTTTTCTAGAATTTTATATTATACAAGCTGTGTGTGAGCATATAAATGCCTCTGACTGCAATGGGTCCATATCAAAACAGTTCACTAAATAGAGCGGTCTGGATATATTTGTACCTACACTCTTTTCTTTCTTGAACATTTCTTGAGTGGATTTGGCTTATTACAAAATGTAAGAAATAATATTTAATTCTGTGCAATGTAATAGAAGCCAAAGCCTACGGACAGATCCAGCTATATACTAAAGTTCAGCTCAGTTTCTCACCTAACTCTACCACCTGCTACGCTTTAATCAGTCAGCTAGTGACTCTTTTGCCCTCAGGTTATAGGTATAAATGTGTGTGTGCCCAAGTGTGGACTGGCTACAGTCACACACACAAATACAGACTGATGGTAAACAAAAACACTGGAAGCTGAACGTGTTTAGAATGCTAGTGATAAAGAATTGGTGGGGGGGAGAATTTATTCACCAATGCTTCACAACATGACATTTTACCAGCACGGCAACAGGTTCAAAGGGTCTGCATAGGGGAAAACATCCTTGTGAATTGCTTCCAGTACTGACATCATTTCCCCAGCGACCATCACATGATAGAGTAGAAGGGGCTCCACTATTGGCATATACTGGTCTTGGCAGAGAAGCAAAACGGACCCATCACTGGTAACAGGTTTAGTGTTGAACAAGCACTGTAGTAATAACGTTAATGCATGTTTCTGCTTCTCTGGGTCATTTGTGAATGGTGGAGATTACAGCTCTGGTAGAAGTAGATACTGTGTGGTGGTAGAGAGGAATATTGCTGCTATTTTGTCAAATAGGACAGAAAATACCAGCTACCAGCAAGCTTTCAGCAGAGGCAGAAACAGGGTTTTATACATAGTGTGGGCGGTCAGACAGTGGCCAAGGCATGTAGACCATGACAAAAGAATGTGTGTAACCTGGCATCTGAGAAGCATCAATGAATCATAACACTCTACACTTCAATAAGAGCCTAAAAATTCCTGATAGCAAACAAGCTATTTGTGCCTGGCTAATCTTTTGAGTAACATTGACAAATTGAAAAGAAATATATTTGAAAGGATTTTGTAATGCTTAACGCTAACTTGCTGAACACAGACTGTTGTTCATGTTACGCTGCACAATTACTTTTGAGCCATGTATTCAAATCCCAGGTGTACACATACTGTTACTTTGGAAAATAATCTGTCTTATCTGAATACTGTCTTTTGTAGAATCAAACTACCAGCATGCGTCTTGGTGACCCACATTTTCTAAAAGTTATTTTGGAAATATGAAAAATTGTGGCCTCACTGCAGGTCTCTGTCAGAGTCACTCACATGACTCATGATCTGTGGAAACACTGGCTGCATCCCAGACTGCATGCTGCCACACTAGCACGCAAAATATTGTACACCGTCAGAAATGCATTCATTCCTGTAGAAGGCAGAAGTAAAGGAATGTGTGGTTTGGGATCACTATCTTTTGAGGGAAACAAAGGTGGACCACGTTCACAACATGTGATCCACTTTTGTCAATTGCAACACTACACAATATCAGTGGAAATATTAAGGCACATTGTGTCCATTAGTGATGCCAAAGAGCAGAGAAAATCCAGTAGAGAGATTCGAGTGTCTTACTAGCCTGACAGTGCAAATCTCTGTGGAGAACAAAGGCCAAAAGTTGACATTGCTTCCTGTGAGCGATGTTGTGGTTGTTGGCTTTGGGGCTGGAGTGCTGTCACAAATAAAACATTTTCACGTTGCCCCTGCTGCGCTCCCACGACCTGGGCCCTTGATGTGCCGTATTGTGTACAATCAGTCAACTGTGGCCAAATTCAGCCCAGCTGGGTTAGTTCTGCAATGCAGCAGCTCTTCAGCTCTGCTGCCAAAGGCAGAACTTCTACTTCTCCCACAAGAGAAATGCATGTCGTTTTCCTCTAGCAGTAGTGTTTTGGAGCTGTCAGAAGGTCAAGTCTGCATTTCCTCCAAGCATCTGCATTGTAATGTGGATCAGGGTCATGGACTCTCTATCATGTTCCAGCAATGACCAGGAGCAGAACAAGATGGAGAAGGAGGCATGGGGGGTTTCAAAATGTAAGTTTAGCAATACAAAATAGGGTTCAGTTACCAAGACAAACTTCTTTTATTTGTCTGAGGGCATATCATCTGTATTAGTGTTTGCAGAGCATTACGATTTCTGAGAGATCCACAATGAAACTACGATTTTATCATGCTGCATTTAATTTCAGATTCAGCAATCATACATTCATTCCTCTTCCAAAAAGAAAAATCAACATGTATAATGTTAAAATTGAACTAGCTCTACAAAAATGTCCATTATGGCCCTCTTTCAGGACAGATAGATCACACTGAGTAATATGCCACTGCTCTGCTCTTTGTTGCCTTCATGCTCTGAAGATTCAAGGTTCAGATATTTTTCACACTTTTATTTTTTCTGTCACACATTCGTCAGCAACTCCCCTCACATTATGTATTAATGCTAGTGTAGTCACTAGAACCGAGTGTCCGCTAAAGGAGCTCGGATGCAGACTGGCAGTTCTTGAAACTTGAAATGTTTGTTCATTGTAAAGAAAAGGTCCACTATAGCATATACTCTATTAAATACTGTTCCTGTTTTTCTCACCAAAGCGTTGCAAAGGCACTCTCTCACACTGTACAAAGCTTTAAAACTCTCTAGGCTGTTTCTCTGATTTGCATTCATACACACAACAAAAATAAACTCCTCACACTGCAGATTCTTGGTTTGCCTTGAGCATGTCCGTTACCATGTCAGTATTCTGGAGCTCAAACCTAGCAAGCATCTCTTAGAGAGTTTGACAGGTAGCAACTTGAATAGAAGCTGTCATAAATAGAGAGTTCCTCAGTACTCGTGTCTCGTTTTTCATTGTGTGAAAAGCACCTGAGGAGGAAGAAGCGGCCTGCAAATGCACTCCCTGCACAGTGAGATAAACCCAAACTCATTTCTGCTCTCGTTCTTTCTGTAGGCGGAGTTGGAGAGGAAGAGAGGGACAGATCAGAGAGGAGTCTTTCTACAATCACCTTCACTCTGTTCCGCAATTACCACACTTCTAATCCCTACTAGCTCCAGGCATCGACGAGGGAAACCCGCAAAAGGACATCAGCACCGAAGATGGGTGAGTTGGGGAGAGGAGACCATTCGGGTCTATGAAGGAGTGAAGAAATGATGCGTGAAGTGTATTAAATGACAATGTCAATGACGGGGACCCTCCATTTCCGAGCCGCTTTAATCATTCTGCTTTATATTCATCTCACACATAGCAACAGAGACACGAGTCCACGAGGGAGGGAAAGTCGTGTTGAGAGGTACAACCACTGGGTAAATATGTCACTTTTTGCCTGAGTAATTATCTTGTTTAATTATCAGGTGTGTAGTCAGTGATTCGCAGGCTGTGAAGTGATCAATTAACAAGCTATAACTGGTCAGCAGAGAGGCAAGATAAGGCAAGATTTGTCAGGGCTGTAGGCATTCATGCTGTACTGTGAACAGCTCAGCGTAGGAAGCACCCTAAAAAGTCCAGTGCCGAATTATTTGCTAACACTGGCTTTGTTATAATACTGTAAAAATACATTTAGATGCATGAAAGGAAATTGGTCCTTGGTAGTTAAATATTTGGCTCCCCATGTAAACTGGCATTGCATAGTTGTTCTCATTTACACTCTCTCCTATTTTTTTTTTAAGTAACGATGATGCAAATCAAGAGGAGGAGCCCTGAAAGGAGAAACATTTTAACCAGCCAGCCAATTCTGGACCATTAGGCAAAGCAAAACTGCAGAACCAAAAGGTAGAACAGGAGAAAAAGGAAGAAGAAAAACCTGACAAGGATGCGTAAACAAACCCATCTGGATGGCATTTTGTTGGGTTTCAGCATCACATTTATTACACCATGTGTGAAAAACAGATTGAGCCATCGACGGGGTACAGGACTCCAGAATGACTGTGTGTGGATATGAGTTGCCTCCAACTGGGCAGCCAGTCCTAATTAGATTATCAGAAAAGGCCACACTGATGTCCATTAAATCAGCCATGCACTCTGTGAGCTGTTTCTAAATGGCTTGAAAACAAACTTAGGTCAAGAGACAAGTAGTGTAAAAACATCAGTACCAGTGTGACAGCTCAAACCCAGAGCATGCCAAGTGCAATTAAAAAGCATACGGCACCAATAAGCAAGCCTCCAAAATCCAGAAAAAGCCCAGTAAACATATTTCTAGGCGTGAATCATTCAAGGTTTCCAGCCTAAAGATGTAAAGACTGTGACATAGGACTGGCGATGGGTTAGCAATTTATAGATGCTTCTCCCAGACAGCTTCACATTAGTGCTTGCCAAAGTGAGGTATTACACATGCAGTTGGTATTTATCTCGCTCATTCACCTGAGCGTTTTCCCTTCTCACCTGTTTATGCTCTTTCTGATGAAAATGTTCAAGAGGGACAAGTTATTACAAGACATGTATTAAAATCAATATTGTTTTTATACCATCCCACACCAACATGTGGTCACATGAAGTAAAACGAGAGGTGGGGGTGGATGAGAGAGAGATTTCTTCATTCGTGATTTCTATACATTTGTTATTTCTATACGTTTTTTATTAAATGTTGCATGATCAGTTATTTTAAAACATCATCTGTGTATTAATGCCTGTAATATCAGTGCCTATAATGCCTATAATATCAGTGGTGCAAATTCACTTTTCTATGCTGGGTTTAATGCTATTTATGGCAATTCGAACAGAAACAATGACATTTGAGGGTGCTAAAGCTTAAGTCACAACAGACTTTGGCATTTTGTGTTGCATTGCAAAATAGGCATACCTGAGGCAGATGCAGAAGATTGGCTAATTAATTAAAAAAAATACATGAATAAATACTCCTAAAAATAATTATCCAACTCACTAACCACAAAAAGCAATGATATAAAATTGGAAATTATAATAATTATTTACTTGTGTGAATGGTGTGCTACGCATGGGTGGCACCAATGCTTCGCTCGTGTGGTTTAAACCACATGTGTCATGCAAGGCCCTGAATCTTTTCTCCCTTTATTATATTGTATAACTTTGTAATGAAAATAAACATAAAGGACTGTACCCACAGAGGTCAGTAGAGGCAAAGGAGAAGGACTATTGATTGGAGACATAAAATGCATGTCAAAGGTCATCAAAATCTACTCACAGCATTTTTTTAACCAAACATACTTTGTTAGAGATTTTGATTCATTTAAAATCATTCCCTTCAGAGTGCTCAGGTATGACTCTGAACAGGGAAGCAGCCCATATTGACAACATCAGTACAAATCCAGTATCTAGGCCCTTTCATCTAAGCATAGAACATTTCAAATTCATCAGAGCCTATCAAAGACCAGTAGATTCACTTTACACTTGAAACTAGAAATGACACCAGATAAGAAAAATACTCACACATGAATCAGTGCATATTTATATCCCTGAATTGACACAAAGGTCTACAAAACACTACTAAACATTAAACTTCTGCATATGTCAGATTAGCTGATATCCTTTTAAATTAATTAACAAATGATAGTAGAGTGCCTCGCATCAATTGCTCTGTAATCTATGGATAATTAAATATTTACCATTGCCTAAACAGCCCAGACAATAATACACAGGGGCAAGTGAAGTGTCCTTTAAAGTTTCTAAGAAAGCATGACAGAAATTTTGTGCCAAATACCACAGGCAGACAGACAGCACATGACTGCAACAGAGAAACAGATCGAGTCCCATAAGATCATATTAACAGAGTGGACATGAGAAAGTCCTTGCTTTGAAGAGTTTGGCTGTGCCCTCAAAGGAAAGGCTGCCTTTGCATGCTGTCATTCACTATAGTGTGAATCTGTCTGCTGCTAAAGCGAAGCCGGATGACTCATGTAACAATCGAGAAGGCAGGGAAAGCCTGGCATTCAGATGGAAGCCTTCCTACTACCATTTAGACTGACTTTTTTCCCCCTCATGAATATAATGCCAAGCGGTAAACAGTCCAAGGCAAATGACTAATTGCACAATTTTCTGGCTACACATGAAACCCAGGCCTCAACAAGAAAAAGATTTTCAGTGGTCCAACATTAGGCTTAATCTGTGTTCAGAAACAGGCAATGATTCAGAGAGCTTGGCTTGAGATTGAGGTCACTAGGGATGTCATTAAAAAGCATGCGTCCTTGGAATATTAGTGAGGTGCGACTGAAGTGCAGCAGCAAGGAATCATAAGAATAACCAATCAGGATTCTGAAAAGTTCTCTGTGATTATTTGCTTTTCCTTAGGGGCATGTGCGGGACTGCAGAATGCAACATATTCCAAAAACATAATGAGAATTCTACTGATGAGATGTAAGTGAAATTTTGCCAAGGCCTAGCTTGAACACCTGAGTACTTCAGCATCAATAGGGACCCCTGTGTTTCAGCGGCAGACTTTATTATTCTATCTCCTGCATGATTGGGATTCAAACAGAGTTCTCTCTCTCCATCTCTCAGCATCCTCACCTTCCCAGGCCAAGCTGATTATAGATGAACCTGTACCTCAATGTAATAGTCATCTGCCTGCATGAGTCATCATACAGTACATCAATGCTGCAGTTCATCTCATTTGGTCCATTGTAACTGCATTAGACATATTTTGCCTGGATTCTCAGTGTTCGCTAGAACGTCAAGTTCTGAATGATTATGTGAGGATGTTAATCAGAGTAGAGGTTCTTCCCTAAGGCTTTGGAAAATACAAGTCAAAGAGTGGGAGGTCCAAGTGATTATATAAACAATAAGATATTTGAGATTTCTTCTTGATGTACATTTAGCAGTATTTAAATTACAGTACACTTACAAGAAGGTTCAAGTTATTAACTGAATATCTAGGGGTCAAGATGTAATTGGGGAGGTTTTGGACATGAACAGTCACAAAGACACACACCTACACACACACACACACACACATACACTACCTCCCACCCCCACTTCTCACACGCACACTGATCTATTTATACTCTGGATTTCTAGTTTAATCATTTCTCCATGTTGTTGCATTTACTTTCATATTTATAGAACTCAATTTAGACAAGCAAAAAATATGTCGATTTTTATTTTGTTTGTGTCAAATTCACGTCTCTCTCACATCCCCTGTCAACCCATCAAACTCTGAACAACGAGCTCTCATACATGCCCATAAGTCATGACACACAAAGAAGGGCAGTAAAGGCAGAAGCTGCTTCTGGCTGTTTATGTCTGCATGTCAGCTAGTTGGCTGGACAGCATTCAGCTGTGGTCAACACACTTCCTCTGTTTGGTTTCTGGGTAATGTCAGCAGGAGATTGTAGTTTTTTTTATTATTCTTTGTGTAGTTTGTATATGTTTGTGTGTGTGTGCATGTGTGTGTGTGTGTTTGCATGCTTGATAATGCAAAGGCATACCAGTCAGAGAGGGACGTGAGGGTCTAATGAGTAGCTGCAGGATTAGTAGCCTAGCTGATACCCCTACTACGTCATCTCTGACCTTGGTGGTGGCCTATCAGTCTTGTAACAAATAACACACACACATACACACACACACACACTATCTCTCTATTTCTCTCTCTCTCTCACACACCCACACTCACCCCCCCCCCCCTACATACACACACACACATACACACACACACATTGGTATTACTAAGTATGTGAGACATTCTGTTGATTTGTGTAATACTATCTCTCAGCAATTCTACACCTAAACCTACACCAGCACCTAACCTTCATCTTAACCTCAGTATCTCAGTCACCAAAAGACATTTTTTTCAGCGCATTTTTCCCCCAAAATTTATTTTGTTGTAATTGTTTTGTTCCTTGTGAGGACTTGTGATTATTCTTGCGAATATCCGTACTGTTCTGAGGACATTTGGTCTTCAATGAGAGATACAGACAGATGCTCACACAGACATTCACTTACGAAATATCTGAACACACAAATGCATGTACATAACAAATCTTTACAAAGAGCTATTGATTGTTTGCAAAGTTGTTTTCTCTTTTATTCCAGTTGTGTTGTTGCATTTAATGAAAGCTGCAAATGACTTTTTATTCTTCACATTTGAGGTGTCTTTATTGTTACTCTAACAAATGTGTACACAAGCTCGGTCTGAAATTGTTGTGAAGCCAAAAAAAGGCAGCATTGCATTTCTATTATATTTATTTAGCCAAACATATTATTTAGCCCAACATGGACATGCACACAGCCCAGCTAATGATTTTAATTAAAGAAAACAAAGCTGAAATATCTGAATTAATTACTGACAAGATGCTATGATGAAGTTAACACAAAAGAGGACATGACAATAAACCACATCTTCAAAGAATAGTAAAGAGGTACAGTACATTCACGCATACCAGTGAGGGACAGATGACAAATCAAAGACAATACTGGGCATCCCAAAACTCGTTACAGTGACATACACATTGGTTGTGAAGCCTACGCTGTAATAGCCACTATTGGCACATTAATTATCAAAACATTAGAGGAAGTTTTCCCATCAGGTCACTGACATTAGTTTCATCAGTGTCAGGAAGGTCAGGACAGACATGCAGGACACCTGATTCTGAATCAGGTGTCCTGCATGTCTGTCCTGACCTTTCTGACACTGATGATGTGTGCCAGAGAAGTGACTGAGGTGAGCATCAGTGATTGTTTAGAATAAGCAGAGGATAAAATACAGCTATTTCTGCTTTTTGATCTACTTGTCTCTACTTTATCACTTTAATTTATATACTTGTCTCTACTTAAAAATTTTATTAGCAAAGAACACTGATAAATGCTGATGAATCACACACACACACACACACACATATATATTATTTTGTTCTAATATAACTGTAATATACTTCATATTGGTTATAAACTAAAGCAGATGCTTCCCACAAACTAAGCATGGAAATGACAACATAGCTTAGATGTCTTTCTGATATGAGAATGTTGATTTACTGATTTTAAGATCTCGTGCTTTTCAGATGCACCAGGTGTGGCATAGATCTTACCTCTGTGATGTCTTCTTATATTTCCTCCTGAAAAAAGACAAGAATATTGTTCTTTTAATGTTGATCCTATACTGAAAATCTTAAATAGTCCATTGAATAAATTCCTGGATAAACAAGCCTTTTTTTAATGTAACATACTTTGTTCATGGCAAATTCTATTAGAAATTTGGGACATTGTTGATTAAACAGTTATCCGTAGCCACTGCAAAAATAGAGATAAGAGAGTTTTATTTGGTTTTGGTCAATGCCCAGTTTCATCTGGGTTATGTTTGAGGCTGGCGCATTTCACTAAGGTCAGTTTTATGAAAGTGGCAAAAGAGATCCTCTCATGAAAGATCGGATCACTTAACTTATACTCCAGCTGAAGAGCCCCTAAATCCTGCAAATCTTTATATATAAAATGCCATGTGACCCCACACAGATTGGACAGTGTCATTCGTCTATCCATCATAAAGCCAGTGGCCAGAGTGCAGGGATAAATTTGAGATTTTTTACTGCTGTGTATTTATCAGCATGTTTGACACTTGACTGTAAAGTCAGTTGACAAACAGTAGATGTCACTGGTGAAGGTTCCAGTCTTGAAATGAGAACTCAAACGAACAGGAGCCAATTTCAAAAGCATGTTAGAAAACTTTTTAAATCCATTGTCTAGAAAGAAAACTAATGACTTATTATCATAATGCAATGCGACATAATTGTTCTATGAATGGAAATAAATGAGTAAAGCTACAAATTATTTTTTAAAGTGATTGTGTTTACAACTGCATTTATCGTTAGAGAAAACAATTTATATTTGCCTTCCTCTCAACAAGAAGATTTACAACATCTCTCAATCTCATCAAGAAAATGAGAAACCATTATATAACATGTTGTGTGATCCCATTATTTATGACTGATTGTATTGGATACTGAAAACAAAGCAGTGTAAATGACAGTCACCAATTTGTTGTTCTAACATTAGGGTGTACACCTGTAATGCACCTTCTTTGCCTGACTGAATGATAAGCACTCACAGGCTAATAATACAGAATTACATGCAGCATTGTCAGATTACAGACTCTGACAATGTTCCTGTCTTAAAGGGTACATTTGAGCAATGAAATTATAATGGGAAATTCACTCATTGGAAAAGCTACAATTTACAGATGCAATAGCCACTATTGGTTCAAATATTAATAGTATCAGAGGAACTTTTTCCTATCAGCTCACTGACATTATTTTCATCAGTGCCAGGAAGGTGATGACAGATATGCTGAGCACCTGATTCTCCAATTCATAAAGACAGATTAGAGCCTTTGTGTCAGATAATTGACAGGGGTGAACTAATGTGACTGTATAGAATAAGCAAAGGTGTAAAGTACAGCTATTTCTGCTTTTTTATCTACTTGTGTCTACTTTGTCACATTTATTTTAATCTGCAAAGAACACTCATGGATGCTGAATATTTTTTGTTTGTTTTTTTCATTTTATTAAAAAAATATTAATTGATTATATTCCTTATTTACTTACTTTTCATTATTACTCTGATTACAGTAATCAGTAAAGTGTGCTTAGCATTCTGAATGATCATACTGCATCCTGTCATAAAGGCAGCACATTTCTATAGTGATAGAAAACTCTATAGAGTAAACAGGAAGCTCCAGTTCCACATTCTGAGACAGTATCCTGTTAACACGTCCTTGGTGGCATGTTTGAATGAAGAGACAAACTCTCGGAATGGATTACTAAGGATATGTTTGGAAGGAAGGGAAAAGCCTCCTTTCTTGTTCTAGTTTTCCTCTATATTGACATTGCTGCCTGTCAAACAGTACACTGGAGACACTATGACTTTTTATATAGTTACTAAATTCCATATAAGAACTTTGCTGCTTTGTAGACACACTTGAATTGAAATATTCCCCCTTTTTGTACCACCCCAATATTTTATACTTCTAAAAATCCCCTCATGATCATTGATGACATCATCATCATCATCATCATCATCATCACCACCACAAGGGCCTGTAGTCTTTTAGTCTTGTCCAATTTAGTTTTGAATCACCAGTAATTTCTATCAAACACAAAGCAAATACAGACAAGTAATCACAAATGCACACATGCCCGCACACACACCTCAGCCCCTAAACTGAACCACATGTGTGTCCCTGCTCATTTTACCTTCTCATAACAACTCTCATCACACTTAAACATTTACGGCCATGTGCCTTTTTCTGCAACCCTGAGTAGCAGCAGCAGGCCCATTTCCCCCCAGCTATACCAGGGGCACCATAAAATCCCAATAAGGCTAATAAAAGTCTTTCGAAAAAGAAATAAACCCAGGCTGAACATGACTTTCCTTCCCTTACGAAATGTGCTCTGCTGTCCTATGGCAGGCCTCAACGAATGCAAGGACAGAAAGGCAATTTGGTGAGGCACGGATGATGGGTTACATTTTACCGCTCCATCAACGTCAACTGGGGTCTACGACAGTGTTGATGGTTCCCAAGATTGCGTTAAACGGTAGCTGCCTGGAGCACCTGCGCACTTGGCCTATTGCTGCTAAGGTCAATTAATCGTCAGGGCAAGCCAAGTTGCTGTGTATCTTTGATAAGGAGATATCTTTAGTTATAACAGAAAGATAAGCGTCCAGAAGGCAAGCCTGGAACACCGCACTGAAGAACAGGATCACACTGGGATCAGTGCTGAGTGCGTCACGACTCAGAAAAACAAATGCATGCTCACAATGCATCCCCTGTACCCTCCACCAATGTACATGTATACATAAAAAAAGACACATAAAATTTAAATGCAAAGAAAAAAAACCCTTGGTATAAACCAGTGTATTGCAAATTTACTCTATTTCTTAAACAATAATATAATAACTAACATAGAAATCATACAGTGTAAATATATGAATGTAAATTCAATTCAAGATTTTTGTAATGTACATGAAAATTCCATACAACACAATTTTTAAATATGGTCAAGCTAAAATAAATTATCGATATACGAGGTTTTGACAATCCAGTATTGTACAGCTTTCTGTTGTTGTTTAGGAAAGAAGCGACATGTACAAATATAATATAAACACCCCTTACATCATTTCCACCAGCTCAGTTTAATGTAAAATGACAAGCCTCTGGTTTTACAAGAGGGTTGTTTTAGTGTACCCAATGCTTTTAGAATCTCTCTCTCTTTCTCTCTTTCTATCTTTCTCTCGACTGTTTGCTTTCTTCTGCCTCATTGCCTGAGATTGGTGCCTGAACTTTATGTCCTTATCATATGACAAAATGACCAAGAATTCTTGTCTTATTAGTAATCCTGTAGAGATCAGTAAAGTCTAACCTATCCTTACAGGAAATGGAGAATTTCATTTCTTCTGCTTCCTCAGCATCAATTTGTATCTTGACAATCACAGAGATCCATAAAATTTAGGAAACAAATGTGAATTATATGAAGGTGAATGTAATTCTGCCTAATGTGACAGCAAAACAAACAAAATATACATGTATATATATATATATATGAAACAATCACACCATAAGCCTGTCTTATGAGTTAATTTTCATATTAAATAATATCCCAATGTCTTTACTTTGTATTCCGTTTCCCTGCATTTTTCTTTGCTGAGTAAGTTTTTTGTATGTCCATTTTTAGAGAGGATGTTTGCCCTAAAGGTGACCTCCCCGAACATTCTTGAAAATGAGGTAGCTATGAAATAAAACATCTGCTTCCTCTAACAAAATGAAGGAGACATGTCAGAATGTCAAAAAGCCCTCCAAAGACAATTATCTCAATGAGAAATCTCACAGGACACACAGTAAGAACACACATGTTGGTTTTTAAAGCAAGGCCAGGTCTTATATCTCCATTTACATGTTAGGAGGTATACAGACAACAGACACTATGTAATTTGTCGTTTCTAAGCCTAGCCCTAAACTTAACTCAAACAATAACCTCTAACTGAAATTATGTTTACCCTTTTTGTAAAATGCACTTTAAAAAAGTTTGGACCGTTTTGCAGTTTGTTACATTCTATGTCAGCCCCGATTTTCTCAGGTTCCCAAAATAAAAACAAAACAAACACATAAACACATGCATGCACACACACAATTACACATATATGGTTAGGGTAAAGTGTAAAAAATAACTCTACTCACAGTCCTCTCAGTCTCAACCAGATCTTCTCAATCTGTTCCGGCTGCAGATATTTCAGAGAGTTGTTCTCGAAATCCTCTATCTCCTTGGTGGGTGATTCCATGTCAAAAAAGTCGACAAGGCAAAACGACATGAACGTGGATTATCCGGTGCCAGCTGCAGCAGAAGTGGTGTGTGGTGTGAAGTTCTGCAGCAGCGTACGGGCTACAGCCCCCCGAGTGAGCTCGGAGTGTATCAGCGTGACAGCTGGAGCCTGTCCCTCATCCCCCTCTCCCTCTTTCTCCGTCAATCAGTCTCTCTCTCTCTCTCTCTCTCTCTCTCACTCTCTCTCAGTGTCTGAAGCTTGCAGGGCTCGCCCCCTCACTCTGAGGGAGTGCCTGTGTCACCAGCGTCGTGGTCAGGTGCGCTGTGAGAGAGGTAAGGGCTGCAGGGGGGCCAGACACACACACGCATGAATACGACGTGGAGAAAGGGGAGGGGGAAAGAGGAGGGGAAGTGGTGTAGGGGATTACGGGAGTGCTGCTGCTGATCCACGCATCAAAGAGCCACCAGTACTGCTCCCCGCCACAGCCAGCACACTGGAGGAGGGACATAATCAATACATACAAAGTCTATAGACGACCCGCTTTATTTAGTTTGTTGATGCTGAGGCAGTGGGGGGGGGGGGGGATAGAGGGAGAGAGAGGGAAAGAGAGAGAAATACCTGAATAACACCGCCTGGGAGAATGAACACTTGAAAGCACTTGTGTGTTTGTGTGTGTGTATTTTGGAATGAGGAAAAGAAACACACTGCAACCCACTGACGCTCTGTTGTGGTGTGTGAGTAGGAAGAGCATCAGCGTGAATACGTATGTGTGTATGTTCATGTGCTTGTGATGCACAAATCTTTTTTTTTACTTCCTCTAAACCACTAACACACACTCCTCTACTTCATTACTTAAAAAATGTAAATAAACAAAATGATTCAAACTTAGACAAATATGATAAATTAATTTAACATATTTAAATGTAGTCAGTTCAGAATAAACAGTCCCAGCAGAGATAACATCATTGGCCACAGTTCTATCCACTGAGAATTAATTGCTTAAAGCGATAGTTCACCCAAAAATGAAAATTTTATGTTTATTTGCTTACCCCCAGGGCATCCAAGTCGAAGATGA
>JBBKCR010000006.1:10617342-10629409 GCA_037577295.1 Ladigesia roloffi | reverse complement strand
TGCATATCACTTTGTGTTGACAGGTGTAATCCATTTCAGGGAAGTTGATATTATACAGTGCAATTTGGCTAGTACTACTACAATGGGACATGATGCAATTTCAAGTTTATAATCTTCAGTTTGATGTTACAATTTTTTTTATATAAAGTATTACTGAAATCAGTTACATATTTCCCATTCTTTAGATAGTTGTTGGAGGTATTATCTGTTTTGTCAGATGACTTTAGGACCACTTAGTAACGTCCTGTCAGTCTTCAACAGCACAAAAAAGCTAAATAAGTCTTTTTTTTCGATCTCGGTCTTGGTCTCATTTCGACTTTGTTTTGGTCTTGACTCTGTCTGTCTTGGTCTTGGTCTTGGTCCTGTCTTGGTCTCGATACCCTCTGGTCTTGGTATTGTCTTGGTCTTGGTTTAGGCGTTCTTGACTACAAGTCTACCTAAACCAAACCAGGTCGGTTTTAAGGGTTACTTGAATTTACAGGAAAGTGCTATCTGAATGATTACAAAAAACAATCAATGCCAAGACATTTAGCAGCCATCAAATTTTTTTTAAGACTTCAGTCACTAATTCTTGCTCTGAAAAACTCTCTGCTCTTTGCTCTGAATTCATTTAGGTTATTTGTTATATGTTATCAGTTATTTGTTTCCCACCCCAATTAAAACCAGGCAGAAAACTTTTTTAATTGAATGTCTGAGTCTGGGTAACTCCAGCAACCTCATAACACACATCATAACATATGTACTGCCAGACACCAGTAGCAAAGTATTAACAAAATTCATGTCCTGACCACAATCATTTTTTTTTTAATTTTCAAATCTGCTTAATTTTTAAATGACATGTTGATTATTTAAGAAAAAAAATAAAAAACCATACACCTCCTACTCTGTAACAATAAAATTGGCAAATAAAATAAATATGCATATTAATCTGTTGTCATACGGCAACAATAATAAAGTCTTTCACATGAGTAAATGAAGGCTCCAACTCTACCCTGATGACTGCAGGAGTCACTCAAATTTCAGACAGTAATACTGTATCAGCCATATAAATATAAAAGCACTGGCGTGAGTTTCTGATGAAGTTACTGGGCTCTATCATTCTCAGCATCCTTCCAATTATCCTTGATAAAAGTGGGGGGCAGAGTATGCATAGCCCTTTAGAAGAAGCAAATTGCGTGAAATTGAAAGAGGGCTGATGAAAGGGGAGTTGTAAAGAGAACAATCTTGTACCTTTCCTAACATACTCAAGCTTTTAGTTCAGCTCATCATACTATAGAGTGATGCTATGAAGTGCTGAGAGGTAAAAGGGGTATTTAGATAACACTAAGTGTAAATGCATAAGCTCAGAGAGAGATAATGATGGGGAACATAAGATAAAATAATGTGGTCCTTTTGTTCCCATTCAAGACCTTGTATACTGTTCTGCCTCACAAAACCGACAGGCTTATTTTCTGATGATGATAAAAATAAGTTATCTCTGGCTTTCTGTTCACATCTTGTTACCATGGACAACAGGTGAATTAAAAAAAAGGATTTTCTGCAGCTGTGGAGGAGTGAAGCATATCCATTCTGCCTCAAGGCCACCGGGAGCCACTGGCAGGAGAAACTATTGTGATGGAACATTGGTCACTTGGTAACGATACAGACACCTTTTTCTTTCTTTCATTTCCACCTATGCTGCTGTAAGCTGGGGAGAAGTAGGGAGGGGTGAAGGGGTTAAAAGGGGAATCTGAAACTTATTGCTTTCATATGTTTTCTGGTTGGTGTCAGATTTAGTTCAGTATGAGGTGTTCGCAGAAGAGGCTGCACTAAGAGATGTGCTGGATCACACGTGCGCTCTCCCTTAAAGGAGAGACATAAGAGCTGAGGATCATATGACATGGGTTATTGTGTGACAGGCGGCTAAGGGTGACATTTAAATGTCATATATTTAACAAACTGATGATGTTTCAGTCAATTAAGCTATTCAAATGTAAGTTTTGTCTCATTTTGTTCACATGCCATTATTTCCATGCATTGCATGTATCACTAATATTTAAAATTTGAGGACTGCATATCAGAAATTGCGCACAAAATACAAGATGCTTTCATTCATTTATTAATGTCATATTCAGGCACATTAAAGATATAAATAAAGAGAACAGTCACAGCTCCGTTAAAGATGTAAGATTCTGGGGTCTCATTTATAAAACATACTTCAAATTCATTGGATGTTTGATTGTAAGATGTGATTTGCAGCATTTGCAGGTGGCAATTAAAAAAAAATTTTTGCACACTTATTTTAAATGTCTCGCATTCATTGCAACTTTAACATAAATTGTCACACCCAATCACTTTAATTTTTAATGTGGGTGTATGTATGTTTCAGTTTAATTCAGTTAGAATCTGCACAAACATACAATTTCTATGTCCATGTTTGGACTTCACATGACTGTAAGACTGTAAGGCTAAATGTAAACATGGGCCCTGGGTGTATTGTGAAGGAACTGTATATGGATTGATGAAATTCTGCATAAATGTAAACGATATACCTTTTCAATATTCCCATTTACAAGCAACACCCTGTGTCATCTGGTCACAATAAAGATCCATTTTGCTACATGTAAATGACAGATATATTCAGTTAGACAAGATATTGACAAAAGCTTACTTCTGTAATGTATGATCTATCTATTGTCGATGTCCATACCCTTGTTCATTTTTGTATTTTTTATGCAAACTTTATGAATGTAGCAAACCAAATATGCTCAATACTGATGTGAAACACAAGTTTGCCTGTCAAAATATTTCTCCACCTATAAATCTGCATGCTGTCCTTCTGAGACTCAGTTTGAAAGATCAAAGATGGTGCCATCTTCCACACTTCAGAGTTAAATTTGGAAGGCAGGAACCCTCTGTTTCCCAAGAGGCCTTCTCTCTTGCACTTGTGCAGATGTACAGCTGCATCTGACCACAAAATGATTATGCATAAGCAGCTGTTTTGGAAATGCACTGCTGGCTCAGAACCGTGGAGGTACAGATTTCACCAGCAACGTCATTCTGTACAGTCAGTCTCTGCAGTCAGTCTCTGTGCTTCACACATCCTCCCCAGACTCGTTTGTATACACACTCACTCTATATATAGATTTTAACACATCTGTGATTAATCATTTGTGCAATTTCCTCCTTACTGTCAACCTGTGAAAGTGTGTGTGTGAGTGTGTGTGTGTGTGTGTGTGTGTGTGTGTGTGTGCATGTATGTGAAAAAGAGAGAAAGGGAAAAATACACCCAGTGGATAGGTGTATAATCTAGTACCCAAATAAAGTATTTTTGTGTGTCAAACTGTAAAGAAAGTAAGATTACAAGTTACTAAGTGCATTACTGCATTTGAAAATAGAACACACCTTTCTATATCTTTTTAACATTTGCTCAAATCCAATAGATAGATTATTTAGAGATTGAAGAAGCCATTCTTGTTGTTTCAGGCTTGTTTCAAGTTAACATAAGAGCATGTTAATTCTGTAAAATCGTTTCTACATTGTCCTACATAGGATATTTGGCTCATAGTATTTTAACTCTATTACAAATCTTTAATATCCATTGAACACATTTAAAATATGAACACGACCAAGAGGCTGTTTATCACAGAAACTGGCAAAAATCTTTTTCAACCATTGAATGGTAATTTGAGTTATATCAAACGACTGCATTTACTACACATTCAACACTGAAGGACCTCTTTTTGTAAGCAATACTTTTCAGCATGTGGCTATAATTTGGGCAGAGATTGTATTACATCAGTATCAAGAGAAAACCACAATCACAATTAATCCACTGATTCATTTAGTGAAACACCCACACGCATGTGGGCGAAGCAGGGCTATTTGTGTTAATGGCATGTTCCAAGCCAAAAGTAACTTTTGAGTCCTGCCGTTATATCATCTGCTGTTATATGTAAGGGTAAAATTCCCCCTTCTTACTTAAAGGGAAAATCAAATGAGAAATGACAGGCCTCATTGTTCAAGCACAGCACAAGGTCTGTTAACTTTCCTGTTAGTGAGTGGGAGTGGGAACACAAAAGCCCAAACCTGTTTTTTTTTTTCTCACCATCCTACAGTTTCTGAGCTCTTGTCAACTGAAAAGGCCATAGTCCTCCAAACGTGGCCCTGAGGATGCTGAAGGCAAGTTACCATAGGAACTGTGCACGTAGCTCACAGGTATTGTACATTTCATCTCTCAAATCATATCTGAACTACACCTGAGATCAGGGAGGATAGATTTCCATGTGGACAAGTCCTGTTTTGTTATTTAATCTGCCTGTAGTTTACTTCCAATCAGTATATGAAAGACAGCTGGTGGCATGTGAACTTGAACAATTAGTATTGAGTGTGTGTGACTGCGGTAAATAAAGGTCAAGTGTAAAGTAATCCACCTATTCCCTCTGAAACTCTGGAAGGGAGCAAAAAGGAGCAGCCAACTGTCCTCGTAAATGTTTGACGAGGATGTTTGCTCTGAAGCGAGGAGGAGTGGATCCGTCTGTTCATGCTCTATCAATCATGATTCTGTTACAAGCACAGCCATAAGAGCACTGATGCATAGTGTAAGAAACTGTCATTTTTTATACCAACACATACAATCCAACACACAGTGAAGCATGACTGTGTCAGATAAACCTGTCGTTCTTAATATGAAAAGGAAAAGAAGAAAATAATTGTATCCGAAACTAAGACTTTGATTATGTAGTTGTTTCAACTTAAATTTTCAGTGCTTTCTACTAACCAAGCACTTAAATTCCCTCATCTTATACACACAGTTTGTTCACATATTTGCACCTACATTCACAAAAAAGCAAGAGGCTTCTGGGACAAAGCCAGAGCCCTACTGCCCTACTGTAACAGATTTGGTATTTTTTTCTGAAAACATTTACCAGACCTAAAACTACATCAGTTGTATTTGTTGCTAATTAAGTAGGGAAATATGAAACAACCCAGTTCCAATGGAACTGATTGATAATTCTTGCATTTATTACTGCCACTGGCATGCAGAGCAATCATTCTTCATTTCAATTATTTCAGTTTTTTTCAGATATTTATTTGACAATTTAATTTACTTAGATTTCACCAGTCTGCCTGAAACCTGGGGAGTCTGATATGGACTAAGACATCTGTGTCCCTATGTGGATATGTCCTTAAAAAGCTGCACAAATCTCATTTATTTCCTAGTGAATAATGTGAATACAAGAAACATTTTACCAGCCAATATTTTGTGATGTGGGGAAAGTACACATTGCATCATGACTAATTATTTAGAAGCACACAATTAGGAAAAGCAACGGTTAGTTTGTCATAATCGACAACTGTGAATAGGAGAAAACTGCCATTACATACAGAGTCCCTCAAGGGTCCATCCTTGGTCCTGTCCTTTTCAACTTGTTCATGTTTCCTCTGGGTCAAATTCTTACAGTATTATGTGTCTAATGATAACTGTTCAATTGTCACTCAGATCTGTCTAGCTTTCTCACCAAGTGACTTTTAGTGATTTGTTGTGTAGGTGCCTGGATAAAGCACATAACTGGATGCATCAAAACTTTACAAAATTTTGTTAATAAGGCACACATTTAAGTCATACATTTCAATGCATCAGTACCACACTACCTCATACCAAATTTCATGGAACTGCAGCACTGACAGTGATATATTTCTATATATGCAAAAAAAAGGTTTCTGTTTAATATGTTTAATATGTTTACACTTCCCACAAAGTTTGCCAAAGGTTGCCACTCAATGTTTGTAACATAAAACAAATCTGAAAGACTGAACAGTATATACATGTATTATATGATGCTTATTTAACAACACCAAACATCATTTTCCCCAGCCTTGTTAAAAACACACATTTTTAGCATCAATGTGTCATTTTTAGCATTCAAGTCAGTTACTTGTAACATGTCAATAAAATAAATATTCCTTCCATATTTTCTGTTGCCTGATTGTGAATATTTGGAGAAAATTCATGTAGTATTTTGGCAAATTATAAAACCATGGCAACCCAGGGCTCCGTTCTGACCTTGAGCCCTGAACTCAGCTCACAAAGCCCAGTCAATGTCGAAGAAAGTTATCTAACAACACACCGTGGGTGTGCTCTTCATGTCCGCTCCTACCATAGATAAACGTACACTGTATGGACAATATTATTGGAACACTTTGACCATTACTCCAACAGGAAATTTAATGGCACTGCGTTCAAACACATATATTTTAATATATTGCTACACTGTTTGCATGTATAGTATCTTTTATAACTTTGGTTTTACAATGGACTGGTTAGTACCACTCCTTTCCATCTTTAAACTGGAGGCAAATTTTTGTTTAATCCTGCAATGTTTAATATGATATTATAAATATTAGGCTGTTCTATGTTTTTCATAGCCTAAAATTGAAGATACTTACATAGTCAGGGCAAACAGACCAAATGAACGAAAGAGGACTAATTCTTCAAAACATTACATGTACATTTAACGGCATTTAGCAGACTTTTATTCAAAGCGGCTTTTAATCCCTCCCTACAGGGGACAGTCTCCAGCTGGTGGTATGCTGAATGTAGGATTTGAACCCATGACCTCTTGGTCCAGAGGCAAGTATCCTAAATCCTCCATCTGCCCCTTTTTTTTGTCCTGGGAGGCAGGGCAATCTCCAGAGAGTGGGGAATCCCTCACCGCCCTTGGAGGTGGTGTCCCCTCCTGAAAGTCCCTCCCCTGCGGGGCACCCCCTGTTGTTCCCTGGCTGGTTCCTCCACCAGGAAGCCCCTCTTCCATGAGCCCATAACCTTTTCCGGGGAAGAGACCCCTTCTCCAGGCCTCCTTTTGGCTCTCCTGAGGGCCCAATGTCCTGTCCCATGGAACCTGGATCACCGGCTCCACCTCAGTGAGCCCTGTGCTTACACTCTGCCTAATGATGCTGAGAGTGCTGTGCAGAATATAATTATAACATAATAAAGTCTGAAATGGAACAGTCAACCAGCATCTTAATGTAATACATTTTAAGGTTCACAGAGTCATATCCACCATACTGGAGAAATAATTATTAGGCATACACATTACATACACTTTCATGTTTACATGCACTTTGTATACAATTTTGAAAAACAAGATTTGAATATTGTGAAAATAAAATTGTAACAAAAATCTACAAGTGGTGTAGAACTTTTAGAGGTGCAACAAATAAAATTAAAACCTTCATTATTAAACAAATGATAGCAAAAAAATAGCTTGTTGTTAAAAGGTTGGAAAACAAGAGGTTTCTCTATGGTATAAGTTCAAAGTTAATTTTCGGAGACATTTAATTTAAAAAGTGTAATTATCTGGTGTGTTGCTCTGTAAATGGACTAAACAAATATGTCTTCAAAATATTTACTATGACAGTGTAAGGCTAAATGAAGCTAAAAACGCTGGTGTATTATGATAATTCATATCAACAGCTACTTAAATCATAAATATCATTAATATTTTATATGTTAGCATCTTTCCTATAAGATTAATTTGTAGCTATCTTGTTCAGGATTGGCTTGATTTTACTGGGATCAAATGATTTTTGACACTGTCCCCTAAAAAATGTAGCTGAATCTAAATTTTGTAATCTCAGAAACTTCAGAGAAGTAAGAAGAGACCATCATAACTTGATGATAACATGATGGAAGTTATTACGAACAAAATCTTTTTCTGTGTCTTTTCGGAACCTTTTCTGTCAAACCACTGATCACAAAATTATAGGGACTGCTGCAGTTTCTCTGATTTTGGTAAACAATGAGCTTCATCAAAGTGCTGGGGAACTTTTAAATAGTGTAAAATATAATTTTTACACCAATTTGTTTCGTAAAAAAAATCCTTTCAGTGATTGGACACATTACATCCACAAAACAGTTATGTTCTAGGAAATTATTTACAGTTCCAGAAGAAAAAGAAAATTAAGCCATGTGCCTTCTTGAAGCACTCAGTGTGAAGCAAGTCATGTTGTATGGTTATAGCATCATGGAGGCAATAATCATGAGAAACTCAGCATTGTGAAAATCTGAGAGGGTGAGGATTTAAGTGTAAACAGATACAGCACATCATCTGTAAATGTGTTCTAAGAAAATAAGCCCTTCTTAAACAGCAAGCTGCTGGAAAGCTGTTAATGCTAGCAAAGAGTATGGCAAAGATTGTTGTTAGCACTCTAAACGCTTTCAATTTCTTAGAGTAATAATCTTGTGAGTATAAAAGTCAGCAGTGGTAAAGTTCATTATATGGGATTTGCTTTTTTGCAAGCAAAATAAATTAGCAATATTGCAGAGAGCAAAATGTTTTCTGTTTCATTATTATCATGCTTTTACTTTAATCAGTTATCCTGGCATAGGGATAAATGATATGAACCATGTGGTAACAATGATCCAAAAATCAAGATCAATGATAATCTCACTTTTATTTTAAATCAAAATCAAAACAAAAAAATACATAATGAGGTTAAGCCCCTATATCAAAGCACGTCAAATACGGTTTGAATACAGTTTGAGTTCACTACAGTTTGGAAAACAGTGAGTACTGAGTGATAAGTGAATGATAAATTGAGTTGAACCACTTTCTGCTGGTGGGTCCGGGCAGTTCAGCACCTCGGACAGAGACAGAGACACCTGTCGATCTGCCCCGCCCACAATCTGCCTGGAGTTCAGTACAGCGCCCTTCCGAGCCCACAACAGAAAACACCTAAAGGGAAACACACTTTGGAGACAACTTAAGGAACCTTTGCACAAAAACGTTAAAGTAATCTCAGCTCAGTGCCGTTCTTAGCAGCTTGTGGGGTCCTACACGGTCGGGGGTTGTGTGTGATAGGTGTTCCGGGCCGGGGCCACCCTCGCGGTCGGTCCGGGGTGGGGTGCTCACGGGATTCCGCGCCGGGGCCCCCCTCTCGTTTGGAGCCCTACAGTGATGTGAATTTCGCATATGCAAAAGAACGGCCGTGCTCAGCAATCTGCATGCATACAATGAGACGAGACGACATGTCCCCAGATAAATATATGCGCCCCAGCTTATACTGGTTATGTAAGTTAGCGAGAAGGTAACAGCAGTGTGGAAAGAGGTTCAGAAAATCCGTTTTTCGAACAGCATTCTTGGTTAAGTTGCCTAGAAAAGAGTAACACATGGCATAGCAGTCAGAGTCAATTTGACGTGAAAAACTCAAACGTTGTTAATAGTTATGTGGGGGTAAAACAACGTGACAGTCTGGAATAGAGAAACAAAATCAGAAATATTTCGATTCATAGTTGCGGGGAGCTTTTCCATGTAGGTGAATAGTTTTGCACGTTGTCCACCAGGGAGCAGGAGAGTACAGGAATTAAAAATCTTGGTTTAACAGCGCTGTAATTTCCTTTAGACCAAGTCACATTATTTTTCCAGTGTTTTCATCATTTTCATGGGCAAAGCACTTTGACATATTTTAACGAAAATGACAACAACGACAACAACAACAACAACAACAACAACAACCATAATAATAATAAGAAGAAGAATAAAAATAATAATAATAATAATAATAATAATATTAAACTACCAAAAAAGATGAAAGCCTATACCCTAATAGGACCCCCAATTAGGACCAAACACGCATCCAGTCTGGTTAAATTATGCTTAAATACATTGAGGATCAGCTCTCTTGAAAAACATCTGGAATAACATACGAACTGCATAGCAACATCCCATCCAGGACCATGGCAAATATCTTGTAACCACCTCAAACACTAGTTATCCCCTTAGGTATATTAGTCCCTTTAGTTACCCAGCTATACACCTTACAACCACAAAGCAATGCACTTGAGGCCCACTGGAAGTCCATAGCAACTGAATTGCAGTGCCGAGTAACTACAATATTACAGCAACCACCCACCAGCATAACTAGAAATCACCAAGTACACTATTAGCTGCCTACAGACAAACCACCAGTTAACTGTCTGAAAGCTGTAGTAACCATACACAATACCAACCCTACGTTTTTACCATGTCATTCAGCTTTTGGATATTTTAAAGACTTTTTAAGAAATCTCTTAATCCTAGTTTGAGCTGACATGCATTAGGTATGCCTGTTTTTAAAATGCATTAATAACAGCCATACAAAAATTATATTACTGTATATATCAGTCACCCTAGGGTCATTTCCAGGTGAATTTAAATGCTGTAACCTGCTAATGTGGACGCCTTATGCTGATTTGCAGGGCATTGCAGACTGACTTAAAGCATTAGACCAGGGAAAGGGACCATATTCAAGCCAGATTACCACCCCGACTTTGTTATTTGTACTTGGTGAAATACTTGCCTCTATCCTCAAAGAAATACTCATAATGGAGTAGCCTGGGAAAGGAGGACAAAGGGATAAGGCCACTTGATCCAGCTTTTCTCAACTTTGTGCCAGGGAACAAAGAGTTAGCTGCCACATGGCTGGGCGTTTATCTGCATGCCATTTATATTCAGTTTGTTCTCCCTACATTCGTAGTCATTTGGGTACCTGCCCTTTGTTAAGGAGTTGTTTTTGGGGCAGTGTGATTTAGCACAACCGGCAGACACAGTCACTTCCACTGGCATCGCAATCTATCACATGAAATGGAAATAGGTGCACCACAGAATGTATGAAAAATGAATGACCACCATCACAAGGAGCAACTAAGGATATAAAAATTTCCTCTTACCAGCAATTCCACTATTAATTAAAGGATTTGAATCTCAAATGGTTTTCTATTGTACCCTATATATATATATTTAGTTAATGTTTATATATTACTATTATTTTAGCCCCATAGACATTGAACATGATCAAAGAATTTTAATCTGCTTCGTTACGGTACATCCAGTTAAACAATAATAAACCAAAATTTTAAGACTTTATTTTCTTTTAGCATAGATGTGAAGATCTGCAATCACCTTTCATTTTTTATATCCCTTTTAATGAAGACAGTATCCTGAAAAGTATATGTCTAAAATAATTTCTTTTCCACTTACACTGCTATATTGTAATTACACTTGTTTGTGAAACAAGAACATGTATCATAAAGCACCTAGACAGACAAAACAGTTCACAAAATATCCCAACAGTTTATTTTTAGTTTTATTGGCTTAGTAATAGCAGTGACAGTTTGGTGTTTTTTTGTGGACACAAGACATCATTCATTCTTCTAGATTTTGGTCAATTTGCAATAACAAATACAAACATAGAAGCAGTCACTCAGATTATTGCTGTGGTCTTACTTGTACAGTGTAAACTAGAGAGGTTGTGGTAAACGATAATACTGGTAAAGCTGGTTTTCTCATTGGCCTATGTTGTCTATTCTGCTACAACACAACTCGGTCTGCAGATCTTTCTATTATGGCAAAAAAGGCACTTTAAAGCTGTTTTTGTTTGTTTTCTCTCACAGAAACAACAGAAATACCCCACGTTCTATATGGCATCCTGCTACAGTTCACTCCTCCTCTGTGCTCTATCGCTCCTGTCTTCTTCAGGTTTGACATGGTTTATTCCAGATCCTCATGATGCTGAGTGGACTCATTAATTACCTGCAAAGAACATGGGATGGTTAATCATTATTACTGCTAAACTGGCATATTTGTATTGCAAAGATAATGCCTCATAAACATGATATTTACTTACATGCCCATCTCTTGTTTCTATGGTCTTAATCACCACCTTCTTGGACAGATTTTCAATCATTGGTCTGGTTTCTACCATGGTTTCTGCATGGAGAGGAGACCAGAGTCATTTGTCAATTTGCAGTTAGACATCCTCACTAAAAAAATCACTAAATTACTAAAATTCGCTCTATGCACTTCTGCCAACCCAGCACTCTATGCACTTCTGCTAGCATCAGGCCTGCATTTATTTAAAAAAAGTAAAGTCATCACTTTCATGATTTATTCAAAGCCTGTAGAAGGCACTGAGGTTTAACACTGCACTCGAACACTGCCTCATATGTTTCAGTAAGAAAGAATTATAACAACAAAGAATACTATACCTCTCAGATTAAAAGTGGAGATGTTAGGAATGGGTGTGGTGATCCTGGAGAAAAGAGAAA
>JBBKCR010000006.1:10594960-10617242 GCA_037577295.1 Ladigesia roloffi | reverse complement strand
AACAAAGAATACTATACCTCTCAGATTAAAAGTGGAGATGTTAGGAATGGGTGTGGTGATCCTGGAGAAAAGAGAAATAAACAGATATATGTATAACTCTAGATATACAAGGTGCTAGAAATGTGAGAAACCTTTGTTTCCTTGCAGTGATTACACGGACTACAATGTGAACAAATGTTTTTCTTTATAAGAGTGTGCAAAACTTCTTTATAAGTGTGTGCAGTGTTAGAGATTACTATATCAATAAATCTATCATTTTTAAACCACACACAGTTTAAGCATCTAAACATTTTTAATACATGCTTCATATTTGTGTTGAGAATAATAGTCTCTGTTGGTGCATGTCTCTAACTGAGAATGGATACTTAAGCTACAATACTGGTTGTGTGAGTCTTCACCTGCTCTCTTCTCCTTCCAGTAGTTTCCTATAGGTCGCAATCTCAATGTCCAGAGCCATTTTGACATTGAGCAGGTCCTGGTATTCACGCAGGTGGCGAGTCATCTCACCCTTCATGTTGCAGATGTCATCTTCCAGACGCGCGATGGTGTCCTGGTATCCAGATGACTCCATGCCGAAATTATCCTCTAGCTCTCTCATCTGGCGTTCCAGAGAGTCATTCTAACAAAAGGATGGGCAAAACTGAATTCCTTTGTCAGCAAACTAACTTGGAGCATGAAAATGTCCTTTAGTATTAAAAGAATACTCACGCTGCCTTTAAGAGCATCCACCTCACAGGTCAGGGCCTGTATCTGGCGTCGGTACTCATTAGCATCCTGCTTGGCCTGACGGATGGCTTCACTGCTACGGGCAGCAGCATCTAACAAATCATTAAACTAGAGGCAGAAAAAAATTACACTTATTGTTATTTTACAATAATAATCTTGCAACTACCAATGACTAATGTTAACTTGCACTTAACTTTGCATGACAGACAGTAATGTGAAATGAAAGGCTACATGAGGTGAACATATTTTCTGGAGAAATCTGAACTGTCTTTCCGCAGTTTTGATTAGCACAGGATGGATCCTTGCTAATAGGGTTGGCCTAATTAGCATTTTAGGTCAACTTAGTTCACAGCAAAAGGGAGTGGTAATCCATTCAATATGTCAATATTCTGACTGTCAGTCACATTTTTTATACAGGGCCAGAGTGCTTTCAGTGATTGGCCATCTGTCCTATCCATTCAATGAAACCCACTAGTACCATCTGCTGTGCTTTATCCCAGAGGGAGGCCATGCAGAGAATAGCACCTGCAGGAGAGAAACACCGTACTGCTGCACAGCTGACTGATATAGCTACAGTTATTTATATTAACACCCTAAGCTCAGCCAAAAGCTTTAATGTTATATTATCAGATCTAATATCATGACCATCAATGCATATAATAATATTACTGAAAATGTTTAACTCAAAGAGTTCCAAAGCTGGTTAATGTACAGAGAGATAAAAATGGGAGGAAAAGAAAGACAAAGTGGTTTAGGAATCAGGTAAAAAATCAGAAAATCGGAAACAATTATAGTCAGATTTTATTAACAAGCTGACCTTAGATTTGTACCAATCCTCCGCCTCTTGGATGTTCTTGGTGGCCAGAGTCTCATACTGCATTCGGACATCCCGCAGGGCAGCAGTCAGATCAGGCTTGGTCACGTCTACTTCAATGTGCCCGTGTTGGTCATGGATCTGGGCCTCGAGATCGGCAATCTCCTGCAGATGAGCAGAGGGGAAGACCAGGATCACACATGTACCTTCTTGCTTCTATAAAATTATTTACAGTGGCTGTCTTTATTACACCCATATAACACCCATGTTTATTTGTTTGTGCTTTACATTTTAAGCCTTTAGTTCACAACTTTTTTTAAATTCTCTGAGTAGGACATTAGTACCATCACTTTGACTCCTGCATTAGACTCCTTGGTCAGTGTGTAAGGTGTGACCCTTTACTGAACTGCTTTTTTGAATGGTCAGTCTAATAATGTAGATTTTCCTGGGGAAACATGGCCTTCTTACCACCTTTATCCTCTTCACATAATTCCTTTACCTCCACTGAGCATTTAATCTCTATGGTAATGCCATTTCCTGCCAATCTCATGATCCTCTCAGGTCTAGGAAAGGTAGCTGTCGCTGTCGCATGCACGGGCCTGTCATGTTGCACAGGACAGGAACTCAGCTGCAAAGAGCTAAACAGAGTCAACGGAAGCTGCGTACCTCGTCATGAATCTTTTTGAGGAAAATGATTTCTTCCTGCAGGGACTCCACCTTCCGCTCCAGGTCTAGACGGGCCAAGGAGGCATTGTCGACATCCTGCAAGCACAGCATGCATTCAAAATCTCAATTAAATGCAGTTATCAAGCCTGTAGCAACTGAAACGGACATTGAGGTCAGGTCTAAATCATACTAGATGGTTTTTCTTCTCCTACTGCAGAACTCATAAGAATTTTCACAAGTGAGCTGGAATCAACTGCAGCTAATACAGATTTAGAGATTTACTAAGTACAGGACTGAATGAGCTGAATAGCACCAGCCTGTTGGCCTCTGTTTTGCTCTGTCTATTTAAAAAGTTACAGGTGGCCATGGCAGATACAATTGAACACACACATCCCCTTATTGTGATCTTCCAATGTCTGAAATCACCAGTTTCCCGTAGCTAAGAGCAGCCCCCTCCCCACTTAGACAACAGCTTGCTTTGTCATTTATGCACAGAGCCCCTCTTCTCATCAGGGCAGAAACAATGCCGCAGCGGAATCAGCTTTTCTGCCATAAGTTCCAAAGACAAAGCTGCCCATTGACCAGTATGCCTAACCCTGATTTTGGGCCACAGCATAGCAGCCCTGCCAGGCTGGGTGGCATTTTACACCAGTTCTGACACTCAGAAAACCCTACTGATCACACCCAGCAACACAGGGCCCTTTTAACATGCTGGTACAGCCGCTTACAAAGCAGTTTTAACACATATAATTAACTGCATGCAAAGTAGCACATTGAAGAAGCAATGAATAACAATCTAGCCAAGAACAAGGAATTCAAGGACATTTGTGGCCATGGTTTATTTCTGATTGTGGATGAAACATACCTGCCTGAAGCTTTGGAGGTTATTTTCAGCCTCTTCCCTTTGAATGATCTCTTCTTGAAACCTGGAAGTGACACAGGAGCATTAGAGCAGTGCCACCCCCGCACAGAGCACTGATTATGTGGGCTGCATTTAAGCTGTTAAACCAGTAGCAAACAAAACACTATACAGTCTTAAATAAATAGAAAATTATGAGTGTTTTTTGCCTATTCATTTCCATGTTCAAACCATGTGTGTTAACTAACTGTACAATGAACTATCACTGATCTAGGTACAATAGAGAGAATTTTCATTAAATGAGGAGTGTCTAAGTTTAAACAAAGTTTTATCCCAATCCATCACAATCCAGTTTGTGTAGGCCTAGCTCCCAGTGTTGTTTCTCAATATTATTCAAATAAAAAAATAGAGAACAAGATATTCTTTGAGTTGTGTGGAACAAGGGAAAACAATCCTTAAATGGGAAAACTGATGGGGAATCTAAACGTAATAAATACAATAATGACAACAGACAATGCGAAAGTACTACATTGGTATGAATGCATGAAAGAATAAATACATTTATTAATCTACAGGTGGATGAATACATTAATTAATTTGGTAGACAAACAACAAAATGCCATATCAATAATCATTCAATCAATCAATTCAGTGCAGGGGATAAGTTCATGCTTACTTCTCCCTGAGGCGCTGGATGTCCTCTCCCAGGTTGTCCCTCTCCACTTCCACTCTGCCCTTGTCCCCGGACAGCTGGTCCACCTGCCGGCGCAGGTCTCTCATCTCCTCCTCGTACAGATTCCCCACACGGGACGTGCCTTTGCCCCTTAGCTGCTCCAGCTCGACGATCAGAGTCTTGTTCTGCTGCTCCAGGAACCGCACCTTCTCGATGTAGCTGGCGAAGCGGTCGTTCAGGTGCTGCATCTCGGCCTTCTCGTTGGTGCGGTTGGCCTTGAACTCGGTGTTGATGGCGTCGGACAGGGAGAAGTCCAGCGTGTCCGTGGCGAGCCTAGGCAGGGGTGCGGAGCGCAGCCTGCTGCTCCTGCTGGAGGAGAGGACCATGGATGCGGGCGCGGAGGAGGCGCTGTAGGTCATGCGGGACGAGCGTACGGGGCTGGAGTAGCGCGCGCTGGAGAATGTTTGGCGACCCACGACCGAGCGCTCCCCCCCGAACATCCTGGTGTAGGAGGACTGCGGGCGGTTGGAGGTTCTGGAGGCCATGCTGTAGGTAGTCCTGCTAGTGGTCTTGGGCAGAACGTCTGCGGTGCTCTGTGGAAAACGGAACGCTACCAGAGTGAGCCTTTCCCCAGCAGATCCGATTCCCGGTCTGGGGCAGCTTTTATACCTCCCACGCCCCCCTGAGCGACTGACAGCGCACAAAAGGGCGGAGAAAGCATCGAACCGGGCAGAGCTGCACATCACTTAGACTGCAGAGAGAAAAACAACCACTTATTTATCACTGTGTGTACACGCATGGCTCCTGAAGTGGTGTGGAAAACTTTCTTACTAGCCTTTAACTAAAATGAAACAACAACAACAACAACTGTAAGAGTATACAAGCTGCCTATACTTAATGCAATAAAAAATAAACATAATTGTGGAAAATTGGCCCTTTGTAATTAGGCGTGAGCACACCACATCACATCACAGTGTGACCTTCTTTCTCTGCATTTAACCCATTCATCAAGTGAAGCAGTGGGCTGCCACCAACGAGGGGCGCCCGAGGAGCAATGTGTGGGGACGGTATCTTGGTCAATGTTACTTAAATGTTGCCACCATTAGTGTTGAACACATCTTCTGAATGAAGGGGCAACGGGGCACTAGGGTACTAGCTGTAATACTTTAACAACAACAATACTAATATTGATAATAATAATATTAACAACAACAATCATTATTTTGTTATTAGTATTATTGGTAGTAGTAACATTGTTGTTATTATTATTACTGTTATTATTATTAGCATTATTTCTTTTTTAGTCTTGTTTTTCAAAAGAAGCGCAATATTGTTCACAAGTGCACGTGTAGAATTTGAAGTATAGTGTTTTTATGTATGTTTTTATTGTAAGCAGTTACCTTTTTGTGTATTTAACTGTTATTGCAGTGTATTAGTGGGGCTGTAATTTTAAAACTTAACAATCTACAATCTTTTAATTGGTCCTGTTTTCTGTAACATTTCTGACATCTAAACAATGTTGCTATTTCCTTCTTTCTTTTCAACAGCTGGTCAAAATAAAACTAGTAGCCTTTGATGTTTTACTACAGGGCTGATAGGGCGGAACACTTATTCAGGCTGCGTTGTTTCTGGGGGGAGCAGTACCGTTGGCACGCTGTAGTCAGCTGTGTTGTGAACATGGAGGCTCTGCGTGTTTTAGAGCTCTACAGTGGCATTGGAGGGATGCATTATGCTCTCTCAGGTAGTCTTTTCTTCTTAACTTCATAGCTGTGAGATTTAAATGCTTTCACGTATTGTTTACGAACTGTTTGTTTTAGGGAATATGTGATAGGGATTCATCTCCACCTCCCGGCTCCCCCGTCGCTCTGTCTCTCTCTCACTCTCTCTCTCTCATTCTCTCTCACTCTCTCTCTTTCTCTCTCTCTCTCTCTCTCTCTCTCTTTCTCTCTCTCACTCACTCACTCACACACTCACTCACACTCACTCACTCTCACACTCACATTATGTTAACTGTCTCTATATCTGTTCTCAACAGGTGTCACTGTTTTCAACCTGTACTGATCAGTTATCCTAACGGAAATATATTGAAGAAGCAGCGTTCTTGCTATACGATCAGGGTTATTTGCTATCACCCTATGTATGTCACCCTATGTATGCCTTGAGGGGAGCGGCTGGTGGTTAGCGATGTGTCCCTGCAATAAGGTGGTTCTGGGTTCCAATCCAGGACTGCTAATGGACCACACTAAAGTGGCATTGAGCAAGGCACCGTCCGCACACACTGCTCCCTGGGCACTGTGTTTTTGTCTGACCACTGCTTCACATGGGTGAATGGGTTATATGCAAAGAACAATTTATGCTGTTCACACTGCGTATTGTGTTTACAAATAACAAATGGACAGTTGTTAATTAAAACTTTAGCATAGCGCCTTGGATTGCAACAGAGTATGCCCCCTATTCCAAATTTGACTTAATATTTACAAAATTTTATTTCAGGTTTTCACCAGTTAACCATACAACATAACCTTTTTTTCCTCTTCAGAGAGCTCAGTGCCTGCTGAAGTTGTAGCTGCAGTGGATGTGAACACGACAGCCAATGAAATCTATAAGCACAATTTTCCGGATACTCTGCTGCTGCCCAAGACCATTGAAGTGAGCACCAGCTAAATATGTATATATTTTTTTGGTTTGCAAATAATTTGCCTGAAGATCCTGGCCACCTTTTCTCAGTGTAGAATTATTTCTGACTATCAATGGACCATAGCCACTGACTTCATTTAGTTCATATGAATAAATCAGCAGACTGAGTCTGACTGTAATGTAAAAACCACAAGTCAAAAAACACAATTACCATCTGGAAATAAAACACTAAATATAGATAGATAGATTGATAGATTGATTGATTATAAAAATATGTGCTTTGTCACCACTAGGGGCAAGCAATAGTCAATCCCTTCCTCCCTGATCTTGCACGCCAAGGAGGGATGAAAGGATTTTATTTCAAAGGTCTTAGTTCCTGCTCCATAAAACTGTGTTTTATGTATTTAACAATAATAAGGTCAGTAAAAGTGACACACAAATTGTTTTCTAAATGATAATGGTACTTTTACCCTTCTTCATTAATGACAATCTATTTACAATCCTCATCTTATTTTTTTACAAAGCTTTATACATTAACATCTCATACAATTGTACATTCTTAACTGAAAACCTATTTCATAGAACATGTATGTTTGATAAAATCCATTTTATGAATTCTAAAGCCAGAGCTTTGGTGGAAATGCCTAAAACAATACCTTACTAATCCACATAGTCAGTGAAAAGGCTCCATTCTCATACTGGCAAAAATTGAATCTTAAAAAAAAACTGCTTTTGTTTAGCAGAATTAAATTTGTTGAACTCTGTGAACTGCACAGAGGCTTATTATTCAGTTAAGATTGAAAAGTGTACTGTAACTTATTTATAGCAATAAAACAAATATGCATTTTTAAGAGTGAGTGTTTGATGTGCGTCTGTGGATTCAATTTTTAATTCAAAACTACTCGCACTTCATCCCATGATTAATGGTTAGAGTATGTCAAGTGAAAGAGTAACTCATGAGATTTAGGGTTGGGTAAAGGTTGTGTGCACCGTCAGCTTGGGTAATGATGCACCAGTTATTGTCCAGAGGGTGTTCCTTTAAGGCTTTGCTCATTATGTTAATATCAATAAACTGGAACCCAAGCACAGCATTTTTATGTTCTTCATTAAAAGGCACACTGTTTCAGTATTTCTTTTTCTCCATTGAGTTGAATGTAATATTTGATTTGTAGGGGAGTGTGAAAATGATTCTTAATCATCTCATCAGATTAAAGATGTCTGCTCAAGATGATACAAGATGGGATTTTTCAACTCAAAATTGTCTTTCAACAAAAAATTGTCTTTGTGCAATATTTATCATCATGTAGTCTGTTTGATTGTAACTGATGCTTGTGTTTTATCTTAGGGAATGGCATTAAATGATTTCAATAAACTGAATTTTGATATGATTTTGATGAGCCCTCCTTGTCAGCCTTTCACTCGGTAATTAAACATTTATACTACCTTTCCATTGCTAATGGAAGATATTAGAAATAAAGAGTAGTTTGCTAATTATTTTGTGCTATGTTTGTGTGCGTGCATGTTTTCCCTGCAGGATTGGTTTACAGGGGGACATATCTGACCCCAGAACAAAAAGTTTTCTCTATATCTTGGATATGTTACCAAGGTCAGAAAGATGGTGTATTTTCAGTGCAGTTCTTATTTAGTTTATGTGATATCTTTCCCACATATTTAGGAATATTTGTTTATTTTTTTTCCTTTAACTGTAGGCTGGACAAGCTGCCACGCTTCATTCTGCTGGAGAATGTAAAAGGCTTTGAAACGTCTTCTGCAAGGTAACAGTGGCAATTCCTCTGTTTGGGAGGTTACTATGGTGATGTGGCTGCCAGCTAATTGGGGGCTGTGCTAAGCAGTTAATTCTCCCCTGTCACGGTCATTGTGTCCACTCATTCCCATGTGTTAAGTGAAATACATTGCATTTTTAACACTATTGTAACCAATGCAGAAAAAGGGAAAATAATGTTTGTTAATTTGGGGCAGATATTCACTTCATCTAAAATAAACGGAAACAGAGTATGCAGATTGTCAGTGTGATATAAATTTTGGTTTGCTTGCTTGTTTGTTTTCTCAGAGATACTTTGGTAAAGACTTTGAAGGAATGTGACTACAGTTTTCAGGAATTCATGATATCCCCCACGTGTGTAAGCATTTTTTTAAATGGCACTTTGTCTAAAGATATTTTTTTATCAGGCTTTGTAAACTGTAAAATGCTCTAATTCAGATAATATGAAGGATATCATTGTTTGAACAAATGACCAACACTATATTAAAAACTGAAATTGGTGATTGTTTTTTTTCACTCGATTTCTAAACTGAAAACTTTATAAGGTTTTGTTAACAGTGCATATTAGTCTAGTTTTACAAACTGGGGTAATTTTGCATTATTTTTTTCGCAGCTAGGAATTCCGAACTCAAGGCTGCGTTATTTCCTTGTTGCCAAGTCGCCTCCAGGTTCGTTATCATTTCAAACAACAGCAGAGGTAAATATACTGTTGCGAAAAATGTGTAATGGATCATATGTAAATCTACCTGGTCATGTTTTATCATGAATCTGTAAGGTACTGCTCTGCTCCTCACAGATTTTAGAGGGCTTTCCAAAGACATCGTACAGTGATGGCACAAAGAGTCCCACTGTTCCAGATAGCCACAGCATTTCCCTCAGTAATAACACCAGGGACAATGGGGATATCATCTATAAGCTGGAGACACCTCAGGACTTGGAGAGAAAGAAAAGTCAGAACAGCACAGAGTCTGTGAGGAGACTGCAGGACTTTCTGGAAGTGACAGAACCAGGAACAAACATGGACCATTATCTGCTGCCATCAAAAACCCTGCTTAGATATGCAATGCTCATGGACATAGTCACACCAAACTGCAGGAGATCAGTCTGCTTTACGAAAGGGTGAGGCTTTAGAAAATGTTATCGCCTTTAATAGTCCTGGTGCTCAATAACAGTATCAGTTATTAATTTGCCCATGTTTGTGACCACCATCTGTATTTACTACCCAGGGTAACTGAATAATTTTGGTCCCTTTTCAGATATGGGCATTATGTAGAGGGAACTGGTTCTGTTCTACAGTCCTGTGCGGATGTAAAACTGGAGAGTGTCTTTAAGTCATTAGAGCTACTGTCTGAGGAGGAGAAGCTTAAGCAGCTGTCACAACTGCAGCTCAGATACTTCACACCCAGAGAGATTGCCAACCTGATGGGCTTCCCCTCACATTTCAGTAAGCAAGTCATCTCACACTTAAATAAATAATAAAGATGAACTCAAATGAACAGAAGTTTTAATTTGAACTATCCTGAAATGTCTTGCTTTAACCTAGGACATGATATGATCTTAAAATGTTATTTGAGTATTGCATAAATCATGTTTTAAAACAGTTTTATACGCGCTCACTTTATGCTGAGCTAAAGGGAAATATGTTAGTTAACCAGAAGACTCCTTCAATCCGCTGTTGTTTATTTTACTCAACTGTGGTTTCATGATCACAAGCCCTATGTTTGCCTTTTTTGTAGCTGTTTTTTTAGGCACCTGTGAAAATTCTTTTGATATGTTTATATCAGCAGTGGGTTTTTTTTCTGCCAGAACAACATTGAAAAAGGAGATGATATTTTGTGAAATGGTTCAAAGAACACAGGTTTGGTTTCAGATTTCTGTTCAGTGCCTCCAGTCATTTTGTGGATTTATAGAATTCAATAAGCAGCTCCACCTAATTTAATCTAATCACGTAAAACCAGCCAAACCAGCTATTTGATTGTAGTTAATATGAATATTGGACTGGAAATTGTTAGGAAAACAATTTGCCACACATAAAACCATTCTTTACTGTAATTATGTTAATTTTAATTATATTAATATTAAAATTAACATTAACTTAACACTACTGCCCAGTAGTAAACAGGTTTTAAGTATAATTTTCCCAGGTGCTTAAGACTTTTGCACACTACTGCATACATATATACTGTAAATTGAGACTGAATCAACCACTAGGTGTTGTTTAGGTGTTAGGAAATAATGTCACAATCAGCAACAATGTGTCTTTGTTGACTCTAAATCCTTAAAATGTAAATATTCTTAAAACATTGGAAAATGCTGCTTATAGATTCATAGTATGCTTTACTTTGTCAATTGACTTTCTATTTATTTTCTACTTTCAGATTTTCCACCAAATATCTCCATTAAACAGCAGTACCGTGTTCTGGGAAACAGTCTAAATGTTCACGTAGTGGCCAAGCTCATCGACCTTTTGGTTTTGTGACCATCAGAAGTGCTTTGCCACACTTTCTGTGTTGAGAGGTAAAACGTGCAGCAAGAATCACTGGAGCTGCCTAAATATAAGGGACATTCACCTTTTGTGGGGGAATCAAGTTTTTAAATGATCAAATCAAGTTGTGTTCTTTGTTGTTTTTTTTGTACTTTATTTGTTGTTTTGTAAAATATATTACAGTTGTTTCATTGAATAAAAAAGTGTGTTGTTTTTGAATAAAATACACACAAAAAATATCCATGCATAAAGACAACTGGATCAGTTAAATCATAACCATTATACTTTGGCCTTTTAGTGTTCATGTGTGTGGGGGGTTGCTCCAAACATGATACAGATGCGAGCTGTTCAGGGTTTTAACTCTGGTTACTGATCTGTGAAAATCATATGACAATGCCTGGTAATCACACTGTAAAGTGAATAAACTCCTATGCAATTGTTCTAAAAGCTGTCTCGCACCGTCTCTACCTGCCTTGCGTGAATGATTTTGGACAGTTTATTGGTGCATGTGGTCCTTTCAAAGGGGACAAAGTGCACCTTTTCGCGTGTAGACCATTAGACTCTGGATTCATCTGCAGTGTGGTGTCTGAAGAGCGTCCTGAGACAAGCTCTCAGCATGGCTCGGACACTTCAGCTGTCCTGGCTATTATTGGCCCTACTTTTCTTCAGTGGACTGCAGTGTGACCAGGACAATCAGACCCACAACCGAAGCAAGAGAGACGTCAGCAGTGCCCAGTGAGTAAAGATGGATACATTAGACTTGAAATTGTTTGACAGATCCATTCAAAGATAACTGTTTTGAAAATGTGTTGAACAGTTTCCCAACACAAATGTTCTTAAGCTTTGTGTTGTGCCCAGTGTACTGTTTAAAATATTTAAAAAATAAATAAAGCACCTTTTCTTTTGTGGGACTAACTGTTCATGAATTAATTTAGTTGTGTAAAGCTGGTTTAGGATATATTTTAATGAGGAAACAAATACGTGCACCTTTAAAGAAGTTCAGTTCTTTTATTTAAGTTTTGTGGTGACCTGCAGGCCTCGTATGATCTCGGAGAGTGGTCACCTAATTTTTACTGCGGGAAACAATAAAGATATCAACTTTCAGACCTCAGGGACAGGGAAGGTCAAAGTGGGAGGCGAAGACCTCACTCAACAGATTCATCAGGTAAGATGATCAGGAACTTCACATCAGAGCTACGTTTGGGCTCAGCGAATGTTCATGTTCACGCAATGAGATGAACACTTTTTAACTGGACAGGTTTAAAATTAATATCTTGACAGTGGACTCAACTGTGTTGCTTACAAGTCAACAGACAGGGCACAGCGTTAAATGCAAATAATAACCCTTATTTGTTTTATTTAATGTCTGTTATACCTGCATTCTAAAATGTAATCTTAATAGACCTTGAAGCCAGATTTTCCAGTGTTTTTTTGCTTCATCATTTGGAATTATCATTAATTGGCAATCGACAGTTGGTGTCTGTCCACTTGTTTTATTATTTTTACCTAAGTATATTTTGAAGTGTGTTTATATACTCTGTCAACTTTATTTCAGATAAAAACAAATAAGGCTGATATCGACACATTAAAGAACAGTGGCCCATCTCAAGAAATCATAAACCAGCTGAATCAGCTAAACACAAGGGTGACCGCAGTTGAGTCAAAAGTACAAACAATAGAACAGGTAAGGGCACAGTTCGAAGGCTTGTGTTACCTTGTATTACCCTTGTATTGTGTATTATAATACAGTTTAATTACATTCACTACAGAAAAAAACACTAAAATCTAAAAATTAACTATATCAGTTTTTTCCACATAATTTTTAGATAAAAAAAAAAAAAATTATATATATAAGTTTTTGTTAAATGTCAGAGAGAGAGTTCTAAGGAATATTTTATCACTTTCATCAGTCAAAAAATTACATACACCATAGTATTTGGAAGAATTTAATCTAGAGTCCCTTCACCAGCAAAGCAGCCCCACAACATTTTACTACCACTTCCATACTTCACAGTTGGGATGGTGTTCTTCAGCTTCAAAGCTTCGCCCTTTTTCCTCAAAATAAACCTAATAATGGCTGAACAGTTAAATTATTGTTTCACCAGACAACAGGACATGTCTCCAGAAATTGGGATTTTTGTCCCAATGTGCATTTGCAAACTGTGGTCTGGCTTTTTTATGGTGGTTTTGAAGTCTCCTTCCTGAGCAGTATGATGGTTGTACACTCCCATGTTTTTAATACCTACATTTTATTGTCTGAACGGATGAACATGGGACCTTCAGGTATCTGGAAATTGCACTTAAGGTTGAGCCACACTTGTGGAGGTCCACAATTCTTTTTCTGATGTCTTGGTCAAAGAAAGAGGCTCGGTGTTTGAGGTGTGACTTTATATGCATCTACACGTGTGCCACCAGTTAACTCACTTGGAATCATATCTGGTTTTGACTGTATATATTAAATGTCTCTTGTGCTCCTGTTTTATCAGACTATACATCAGAAGACATGTAGCAGCAATCCTTGCCAGAATTCGGGCACCTGTCTGAACCTACTGGACTCTTTTCACTGTCTCTGTCCTCAAAACTGGCAGGTACGCTGGTTCTAAATGAATTCCATAACACATCAATCCCAAAATGCATTAAATATCTGACGGTTTCATCTTGTGTCAGGGTCCCACATGTGCTGTGGATGTGAATGAGTGTCAGATCTACACTGGAACCACTCAGGGTTGCCAGAATGGAGCCACATGCCAAAACACCCCTGGATCTTTCACGTAATACACCCATCCCTACTGATTACTTTAACTAAGATAACCACTTAATTGTTTAATAGATGTTCTTGTGGTATCCTTATTAATCTGTTATATTTCATTTTATCCCTTCCAGTTGCGTCTGTCCTGCAGAGTGGTATGGACCACACTGTACCTCTCGCTATGATGACTGTGCAGGAGGTAATCAGGCTCTGTGTGTGCATGGAGTGTGCATTGATTCTGACAGAGTCACACCTAATCAGGTAATTGCAGTTGTGTAAGTCAGTGCTTTTTTGAGATAAATACATGAACAAAAATAACAAATGATATACTGCGTTCTTATTGTTGAGGACAGAGTTAAATGGGTGTTGAGGATCCAGATTTCATTTTGAATGTACAATTTAGTACTGCATTCTCAAATGAATTCTGCAGAGGAAGTACTTTCTTCAACCTCCTTCTCTTATGCTGAGACAGATCAAAGAGTGCAAGTCCTTATTGTTCACTTTTTGATTTGTACTGTTTCCTAACAGCCTAAATACACTTGCATCTGTGAAGCGGGGTGGATGTCTCCTCCTGGTAGCTCTGCCTGCACAGCAGATGTGGATGAGTGTAGCCTTCCTAATAAGCCCTGCTCCACTAATCCTCCTGTAGAGTGCTTCAACACATTAGGCTCCTTCTTCTGTGGGGCCTGTCCAGCAGGTAAAAACCTGCCCTGAGTTTAAATGGAATTGTGTATTATGAAAATATATTAAAATGCTGATCTAGGATACTTTACTGAAGGTTTGCAGTTTTTGCTTATAAGGGTATAACTTTGGAATAATTAATCACTCCTGGGTCACCATTCTAATGTTATTGTATTCATGTGGATTCTGGCCTGCTTTTGATGCTGTTTTAGTAACTGGCTACATTTGACAAATGATAACTTTATCTGTATAACAAAATGGCACATTTCAGAAAAAGCATTACATTTGTTGGATACATTGAGTCAAGGTAGTTGTACAAATGTTATCTGGTAGTACCATTTCTGGTTAGTTGTGAACACTGGTTACTGGTTTGTCAACAATTCTGCAGTTTATTCCCTATGGTATCTTACATTATTTCAGGCTGGCAAGGCAATGGCTACAGCTGTCAGGATGTGAATGAATGTGCCACTAACAATGGGGGCTGTTCAACCTCCCCCATGGTGCCTTGCCTTAACACCATGGGTTCCTTCCACTGTGGCCAGTGTCCTCCAGGTACCATTTTGGTCCAATACACACTTCACAATGCTTTGTCCACAGAGTCTACTTTTTAAACAATGTGAATGCAATGAACTCATTTGTTCCTTTTTGCTTGTTTGTTATTTAAACATTTTTTTCTAATTCCCAACAAAAATTTGAAAAACATAGGCTTTAGAATGTCAGTGTACTTATAGATCAATAGATGGATAACTCTGAGAGGTATTAGTTATGAGGTTTAAAGCCAAAAAAAGAGGTTTAAAGCCATTATTGCATAAACCATTCATTCAGTGCCATTAACTGAAGTGCTTTCTGCCTAGGTTATGAGGGAGATGGAAAGACTTGCACTCAAGCGAACATTTGCTCTACCAACAATGGAGGATGTTATCCACTGGCTACTTGTGCTTCCGTCCCAGGTGTCATAGTTGCACAATTTACAGTAGTTACTTTTCACAGTGGCGCATGACCATTGGCAATAAGGAGTAACATAAAGTCATTAAGATTGGTATTTACAGTTTACATGTAACATTGTTATCGGTAAAGTGTTCACATAAAACCTACCTTGTGCAATAAATATGACAAAGACTACACGTCCTGACTGTTACTGCTACTGTTTAAAGGTACAGAGTTTGTTCTTCAGAATTCCTCATGGCTTTTTAATGAAGGCAACAAAAATCTCCTTAAATTTTGAGTTAATTTAGCACTTTATTATGATGCAGTACCAAGCTCAAATACTGATTCTGACATCTACACTTTCTAGGCAGTAATATCCCAATATGCACTTGCCCTCCTGGTTATGTGGGGAATGGCTTTGGAGCAACTGGTTGTACTCAAATCATCGACACCTGTGGCACAAATAACCCATGTGTCAATGGCCAATGCACGGTAAGTATCTTCTCCTTTTTCAGGACAGATTATTTATCTTGCCTCCAGTTTAACAAAGTAAACATGGTGAAATTTGTTAAAATGTTTCTTACTACTGAAACAAACTGCCCAACAATTTTGGATCTCAGCCAACAATAGCCAGTAATCTATTCCAATTTCTTGTAAATATAAATACTTCTATTGCACTTCCAGGGTTATTTTATTGATTTTATATGTGTTCTTTTATATATTTTACTAAATTATTGTATTTTATTTTTAGCTATTCCTGTAAAGCACATTGAATTACCTTTTGTGTATGATAATGTGCTATGTAAATAAAATTTGACTAACGAGGGGCAAAAACACATTGTTATTTTCCTAGAACACTGCTACTGGATATATTTGCAACTGTGATCCAGGTTGGACAGGCCAGAACTGTGACCAGAATGTGAATGAATGTGCCAGTAACCCTTGCCAAAATGGAGGCACCTGTACTGATGGCATTAATGGCTACACTTGTACTTGCACATCACAGTGGACTGGCCCACAATGCCAGACGGCACAGCAAGGTTTGTGAATGTGTGTTGACAGTGATTGCCTTGTACTTTGGATGGCAAGTGTTTGACTTGAATGTATGTACACTTTAGAATGTGGAGGAGTACTTCAGGGTCCATCCGGAACCTTTAGTTATCCTAACACTCCTGGACATGATCAGTATGATCACATGGTCAGTTGTGCCTGGGTCATCAGAACTGATGCTGACAAGGTTAGTGAAAACACTACAAGGCTTTCCAATAAAGTCAATGTCAAGGCTCTACTTGTTTTTCTCATTTGACATTTCAAACATTGCTCTATTCTTTCTGTCCCAGATTCTACAGATAACATTCCCTTTCTTTCAACTTGAGCACAGCGCCACCTGTAGTTTTGACTTCCTCCAGGTCCATGATGGCGAAAGCGCATCTGCCTACATGCTTGGAAAATACTGTGGCACCAATGTCCCAGCTGAACTTTTCAGCTCACATAACTCTCTATACTTCTGGTTCCGTTCTGATCACATAATCAACAGTGGTGGCTTTACTGTGTCCTGGACTTCCCAAGAACCAGGTATTACCTAAGACTTGAGTAGAAATATTGCTGTACTCTACTGCTCTATGCCATACCCATATATGTTTATTTGCATTCCAGTTTGTGGTGGTCATCTGACCAATCCGTACGGGGACATCAAGTCACCTGGTTACCCAGGCAATTATCCGCCAAACCGTGATTGCTATTGGACTCTAGATGTGGGTCCAGGGCTGATCATTACCTTTGCTTTTGGAACTCTCAGTCTTGAACACCATCCCGACTGCAGCTTTGACTATCTAGAAGTAGGTCATGAACTAATAACACCACAGACCTCTCTCCTTCCAATGAACGTTTTGGATTTAAATCATTCACTCCTTTTACTTATTTGGGATCAGTATAGACAAACACAGTATGACAAAAGAAAACTATCCACATAGAAAATGACAAAAAAGTCAAATTATGATTAAATTGTGTTCGGCTTTTTTATAGATCAGAGATGGGCTGCTCCCTGAGGACCCACTTCTAAATAAGTACTGCAGCAGTGGATCTCCTGCCCCCTTGCAGACCACCGGCCCTGCTGCTTGGATACATTTCCACTCTGACTTCGTTATCAGTGACCAAGGCTTCCATATTACGTATACCACATCCCAAGGTAAGGATGAGTTTTAGTATCCAAGCCTGGGGCCACTGAATGCTAGTTCTAAGATTATGGGATTGTAAAAAAATGATTTAAGTGCGTGTATCTTCTGTTTCTCTTATTGTAAGAATATGATCACATATACACAACACATGTTCTTAATTACTTAACACCATGTTAATTACTTAACACCATGTTTTTAAATTTAAAGGTTCAGTTTGTATTGGCAAATATGGCTTTACTATTTACTATAAACTTTACTATAGTGCCTTGAACTCGTAAAGCGGTTATTGCATTTATTTTATAATTAGCCAAAGATAAAGAACATCAAATGGCAGTTTCAAAGATTGCGAAAATGATCCAGTGGCATTTTATGGCAGTTTTATGTCAATGATTGGATTATACCAGAAAGATCAGTTTTGACTATTGCTTTACAAAACCATTGCTGTTTGTCTTATAGCTGACCCGGGATGTGGTGGAACCTATACAGAAAGTCAAGGCATCATCATCTCCCCAAATTGGCCCAATAACTATGCACATGACAAGCAGTGTATCTATTTGATAAGACTGCCCCGGAGTGAGCTGGTGGCCCTAAACTTCACACATCTGGATCTTGAATTTCACAACGGCTGTGAATTTGACTATGTAGAGGTATAGAGCCTAAATGGCCTAAACAGCAAAATTATCTTTAATATCCTGTATGACACATTTTTCCTACTTGTCTTACCTTAAATTGAGCAAGCAATTTCTTTTATGTTTGCTGAGGTTCGGTTTGACATTATGATTTAAAAAATGCTTACTTATGTAATAAATGTGTACAATCTTGTATTTTGATAAGTGATATGTTGTTTAGGAGGCTGTATTTCTCTGTTGCTTGTCTCAGGTGCGTGATGGCTCAGCAGAATCTGACCCACTCATTGGAAAATACTGTGGCTCCACCCTGCCAGCCCCCATCTTGTCCACAGCTAATGTCCTCTGGATTCGCTTCAAATCTGACAACTCAGTCAGCCATGCTGGCTTCAGGGCTGTGTATGAAATCAGTAAGTGACTGTTTTTAAAAATCTTGTCAATTATATGTAGAACAGACATACTGTATCTGCAATCAATAGATGTTTCCTGATACAAATCCATGTGTTAAGACTGATAGAGATTATTTATATGTTCAGTATTTTTTGTGAACAAACTAGGCAGTTCCAGGTCCAAATTGCAACCTTTCTGCCAGTCAAAAACATGGGAGAATCAAACAAAAAAGAGCGTAGAGATATTACAGTGCTGGTCATTAAATATTCTGCTCAGATTTCTAAAACTTGCAGCTGGTGGATTTGCATGAAATGCAAATGTGAATTTGAATTAGGGTCTCAAAGAACGTTTTTCCCCCAACCTTTTTCTCACCACGGACTGGTAAACGCTTGAAAATTATTTCGCAGACTGGCGGGGGGGTAGTAGTACAGTCTAAACCTTGTAGAATGTGGTCCCCAACCTATATTTCGTCAGGAATTGGTTTAATATGAGAAAATATTTTCACTAAGGAAAGACTAAGAATATCCGTTTTTATATCAGTTTTTTTTCTATGCGGTCCGCGGACCGGTGAAACATTACCCCCGGCCTGGTACTGGTGGTTGGGGACTCCTGCTTTGAAAGACACAGACCATGATATTATCCAAAGATATTATCCAACAGATTAAATATAACATTGCCATAGAATCTATTGGTCTGAAAGAAATTAATTTAATAACACTGTGATTAATCATTGAGCCTTCATTTTCTTGTATGTCTTGAATATGACAGTACATTATTTTACTGTGAATTTTAAAATATGCACCTCAAAAGTCAGCAGTTAGTTGGCAGTGCTATGCACATTTTTGAGTGGTCTTAGTACATATTACATCAAATTTATATTGTGGTCACATCTAGGTACATTGCTTGTTTATACAGCCTACTGCTCTCCCAATAGCAAGGTCTGTTGAAGAGGAATTTAAACGAAGGCTGCAGGCTACATGCTCATGTACTCTCATGTGAGAATGGGTGTTGATAAGATCCTTCCTGCTAGACCAGCACTTTTCTGATTGAGCACATTTTTATACCACTGAGACTGTGGTGTCAAGCATGGCTGGTTTTATTGTATGCTATCTATCTCCACTGCAGAGAAAATGTGCTCTCTGTCTCTTCACATAACACCTTATTGTGTCAAATGCCAAGAGCTGTATTGCATCTGACATGTCTGAATCCCTGACTGTTTCCTCTACATTCCTACATTTTACTGTGCAGTTTAACAGCACAGTGTATTCTACTGTGATGGCTTTTTGGCTTGCTTTTATAAACTGATATAAAGAATAGTGAGAAATCATGTTTACAAAATGTTCCTTTTATCTCAAAGGTTGTCAGCCAAAACAACATTTCTGTATGAGGTTTTGAGATGTTACACAAGGTCATAGTCAAGTTGTTTTCAGATTAGCCAGTGGTACATCATGCATTCAAGTGATTAGCAAACTGAGTTTTGCCACAACTTGTACATTTGTAGGCTGTGGAGGCACTCTATCTGGTTCTGGCCAGATCCGTACACCCCTTCATCCTGATGCTTACCCCCACAACAAGAGGTGTGAGTGGGTCATCAATCAACCTGAGGGCTACGTTGTTACACTTAACTTCCTCACCTTTGATGTTGAAGACAGTGCTTCGTGTATGTTTGACTATGTGGAGGTAAAAATGCTTCCTTCTAGTTTCCTTCATGTCAGACACATCTGTACAGGGCTATCAGAAATGTATGATTTCCTTTCTTAGGTTAGAGATGGTGCCACATCCAGCTCTCCCCTGATTGGTCAATACTGCGGAAGCCAGGTCCCTGCTATGCTGCAGTCTACACAGAGACACTTATATATTGTCTTCAGTACAGATGCTTCGGTCACCAATCATGGCTTCACCGCAGAGTTTGCTTCTGCCATCCAAGGTGCTGTACCATTGTGGCATTATGTTATTTTCTGCAAAGCATATAGACTTGCAAATGGAAAACTAGGAACACAAACATAGTTGAGCTTAATTGAAAGTAGATATTTGTATAGGTCAATTTATTTTGTATTGTATAATTTCATCAATAGGCTGTGGAGACACTCTTACAGACCCTTCAGGCACCATCACCTCCCCTGGCCATCCCACTAGCTACCCTCATGGTGCTAACTGTACCTGGTATATGTCCGTTGCCCCTGGCAATATCATCCGACTTTCCTTCACCTCCTTTAACCTGGAGTACCACACAAACTGTGATTTTGACTATGTGGAGGTCTATGACAATGGCACTGCTGACACTGGGAATCTTCTGGGAAGGTAAGAGCATTAACAACATAACATATCCGTTTTTTATGCAGTCAGTACACTTTTGAAAATTTGTTTTAAGGTCATGCAATGACAATTTTTTTTCAATACAAGACTGCAGGCAGAACAGTATTTATTTATCAAATTCAAATCATAACAAAATCTCTTACCTTCTACTTTTGCACAGGTACTGTGGACGGTCAGTCCCTCCCTCCCTTACCAGCACTGACAACCTTATGACCGTTCTTTTCGTCTCAGACTCCAGCCTGGCAAATGAAGGCTTTTCTGCAAATTATGTGTCTATAAATGCAACAACAGGTAGATTTTTATGATAATCAGCCATCAGCCATAATGTATGACACAGGGGATACAATTTAAAATGAAATGAATGACAATGAAACCTTAAACATGATTGAAAAAATACAGTTACATGTTAAATGTGGTCAAAAATGTTCATTTTTCAATCTGTCTTTAGACTGTAGTGCAGTGTTTACAACTTCCACTGGAGTACTGACCTCGCCCAACTACCCCAACCACTATCCCATGAGCCATGAATGCATCTTTAAAATCATAGTGGAGATCAACATGCAGATCATGCTCAACTTCACAGACTTTGAACTGGAAGCTGGCTCCTCTTGCTCATTTGATTATGTGGAAATCAGGTGAGGAACTTATGAAGAGTGTTGTTTTTGGTGGCCTGTCTTAATTTTAGTTTTAGTCTAGTCTTTGCATCAAGCTGTCATTTTAGTTTTTATTAGTCTTAGTCACATCCAGACTCTTTTTAGTCTAGTCAAGTTTTAGTCGACTTTAGTCTGAGCATTTTAGTCTTAGTTTAGTCTAGTTTTAGTTGATGAAAATTTATGACATTTAAGTCTAGTTTTAGTCAATGAAAGCTGTATTTTAGTCTTTTTTATTAATGCAAGTCAAAATAGGATAGTACTTCGTAGAATAGACAAAATAAAAAATTTCAGTCAAGCCTATTTAAAAATTTGATTAAGGTTATCTGATTACCTTTTAGACTCAAAAATACTGTATATTATTTCCAGACATGGAAGACACTCTTATTTCAATTTACGACATTTATTTTGCCAACTATGTTAGAACTTAGATGTACACACACAAAATTTTAAATAAAATAAATGAACAACATCCCATCATTAAAAAGTGCAAATACAATTAAAATCTGTGTGTGTGTCTGTTGCCATAAAACCCACATTTGTTAAACTGGTAAAAGTCTTCATCTTACCTGAACAAATATTGTCTACACAACCAAATCAGAACAAGGATCAGCCTTTTTGCATGAATATGGGAAAGGCTGCTTATAAAAATGCTGTGTGAGAGACTTTGTGTGTGTCCCAAAACTTTTGTTCACCCTGGATACATTTCATTCACATTAGGGCTTAGATCGGGCCCAAAAATGATTCCCGACCCAAGCCCGTGCATCCCAGTCGGACACTTTACTTGTAATTTTTGGCCCGAGCCCGATTTAAATCCGGATTTTTTTATATGCAGGCCATTATAACACACACTTTATATATTTAGTTTCGTTATTGTCACATGACCAGCATTTACGTCGTGTCTCATTTTGTCACGTGAAAAATGTTCGTTGACAAAAATATTTCGTCGTAATTTTCGTTGACAAAAACAACACTACATAAAGTGGTGAAACTTCATGTAAATGAATGTCTTTGTCATTATTAATGTCATTTCAAATGATTGCATGATTATTGTTATTATTATTATTATTATTATTATTATTATTATTATTATTATTATTATTATTATTATTATTATTATTAT
>JBBKCR010000006.1:10575223-10594774 GCA_037577295.1 Ladigesia roloffi | reverse complement strand
TTATTATTATTATTATTATTATTATTATTATTATTATTATTATTATTATTATTATTATTATTATTATTAACAACAGCAACTACAATAATATTGTCTTGCAGAGATGGAGGCTATGAAACATCACCCCTAATTGGTCGATACTGCTCAAACCAGGCTCCACCTCTAGTGATATCCCATAGCAACAGGCTTTGGATTATGTTCCATTCAGATCACTCAAACACCTTTAAAGGATTCTCTGCGCACTGGGATGGCACACAGACAGGTGTTTTTATTACCTATTAAGTTTTTTCTGTTGGCAATCCAGTTTAAAAATCTAGTTTCAGTTATAAACTATAATGCCACTCCCTGATCACCCTTGTTTCTGTGTTAGGTTGTGGAGGAACACTGACCACTAGTGTTGGTAGTTTCACATCCCCCAACTACCCTCTGCCCTACCACCCCAATGCTGAGTGCTACTGGCATATCAAGGTCAATGCAGGAAGTAACATCAATCTCAGCTTTGAAGACTTCCACCTGGAGTCCAGCATTGACTGCTATTATGATTACCTGGCGGTGAGAATGGCTGACCATTTCACTGAAAATGTCATAATAAAGGTAAATTCACAGTTTTTAACCAGACTAATTTGAGCTGTGTGCTTCTTACTCTTAGGTGTATGATGGGAACAGCACTAATAGTCGTCAGTTGGCACAACTGTGTGGAAACCAGATACCTAACACAATTACTTCTTCTCGAGAGCAATTGTATGTTAAACTACGTACTGACAGCATCATCAATGCCGGGGGATTTGTGGCCTCGTACATATCAAGTGAGTTAACAGAAACTATATTGTCCCTAATTAATTACTCACACAAGTAAACAATTGTTTTTCTACATCACACATATATCTTACACAATATATATGACCAGGATGTGCTCTAAATAGAAGGCAAGGCAGCTGAGACGGTGTGATGCTCAGGGCAATGTTCTGCTGGGAGACCTTGTTTCCTGGAATTTGTGTGTAGTTTAGTTGAACACGTGCCACCTGAATAATCATTATTAAAGACCAAGTACACCACTTCATAGCAACATTTACAGATTTCATGTTTCATTCATTTTGATCCCTTCCTCGGTTTGGAGTGTCAGGATTCAGTTTCAAAGTACAAAATGGGTTCATTTCATAAGCTATTTAAGTATGTCTAGTTACATTGTGCTTATTTTGCACATCTCTGTTTAATGCAGCCAATGCACCTCTCAGATTTTGTACATCACTGTTGGAAGTATCAAGCTCCACTGGGGAGTTGATTTTACATGCCTGATTTTTCCTGGTGACTCAGAAAACGGCTTTTCATTAATGTATATTGAATTAATAGTTTGCACAGAAGTGAAACTACATATTCCTACAGCTGCTGTCCTGTCATTCCAATTCTATGGACACAGATTTTATAGTCAGAAATGTTCAAGAAAGGGTTAGATTTTAAGTGCAACTGGGGTTAGCTGGAAACAAAAACACTGTCTTATAATGAATGTACAGGAGGCTGCAGGTTCCTTTTTTCTTGTATCCTCTTAAATTGGTTTTCTGGAAGTAAAGCTTAAGGGCCGAGAGGTTAAGCCTGTCTTTTCACAGTGGTTTTTGCCAACATGGCACTTAGTTCACTTTCTGTTATTTTCTCTTTCCCAGCCTCACTTTGCTTTATTCTTAGGTAGGTCAAATATGCCTGTGCCTGATCTATTTACTCTGACACACAAAGTACGCTGAATTAGTCTGGGGTGAAAGAACAAATTGCTTTGTACATTTTCCAAGCAATCACAGGCCAGTGGTCAGATCATGATGTTGTTTTTTTCAGTGGTTTCTTGCTAAATAAATACAAACATGTACATTAAAATGTCACAAAAGAATACAAGTACAAAAGAGTGTTAATGTGAATGGACTTCCCCTTCACAGGCTGTGAGAGTATCATCATTGCTAACCAGACACGTGGAGTAATTGAGAGCCAGAACTTTCCTAACAACTACGAACACAACTCAAGATGCAGCTGGACCATCCAGACCACCATGGGCAACACCATTAACTATACTTTCACTGCTTTTGACCTGGAGAGTACCTTATCCAGCTGTGCCTATGACTATTTGGAGGTCAGTAACTACTGAATATAATCTTAAAACTCACATTCGGACAAGAGGCCTTTTAAAGATTAAAGAGCCTTTTTTGACATTCAGAATTGCATTTCATGAACTTTATCTTCACAAATGTAAGTGTCTTTTTAAGCCTGTGCTATACAATACTTCAGTTTCCATAGACTGGCATTAACTAATTCCATTAAATCTTGAGTGATATAATGCGGCACTTGGACAGCTCATAAGAGTTACTATGTTTAAATAGTTTTGGAATTATTCCTATTCATTCATTGGCAGGTTTTCTGAAATCTCACAATAAATGCATTGAGTTCTCATTTGGTTTCTTTGTTACCATGGTGACCCAAACAGCCATGACATCATGGGGCCCACAGGAGAGGTGGAGGAATTTTCTGTTGTGGGGCCTTTTGTAAAGTTTTTTTTCTCTGACAGCCCTCAGCAGGAGTGAACTACTGTTGTTTTACTGCATTCATTACTTCTAGAATCTATCAGCACAGCTCAGAACAATACAGTGTTTTGGGAAAACAGTCTCAGTTGCACAAGACATGTTGAAATATGATCTTATACATGCCAGCACTAGTACAAATAGAAGATGTACACTGCATTCCCATGAAGTCATGTCACCATGATGTCAGACAGAAACCTGTATTTGAGTGAACATGCCTTAAATCTCTGAATATGCATGTAGAAGTTTCTCTTTCTGATTTTCCGTTGTTTTTGCTCAAATTAAACTACAAATACCACTACAAATCTTGACATTGTATGTTATAATATATCTCAAAAACTTTCTGTCTTTGTCCAGATGTATAATGGTCCAAATGCAGAAGCTCCTCTGATTGGAAGATTCTGTGGCAGCACTCCCCCTCCAGCAGATACTACTACTAGCAGCAGCCTGCATGTTGTGTTCCACTCCGACATCTCTATTGCCCAAACTGGCTTCCAGATGCTCTGGTACCAGAATGGTAGGATCCCAAACTTAACCCAAATAAACCATCACCACTTCTATACTGTAATAAGATTGCAATGAATAAATGATCAAAGCCAATAAGAAAAACAAATGAGGTTATTAGAAATGTAAGAAAAAATAGAAGAATATGTTTAGATACCTTTAGGCAAATACAGATTTATTATACAAAAACATATTGATAACATTAATGACTGGACATGGTACCCTTCTCCTATAAATAGCAAAAAATCAAGCATCAAAGTTATCCTGCACTGATTAATGTGAAACTGAAAAGGTGAGTAATATATAGAACGTAGGACTGAACCAGTAAGTGTAGCATGCTTATGTAATTACCCATATTAAGTAGACCACAATGTTACTTGGTTCCTCTTCAAATGGACTGTGTTTGGGAAAAGCTGATCTCTTCATACACTGTAGCTGTATGTAATGGGAAGCACATTGTAAGCCTGTGCGGAAAGGGACTGCCATTAGTCATCTTTTCCAGAATGGGAATGTGGAAAAAATAAATGTCCCCAAAGTGAGCATTTCAGGAAAGATAAACACCTTTACACACTTTCCCACACAAAGATTGTAGCTCAACCATTTATTCTATTTCGAATAATGGACCTTTCTGCATCCACTGCATTTGCTGAGTGTATCAGTTTGCCAGTGTCAACAACTGGTTGAGAACATAAAAAAAAAGGATTAAGTAATTATAAGACAAGAATGAAGATAAAATAACTGTTTTAAAAAAAAGGTATAAACATTAGACAGCTTTAATTCGATGGATGCAGTCCTAATTCATGTTCTGTCTGTGAATGAAGGTGGTGTGAAGCTAATGTCCAGGGACAGTGAGTCAGTGAGGGTGTGGCTGGGTCTTATTTTAACAACCATAGCACTCTGAGAGCCAGTTTCTACTCACAGTCTGCAGCAGAAACCCAGCTCTTACACTTACAGTGCACTGGTGTTTTTCACCCACCACCGAGCTATTCTGGCATGATGTAATCATTTGGAAAGCAGCAGTCTAGATTTCCACCATATTTGTAGAGTAGTGAACAGACTGAAGCTATTATGCAACATCTGGACCTAATACGTCATTTTAGTTCCTTATATAGAAAGACCGAAAACAAAGAGATGAACTAACAAAAGGGCAGGGCAAGGGGATCTTCCTGACCACATATTAGAACTGAATATTTCTTTACTGTCTGTATTAGTGACCCTGTGATTGTAGAGATTAACATGATTCATTCGGGACACAGTGCTGGGTGTTATATTGCAATGTTATCTGACCATACATTAGATAATCTCACAATCACCTTCATGCTGTGTTACCACCAGTATTACCACAGTTTTGATCTTCACTGCATTGATTGGTCTCTTATGCCTCTCTGTTCTCTGCCCCCTACAACCTCTGAATTTCCAAAGACAATGTTGCTGAACCTTTTCAGTCAAATAAGATTAAACCACTGGCAAGGTAGAAAGTGTTTTAGACATCCTAAATTATCCAATATAATCTGGGTCAGAGATATCTCCATATAGCAACTTGGTCTCCAGGGTTTGTAAAAGATGCCCTCCATTCTCTACTGCACCTTTTACTTATTGTCCCTCAGCACCACATTTAGTGTCATTTTAGGCTCTAACTTCAGCATGGTATGAAGCATTTCTCACAGGGATCTTCTGTTTGATTAAAATATGTAGTTTTCCTTCTTTAGCATTACGTGAAAATAGGCCAGTCATTTTCTTTTCTTTCTTTAGTCACAGGTTTTAGGGGTATGTTAAATATTATAAATCAAGTATAGATACACTGTCTAAATGATTTGATAGTGACATAATGTGTGTCACTGGACTTGAACCGACTCATTGTTGCCCTCTGCAGGTTGTGGCGGGGAGCTTTCTGGGCCCTCTGGTTCCTTCAACAGTCCAGACTATCCAAACAAGTACCCTGAAAATCGGGAATGTGTGTGGCACATTGAGACCAGCCCTGGCAGCAGCATCACCATTACCATTCATGAATTTGATATAGAGTACCATCCCAGCTGCGACTTTGACCTGCTAGAGGTAAAAATATCATAATAGATTCTTTTTACACATTAATTCATAGTTAAAATTTGATATCAGATGTTGATCACTGACCTGAACATTCTATGATGTTTCGTTAACATGTAACACTGTGGTCAAGATTATTGTTTTTTTTTTTATTATTGATGTAGTTCATTTGGAATATGTACAGTGCAACAGATAAAATATATACATATTTATATTCATAATTTATATATCATTTTTTGTTTTGTAATACTGGTTCTTTTTTTGCCCAGAGCCAACATATCATAACTTATTACAACTAAATAACAGTTTCAATTTGTACCGTGCAATTTTACCCATAAACAGTGAACGTATCTGTGCTCAAACTGCAGCGAGGGTATTTTTGTGTAGTGAGTGTGTTTGCCCTGTTGGCACGCAGCAGATTCAGTGGGCACACTGAGCGGGGCTTGTGTGCCTCAGACCTTTGGAATGCTGACCTCCACTGTCGCAGTGAAAGGAGTTAGCGGGGTGGAAGAGAAGTGGAAATCAGAGCTTAGAGCACTGGCTTTATCTGTGGCTCTGTCTCAATTAAAAACACACAGACACACACAGACACACACACACATTCACTCGCAGACCCATAAACACAAGCCAGCTATGTTTGTGGCCCACGGAAACCTCCCCTTGCCTGTACCCAAATATACACTAAATGTTGTTCTGTGGTTTTCCTGTACACTGTTCATTATAAACACAAGCAGCCTTTCCTGTTCCCAGTGCTTTGCTATTGGTGAGAATAAAGCTCAAACTGTGGTCTCCCTAACAGAGAATACACTACTTGTAGCTTATATTATTTGGTAAAATTAAAAATAATGTGAAATGTAAATCAGACTATTCCAAAGGTGATGTAATCCATAGTTTCATTTGAGATTCTTAGGTCAGTAAAGTTTTACAGTATATGAATCCACAATTATGGTTGAGATCCTGGATTCTGATTTGTGCATAGGTGTATGGAGGTCCTGACTTGAGCTCCCCACGACTAGCCCAGCTATGCACCACTCGACCCCCCAGCAACCCCCTGCGGGTGTCCAGCACAGGCAACATGGTTACTGTTCGTTTTAAGAGTGATGAGTACGTCAGTGGCAGGGGCTTTAATGCTAGCTGGCAAGAAGCTCAAGGAGGTGAGTTGATGGTGATCTTTTTGCATTTACCTCTTTGTACACACAGACAAAACTCACACAATGAACATTTTTCTACCTATTTTCAGTGTAGTAAATTGACAGTTACCTTACACATTTTACTTTCTAATTTGTTTAGGGTGTGGAGGACCAATCACAGCACCCAATGGAGAGATCCATTCACCCAGCTACCCCAACAACTATCCCAACAATGTAGACTGCTCCTGGGTCATTACTGTGGATGAGGGCCACCGAATTCTCTTCAATTTCACAGATGTGGACATTGAGAGTCATGCCTCATGTCTGTGGGATTATGTGGATGTAAGGGACTGGTGCATGGCTTTCTTTTGTCATTGTGGTCATGATAACTATCTTTCATCACATAGATTAGGCTTAAGAATTGGATACAGACTGCAATTGTTTTGTATTCTGTGTGCAAGCAGCTCAGTAGTGATTAATTTCTGGGACTCGTTAACTCTCCGGAGGCTGTATTGATAGTTTACGCACTGGAATACTATATCAGCTTTACTCTCTATGGTTGGGCCTTTTCATACTTGGACATGGGGTGGAGGTAGCTCAGTGGTTAGGATACTTGCCTCTGGTCCATGAGGTCCTGGGTTCGAATCCTACCCCCAGCACCACCACTGGGTCCCTGAGCAAGACCTTTAACCCCAAGTTGGAAGTCGCTTTGGATAAAAAGCGTCTGCTAAATGCCGTAAATGTAAATGTAAATGGACATCTTAATTGCTTCCTAAATTATGCACCTTATGTGCAGTTTATTAGTGCTGACCTTTTACACCTTCATTCCTCCCTATGCTTCAGGTCCATGATGGTCCAGCAGAGTCCTCTCCTCTGTTGGCCAAAGTGTGTGGCTTCTCCACACCTGATCCAATTTTCTCCACACAAAATGTTATCTATGTCCGCTTTAGATCAGACATCAGCACCAGTCACAGAGGCTTCAGAGCTGAGTTCTCAGAGGGTCAGTGACAACACAAATGCTCTTTTCATGGGTTTTATTTTGGCTCATGTAGTGCCATATTTTAGGAGGGGAAAATAAGATGAATATACTTTCTTTCTTTTCAGCATGTGGATCCACTATCATGGCTGATGATGTTGGAGGCTCTATTGCCTCTCCACGCTATCCTTACCCATACCCCAACAACCAGTTCTGCAGCTGGATCATTATTGCACAGGAACCATGTATGTGAAATTTCTCTTTTTACTTGATTTTATTATTTCTGGATACAATTCTATTATGCTTACCATTTGAATGTATATTTTCTAACACATGAACAGTCAATCATATGACATTGTCCTTCACTGACTTTGAGTTGGAAATGTTGGATACGGACAACAACTGCTCCCATGACTCAGTAGAGATCCTTGACGGTGACAACTCTGAGGCACCATCAGTTGGTAAATACAGAAAGCCTTATTGATCCAGATTAAATTGCTTACATCATAAACATGTGGCTGCTACTTCTGTTGTTAGCCAAGATAGTGTTTTTCAGATTTGCTTTTTTGATCAATTGTTTTATAGGTCGCTATTGTGGTAGTGACATACCCCACCCTGTCACTTCATTTAGCAATGCACTGGTGGTGAACTTTGTGTCGGACGCTTCAGTATCCAAAAAAGGATTCAGGGCAACCTATATGGCCTCAACCTCAGGTAAACTTTCAGAAAGTCTTCATGCAAGTTCCAGCGCTTGCATAATTCAGTCTGGAATCTGCAACCATATGCTGTGTAGTAATCACAATTATTTTACATTCAGGCTGTGGTGGTAACCTGCACATGGAGTCTGGGGCCTTCAACAGTCCCAACTATCCAGACGCCTACCCACCCAACATTGAGTGTGTATGGACCATCATTAGTTCCCCTGGAAACCGCCTCCAGCTCTCCTTCATGTAAGGATCCTCCTAGTGGTACTACAATATAACTTATAATTAAACCAATCTGTGTGATGACTGAGTTGGTAAACTTCTCTTCCTTACTATTTTTCTATTCTCTATACACAAATAATACAGTCTGTTCGAGCTGCAGCAGAGTACAGACTGTAATAATGACTATTTAGAAATTCGTGAGGGAAATTCTACTGGCTTTCTCGTTGGACGTTTTTGTGGAAACTCCCTTCCATCTAATTACACTTCTCTCATCGGCCATGTGCTGTGGATCAAGTTTGTCTCAGACTCCTCTGGCAGTGGAGCTGGCTTCAGGGCCACATTCTCACATTGTGAGTTTAAATTCATGCACTTTTTAATCTGTGATGATAAGAGAACATATTTTTTTAAGTCTATAGTCAGTATCTTCAATATAAAATACTATGCAAAAGCTTGTAAAGGCAAGCAAGAAACCAGTAGAACACACATTTAATATTTAATTAACTAATAATTGTTATCGGAAAAAAACCCTGCGTTATTGCAGATATCCTACGCATTTTTTTTGCTTTTGTGCCTCCACATTTTTTTTGCCCCTAATCCCCGGACATCACAGTTTTTTCATGGCAATCTCTAACTTTTCATGCATTTGAGTGTATATTTTTTAAGAAAAGTATAATTTACTAATTTACTAATTTACTAATATTTAACATAAATATTAACATACATTTAGCAACATTTCCATATCAAAAAGAACTATATATTTTTTGGTACTGTCCAAAACACTAACTACGCAACTTTTGATGGTTTTTGCTACACATTGAGGCTCTTGGAACATTGGATTACTGTATATATAAATGTTAACAAGAACCCAACTTTGGTTCTTGAATATATTTTGCATGATAACTGCAAAAAAAGTAAATATATTTGTTTTTTGCTGATTCTAATATTAGTGCGTATTTTTTGTTTTAGTGCACATTTCTCCAAACTATTTTAATGAGGGTATACCCTGGATATAAATGGTGGTACATGACTTTACATGGCTTTTCTTAATGCCTGAGAGGTTTTGCTCAGCCATATACATCCCTTTAATTAAAAATGTTTAATAGAGATCATAGTGTTGTATCTCACTCTTCTGTTGTCTTTTTCCTCACTTTCCAGTATATGGAAATGAGATCACAGGTACCTCTGGCCAAATTGCTTCACCTCTTTATCCACGTACGTACCCTGAGGATGCTGACTATCGCTGGACGATCACAGTCAGCGCAGACTCCTACATCTCGCTCCGTTTCCTGGATATTGATATAGAGGATTTATATGATTGCTTATTTGACCAACTTAAGGTCAGCAGTACTTTGGATTTGCTTTGCTTTTAATAGAACTGTTAAGTAATGACATATTCATTTTCCGCTTCAGATAGGTTGTGCATGATGTAACATTTCTATCGTGAAAATTGTTTTTCTAGCTTAGAAAGGTAGGTAAATGAGTCAGTTTGATTTTTCCAGTGAAGTTTAGCTGATTATCATCTATTTACTCCCTAAATGGGAAACGATTATCTATATTTGCATGTATTTCATGGTTGTACTTGAAGTGGATGTACTTTTACAGAGTTATTTGTAAGTTCGCTGCCTCTTCTTGTTAGATATTTGATGGACCTAACGTGCATGCATATCCCATTGGAGTTTTCTGTGGGCTGATTTTGCCTGGGCCAGTGCGAAGCTCTGGCAGCACAATGACTCTGGAGTTCAAATCAGACTATGTGATTGGTGGAAGAGGCTTCCTTGTTGAGTGGACAGCCATACAGAGTTCTGGTCCTTTGCCCACAATACCACCAGGTTAGATCATATATGAAGAAAATTAATTTCAAGCTCATTTGTAATCATATATAGCAGTCATAAGCATGTGAAATGTACTTATACACTAAATTAATTGTTAATTAGGTGCTTGTGGAGGGGCTCTCAGGCCAGAAGACACGCCCAGGTTCCTCTTCTCTCCTGGCTGGCCTAATGATTATGAGCCAAACCTGGAATGCACATGGGTAATCCGCTCACCTGACTCCACTGTGGAGCTCAATATTCTGTATATGGACATTGAAGATGAAGCCACATGTTTATATGACAATTTAGTCATCAGAGATGGTGAGATTTTAAAGGATTTGTCTTTTTCTCCGCTTATTGTTTCTGTCATGTACTTGAAAACAGCTGCCTTTACTTTTAATAAAAATTATATGGTCCGTAGATTAAGGGAAATACCGTAAGTTACCAATGAATAAAAATCTAAACTACTGGTTAATATTTTTTTCTTTGTTATGAAAGTGAGAATAAGAGTACAAATCTGGTGTATGGATGGTTCCTTTAGTTATGTGCCTTTCTATAGGGTGATCCAGTTCCTTTTTTCCTCAGGGGAGACTAACCTGGACCCAGAGCTGGCGAGGCTGTGTGGTCGTGAGTTGCCTGGTTCTCTCCATACCACAGGTGATTCCATGTTCCTGCGTTTCAGGTCTGATCACATTGTCAGTGGACATGGATTCAATGCATCGTACACTAAAGGTAAGCGCATAAAACCATGATCTTTTCAGTGACGGTATTACAGCGAGACTGTGCGTAATCTGATTCATTTTCTTTCAGGTTGCGGTGGTCTGCTACATACAGACAGAGGGGTGCTTAGCACTCCTAATTACCCTCAAAACTACAAGTCTAACCTGGACTGCAGCTGGCATGTGATGGTCACACCAGGCTTTAAAGTGTCTGTGACTTTCCTAAACCCATTCCAGATTCAAGGTTTTGGCACTGCCTGCAGCTCAGGAGATTATCTGGAGGTAAAATATTGTTATTCAAAATGCAGAGATATTTTGAGGCCAGCTGAGAAATATACAGATTGGCTGACTTTGTATTTACTGAATCTTTTTATATAAAGATGTGATCTTTTTTGTTAGTTGAGAAATGGGCCAGATGGTAATGCACCATCTCTGGGTGGTCGTCTGTGTGGATCCAGCCCTCCTACAGTTACACAGACCACTGACAACCATCTCCATGTGCGCTTTGTCTCAGATGCCTCAAATGAAGGCCACGGCTTTAAACTGTTATTTGAAGGTCATGGCAATGGTAAGACCTTGCAAAGCCACAAAAGCAAAATCAACAATTAAAAATAAACTGATACAAAGTGTACTTTTTAGAGGTATAACCAAGTTGACTGATGACTTGAGCTTTTCACATCAGATATTTTAATAGTACATGTTTATTTCTTATGACATAGATTACATGGATAGAACTACTTTAGCAAAAATCAGACTGCCACTTTTTAAAATATGGCTTAAAAATAAATTGATTGTATAATTTAATTACAAATGCATTTTACACTACTTTTACAAATGCACAATTAATCAATATAATAAAAAACTCTAGTGGTACGTTAAATATTTTTAATTACTACTTGAAAAATACAACAGCAAATAAGTAAATGAATTAGAGGTTTAATGAATGGTTGTCTTGTTTTAGCTTGTGGAGGGATCATTGAGTTGAAAGATGGAGATCCACCAGGGTATATTACATCACCCAATTATCCATCAGACTACCCTCAAAATATTGACTGTGTTTGGATTATTATGGTGCCCAATGGAGAGTCTGTGCAACTGGATTTTGAGGATTTCTACATTGAGCCAAACACTCAGTATGTTCTCCTATTATGCATTTTTTATATTTTTCACTTGCTTGATTTTAATGTGCAATGCTCATTAGAATGTCTCATAATCTTCTCTCCTAGATGCATCTTTGACTACCTGGAAATACGAGACGGTGTCAGTTCAAACGCTGCCCAGATTGCTAAACTTTGTGGGGACACGAGGCCATCTACCCAACATTCTACAGGCACTGCAATGTTCATTCGCTTCCGCACTGATCACTTGGTCACGCACAAGGGCTTTAAGGCAAAATACTCAATAGGTAAATCCATATTCAGATGCCTACCATGTAGACAGTCATGTGGAGTTTTGTCTCTTTATGTTTGTTTGTGAATGCAAAAACTTTTTTTATACAAACAGCTACTTGCGGTGGAACCTACACTGGCCAGAGCGGTACCATTAAAAGCCCAGGATATCCAGACTCAAATTACCCAGACAGCTCCAACTGTGAGTGGTACCTGGAAGGCCCCACTGGGCACTACCTGACCCTCAGCTACATGGCCTTTAATCTTCAAATCTCAAATGACTGCGCCAGTGATTATGTTGAAATACGTGAATACAATGCCTCTGGTAAGTCATACAAATGTTTACACCATACATCAGAAATTTCACTTTGTTTTAACAAGAAATGAATCACGGCCTTGCTGATCCCCAGGCCGCTTGCTTGGAAAGCACTGTGGAAACAGCTTGCCTGCACCCATGGATACAGGAGACAGTTTTGCCTATGTAAAGTTTGTCAGTGACAGCAGTGAAAGTGCGGCAGGTTTCAGCCTGTCATTTGAAGCTAGTGTTGAAGGTAGGTCAACTTTCAAACTCCAGAGTGATCCATGAAAGATTCCAGTGCTGGTTTCAGACTGTTCCAAGGCATTTTGTTTTTTCATTTCATACAGAATGTGGAGGGGACCTGAATGCTCCATCTGGGACCATCTCATCACCAAATTACCCTAATCTGTATCCTCACAACCGTGTATGCCACTGGAGAATCACTGTGCCTCATGGCCGAAGGGTCACCCTCACCTTTAATGATCTTCGGCTGGAGGACCATGGCAGCTGCGCTTTTGACTATGTTGAGGTGAGGACACCCTTGATTCCACTTCTAATATGCCTTTGTTTCAAAATAGAGCAAAAAAATAATAATTGCCCAAGAGCATCAGCAAGGACTTATATTGGTTAGATAGTTGCTATATTTTGTTTTTAGCTGCTCTGTGTATGTTCAAATGCCTGATAACCTGCATAGCATAATGGTCAATTAATGTTAGATATTAACCAATTATTTGTCTGATGTTGTTATTTTTAGGTCTTTAATGGAGTGGTGTCCAATGCTCCACCTCTACAGCGTTTCTGTGGCTCTGCACCTGCAGGTACACAGGTGAAATCCTCAGGCAACACTATGACTGTTGTTTTCTCCACTGATTCCTCTGTGTCCAATGGTGGATTCACTGCAGACTATTCCTCTGAAGAGGATGCAGGTGAGAGAAATTACACAACACTTTGTTACTCCAGAATTTATAACATTTATAACATGTCTTAAATGTAATAATTAACATAAAATACAGAGCAGAGTTAAAAACAAGTTTACTATGCTGAACCATGCTATGGTCACATATTTTGTTGGTCTTGGTTTATTTTAGTTTGTGGAGGAATCCTAGATACACCAGGAAACTTCACATCACCTGATTATGGCTTTGGTAACTATAGCAACAATCTGAACTGTGAGTGGCTAATCCAGAATCCCCAGCATGTGAACTCCTCCATCGTGGTTCTCATAGACGAGCTGCATCTAGAGCATCACCAGACCTGTCAGTGGGACTACATTGAATTCAGACTTGGTAAGTGACATGAAAATATGTTTGTCAAATTCTAACACCAGCACATCTCATTTTAAATGGATAAAAAGTTAAATAACCAAACCAGGTGTGGGGGTTCACTATTATAATTTGTAATTAAATATTTTGTGTACGAAATACTTACTCCCTGGTTAAATATGTTTCTTGAAGTTTTTTTTTTTTGGATGCCCAAGATATTTTCATAGTAGTGTATATTTTCATGCAACAAAAGCAGAGAATAAATACTGATAATCTTTTTATTTATCTAGGTGATGAAAATGGCGAACTGCTTGCCCGTTTTTGTGGTCAGACTATTCCACCGGTTCCAATTGTGGTGTCCACTCCCCAACTTTGGGTTCATTTCTTAACTGATCAAGAGACTGTTGACTTGGGATTCAAAGCTACATATTATTTCTCAGGTACATTTTCAATGTATGAATGTTTCTGCTTTGAAATTTTGACAAGGAATTTGGGAATACAGGCTGAACTGAACTCTTGTATATAGATTGTGGTGGTTTCCAGACTGGTGAGGGTGGGGCCATTTCTAGCCCTGGTTTTCCAGATAACTATCCATCCCCAAGTCGCTGTGCCTGGCTCTTGGAGGCTCCAGAAGGCCATACCATCACTGTACGTTTTTAGTGACCAACTACTTTGATTCTTGCTCATCATCATAAGAACATCTGGGATATTTTATGTCACCTGTAATAACAGTATATTCTCTCTTTTCCTAGCTAACATTTACATACTTTGAAGTAGAAGAACACAGCCAGTGTTCCTGGGACTCACTGACAATCTTCAATGGAGACTCTCCAGGTTCTCCCATAATTGGACAATACTGTGGTCATACCTCCCCTGGTAGAATTCAGTCAGGTTCCAACAAGCTAGTGGTGGTATTCCTCGCTGACCACTCTGTGTCTAGGGGAGGGTTTGCTGCTACCTGGTCAACAGACTCCTCGGGTATGGTCTCATGAACACACTGTCCTCATACTACACCTCACACTTCAGTTTAATGCTTATACTTTTTTTTAATCTAAAATCTATTTTTATGTTTCAGGATGTGGTGGATTCATACATGCTGACTCAGGCACCATCAAGTCCCCCAATTATCCTCAAAACTTCCCTGCTAATATTGAATGTTCTTGGACTGTGGTTGCTCATGAGGGCAACCACTTGGAGATGGGTTTTGCTAGTGACTTCCAGATACCGGACTCCAGTGGGCAGTGTCAGAGCAGTTACATCAAGGTTCAGTTTAAAAGATATTTCACTTGTCATAGATCTCTCAGAGGCTTTTTGTCTAAATCTGACATCCAATTGATCTTTTTTCTGCCTGCTTCCTAGGTGTGGTCAGGCGACAAAGAGCAGAATGATGCTCTTTTGGCCACTGGCTGTGGCTCCACAGCTCCTTCACCCGTCATTGCTCCCTTCAATGTTTTCACTGCCCGTTTCCAGTCCACTGAGACAGTTGGCAAAGGCTTTTCAGCCTCATTCTTTACACGTGTGTACCATAGGGCTTTATTTTAGTGCCTATTGAGATTACTCTACTTTTACCACTTTGCATTACTTGTTCCATATTTTCTCTTTCAGGCTGTGGAGCAAACTTTTCTGCCCCTGCTGGTCGTGTGGTATCTCCTAACTACCCGAATAACTATCCCCCTGACTCCAACTGTGACTACCGCATTGATGCTGGAGACCAGACTGTGATCATGATCTCATTTACAACTTTCCAAATAGAGGGTAGGCATTCTTTTTAAAAATCAAGATTTAGGATCAGTCCGGAGCCATGCAAATTGAAATAAGTAGTCATAGATGCTTGTCAGCTAAAAACAAATGTCAGAGAAGACTTAAAAATTATTTGTCCCTTCTTTTTAGCTGAATCAACATGCATTTATGATGGGGTAAAAATCTACAGGGGCTCCTCTGCGCATGAAAACCTTGTGGCCAATCTTTGTGGCACCACCATCCCAGGCACTTTCTCCACCTTTGGTCCAATGCTTCTCAACTTCTACTCGGACAACATTTTCCAGTACAGCGGCTTCCTAGCTGAATACACTGCCATTCGTGAGTGTTATACAACACAACCTAATTATACACCTATTTTCCACTTCCATAATTTGCCATTTGGAATATAACTGACCAATAGAGCATGAAGTTATTTTCCAATAAACATAGCTCTAATCTGTAAATAGTTACTAGTTATAATGCCGTTAGTACAGTGATCTAGGTGGGCTCAGTGGGCAGTGGATACTCGTGCTGATATGGCTGTAGCTTTGGCGGTACCCCAGACGTGAATCTGGATTGTTTACCAATGGGAGGAATGTCAGAGCTGTTCATTGAGCCCAAAAATGTGGAATGAATGGAATGAAGAGACTCTGCGCTTTTCAAACAATTAGAGGGGATTTGAGACAGGGCTTCAAATGTCAGGAATATGCATATATACAGAGGGACTTGGCAACCGATTCCTCTGTGTGCAGACACAAACACACACTCATACAAATGCATTCACTGTGAAAGCTGAGTAGTTCATGCTGGACAATAGGCCCTGTGCATTTAAGGCTCTTTGAACTCTGACCTTTATGTTAGTCAGATGTTATGACAAATTTCAATTCAATTTTTATTTCTGTAGCGATTTTTATAACCAGGTTGTCACAAAGCAGCTTTACAGATTTCAGGTCCACGCCCCTAGTGAGTAATATAATGTCATACAGCCAGTATACAAAATAAGAGAATCTCTTGGCTGGATAAAACAAGTCTTGTAATGATACATTTTTAGATGTGTTGTGATTTTACCATTGGGGCATAAACACAGTGTTAATTGATCTTTCTAACATGGTAAACATTTCTGTGATTTCATACAAACATTAAGTTTAGCAAAATTGACAAGTAAGATATGCTGACCTTTGTCATTTAGCTGCGATGGTGTTGCCCATACACAGTTCTTTATATATGAATTTGTAGTTTTGTTTTGAATGTGCAATAATGCTACAGTTTCTTACAGCATGTGGAGGTGTGTTCAACGACACTTCAGGGACAGTCAGCAGTCCAACTCATTCCATTGCCAACTACCACCACAACACAAACTGCACGTATCACATTTTTGTGAAAGACAATCGTGTCATCGAACTAAAGTGAGTTTTTAAAACCTAATCAATAATACATTGCAATAAATTTGACATGATTTACAATTTTAATTACACACACAAAACAAAAATCAAAGCTTGATCAGAGGCTATATTATAAAATATGTGCATTTCTCATATACACACAAAACACTCAGCCACATTCAGGCTTGTGCAGCTGTCATTAGAGGATGTGGATAGGAACAGTTTTTACCATTTTACTGAACTAATTTAGAACATCCTACAATCTTTAAATTGCACCAACCCCTCACAGTCCATGTGCCATTAACAAACACCAAGTGCTTAATTATTTAAATATAGCATCCCATCTTTCAAGACTTCTTTCTTCAGCAATGCAAAAAGTGCAGTAAGGCATATTGTCATATTAATTACACACTCAAAAAATATTTGGCTTACACCCAACTTATTTCCATCCACTACCTTCCTATACTCCATCCTTCATCCTCCGTTGCTGCAGTGAGACACCCTGCTGTGCAGTCAAAAACACATGCTGGGATTCTCCATCTGTTTCCCTTGCAGTTGCTAGATCTTTTGTGTAGTCAACTCTACAGAGAATGAATTGTCCCTGTGTCTTAGAGGAAGTGCTTCCTCTTTTGTTTTACACATTTAAAATATTCACTTTAGGTATCAGCTATAAAGGTGCTGTTTTACATCAGAAGTGGATTTCTTAGACAATTGCGCCATTACTAACATGGGTTTGAATCTTGCTCTCCTAGATTCAACAGTTTCCATCTTGAAGCCTCATCAACCTGTGCCTTTGATTATGTGGCTGTATACGATGGACCAAACACTCTGGCTCCGCTCCTAGGACAGTTCTGTGGTAACGTGCTGCCCCCAACCCTCAAGTCTTCATCCAATCAGATGTTTATTGTGTTCAAAACAGATTCATCACTGGATGGTGAAGGCTGGAGGGCGAGCTACAGAGAAACTTTAGGTACATTGTCTATTCTTATTGAAAAAAAAAAAAACATAAAAAGCATTTATTTCAACAGAACATGGACATATTTCTAACCATTTTATTAGGTTAAACATAAATTACACAGAAAATTCAGGCATTTTGGGGTCAGTACTAATTAGAAGTAATCTGTCCTGCAATAGAAGCGACACACTGGGATTTTTATGGAGTGAGTCATCCAGAGGCATTACAATGGGGCCTGAGGATAGAAGGGCAGAATAGGAGTGTTCAGAGGGCACTAGCCCCCTTCTTCAAAACAGCTTTTGTTCTTGAAAGTGCTCAGTGTGCCAGTCTCTTGAAAGAATCAGAACACAGTAAGAAGAAACAGACATTAGGAACTGGCCTGGATGTCACTTTTTCTAATTGTCTTTGTGAAAGAAAACAAGCTGGCCTTGGCCTTGCTGCCCTCTCTTTATAAAAGAGCAGACTTGTTATTGGATGTATGCTCCTTTTTTACTGTTTTTATGCTTGTTTTGTTGGAAACATTCAAATTCGGTTTTTCAGCCATTGCATGAAAACCAAGTACAAAATGGCTATAAATACATTGACTTTCATTTATGAAATGACAGTTAGTTACACCATATATATATATTTACTCTTTTAGATGAGACTCTTTTTTCATTGTCCAGCTGGGATTACTCCACATTTCCCATGCTTCAGGAATGTCACTCCCTTAGGAATGGCTGATTTTAGCACTAAGTGGAGTTAGGGAGATTTAGAGCAGAACATATAACACTGTAATAAAGGAGCTTTAGGAAATTCTGTAAATTCAAACAGTATAATGCGGATTATAACCACATTTATTTGGTATAACTAGGAGTGGTAAATGAGCTAAGCATGCTGCATTATTTGGCATGATACCTTTTTGAAGAAAGATTGGTGGACAGTGACTGCCACCTGCTGTTTGTCTCATTCTTATAAAAGCAATGCCCATTTTTCATTTCTGAACCATTCTCTTGTTTTTTCTTTCCTGTTCTCAATTAGGACCTGAGCAAGGTTGCGGTGGTGCTCTTACCTCCACTTCAGGGATGTTTGGCTCTCCTGACATTGACTTTAATGGAAAGTACGAGCATTACATGAACTGTCTGTGGACCATCTCTGTTTCTGCCAATAAAATCGTCAACCTCACTTTCACCACTTTTGAGCTGGAAGGTACCTCTGGCTCCGAGTGTCGATATGATTATGTCAAGGTATGGACAAAACAGTTCTATGTAATATTTCTTATAAGGTTGCACAATGATGTCTATATTTTTAGGGAAATAAGTAGTAATTTATGGTGTATCCCAATAACAATAAAATGTAATAACAGCTTGTAAATTGCTGATCTGTTACACAACATTCATTGTTCAAAACCAAAAATAGATAAACTTGTCTTTTTGGCAAAATCTGTCAAAAAATTTGTTATTTAAATTGCATTCATTATACTGCTCGGAAAAAGAGAGATTTCACCAAATTGTTCAGCCCAAGTAGGAAGAATATGTGAAACTCTGCAGATTATTTCTCATCAGCATCAATTTTTACTTGATTTCTCTACTTCTCTTAGATCTACGATGGTGACAGTGTAATTTACCCACTGGTTGGTACTTTCTGTGGAAACACTATGCCTTCTCCATTTGTGTCATCAAGTAACTTCCTAACAGTGCACTTTGTCACTGACGGCTCCGTATCTTTTGGAGGCTTTAATGCCACCTACAGTACAGTTGACAGTAAGGCGGCCATTTTTTATCATATTTTTAAATTAGCAGTTTCTAAGTTGTTAAAGCTTCACTGAATGTCTTTGACAAATAATTTAGCCAATAGTGAACATTTCACAACCTTGCCAG
>JBBKCR010000006.1:10547477-10573315 GCA_037577295.1 Ladigesia roloffi | reverse complement strand
CACGCATACTTTTTGGTTTGTCCTAGTTTTCTGTTTAATTCGGGGGACAGACACAGTTTTAATATTATAGAGCTTAGGTGAAAAAAGATGACCTTGAAGGGAGATTGTGAGCTAGGCCTTCTCGTCCAACATCAATGCATGTCCTCCTAAATGCTCTACAGAATGAATGGGCAAAAATTCCTATAGAAACACAAAAAGTTGTGGAAAGCTTTCCAGGAAAAGCTGCAAATGGGGAGCAACTCCATATTAAAGTCTATGTAGTTGAACGCAGTGTCATTAAAATCCCTGTTGGTGTAACGGTTAGGTGTCCCAATACTTTGTCCATATAATGTACTTGCATTTTGCAGATAATTACAGTAGGGGCAGCATTGTTTCTAACTTGACTCATTCTTTTGCATGTATTTTAGGGAGATTACGGACAGGCACATAAGTTTTGCGGCTCAGACTCCCATATCCCTGACTTCTACAGCTATGATCGCACCATGCACCTCACCTTCAAGTCTGACACCTTTATTACTGGCAATGGCTTCAGTCTGACCTACCAAGTAGCAGGTGCATCACAAGAGTTGTTTCCTCAACAGTTGCAGAACACAAAATAATTGTTAACACTTATTATTTAGCTTGCCTACATGGTTATGTGTGTTTTTGTGTATTTAATCTACAGGATGTAGCAGGGTATATGAACAGACTTATGGTTACCTGAAGAGCCCAGGTTGGCCTGCAGTTTATCCTCATGACACAAACTGCATCATTGTTCTCCGTGCACCACAAAACAGCTCCATCTCACTGTTCTTTGACACGTTTGACCTGGAGTCTCACCCTTCCTGCAACTATGACTTCCTCGAGGTAAGGCAGAGACAGTCTGGTCTGAGATTCATTACATCACAAACAAGGTTTGATGATAATCAAGAGGCATTCCAAGTGACTGAACATTAAAACTACATAGAACCACTTCGGAAGAATTATACTCGATTTAATAGGATGAGAAATCACATGGTACTTGCCTAGAGAATATGTTGTTATAGTTCTAAGTATCCAGTCTTGTGTTCTTCTTTGTGTGCCAGATAAGAAACGGCAGCGCAGATTCAGCTCCTCTGCTGGGCAAGTATTGTGGGAACACGCTGCCCAATCCCATCTTTCCCAGAGCCAACGAACTCTTCCTGCTCTTCCAGAGTGATTTCACTGGAACGCGCAATGGCTTTGAGATAACCTGGACCTCCTCCCCTCAAGGTGAACACATCATGAAAAACTGGTTACCTTGTTTGATAATCAAATATCCCTGTTTTGGCCAAAAATGAAATTTACCATTTTTTTCCATCCTCATATGTACCTGAATAGCTGAAAATGTTAACGTTAAATTTGCATCGTTAGTCCATTTTTCCTAAACCATATCAAATTGTTAAATAATCCCAAATAAACTAAAGTGTCCAGATGGCTAATAGTGACAGTGAAGTTTTTGAATTTGGGTTTTTTAAGGGATCAAATTCATTTCTTGATTTTTGTCTTCAGGTTGTGGGGGTACACTGTATGGAGATCATGGGTCCTTTACCAGTCCAGACTTCCCAGGCACCTATGCCAATGGCACTCACTGTGAGTGGAGTATTAAGGCCCCTAGTGGAAGAGTTGTGACTGTTACATTTAACCAGATCAGCATCGATGACCCAGGAGACTGCCAGAACAACTATCTGAAACTTTATGATGGACCAGATGCCAGCTCACCTCCTGTTGGGCCATACTGTGGAGCGGTATATAACATGTTATTTTTAATATTTAGCAAACTAAATATTAAATGTTTTGACAGTTGTGAAATATCCTAGCTATTTTATTAATTAACTTGTGCCACGTTGTTAGTGACGTATGTTAGCGGATCACTGGTTTTAGTCTTCTTAGACATGCCGATTGCTATGTTTATAATGGTGTTCTATTTTTTCCTACTATATAGGAGACAAATATAGCCCCATTCAGAGCCTCATCACATCAAGTCTTCATCGTGTTTACTGCCCAGTCTGTTGTTTTGCCATCTGGATTCAGGCTCACATGGAGTAGCTGAAGACAAGCGGAAAGTACATACATACATACATTCATATCCTCTTAGATGTAAGTTTACAAACAGTAAATTCTCAGTCATGTAAACAATATCATTCAGTTCAACATGCACCAACTAATTAAATATAAATACTTTAATTTCTTTTACCAATCAAATTGTTATTATTTCTAGATTGAAAAATAATTACTGATATGTGACATATGTTGTTTTGGAAAATAAAAACATTGTTTACTTGAATGTGGCAGTGACTGTGCCTTAGTTATAAAAAAATAAATGTGCAGCCATTCAGTGTCATTTCAATGGGTGTGCTATACCAAATACTTCTCATTTTGTAAATGGCTCACTTCATTTTTGAGTTGACAGAAGAAAGCCAACAGTTTAAACAGGCATTCCTCTTCTGGCATTCATTTGAAAAACAGTTGGAGAATAAGCACAGTAAATATTGCTTGGATTATCTCATTTGCATTTTCTTCGCGAGAAGGGGGAGAACACTTGGCACCTGCCAAAGCTCTTGTCAGAGCTGTTAATTTTCTGAGTTACTGGACTGGCTAATTTGGGTCTCACTGACTGAAATTCTCTATGTGGTCTGCTCTCCCTGGACATATGTCAGCTTAGCCGACACCACTGACAGCACGGCCGTCCACCCATCACATTCTGCCCATCAGTAAATGAGGGAGTGAAAGCAGGAAAGAAAGGGATAGAAAGAAGGAGAGGGATAGATGCAGTCAGAGCCAGATGGTTATAGACAACACTAAAATGTTAGACAGGAAGTGTACAGCCATGTTGATAAATCGTAACCATGGCCGTTGTCACATTCAATCGGAGAGGGATGTGTCCCCCTCACATTTCATAATTATTCCTTTGGAGCCCTCAACATTTAACGTAAATAATTAGATCACCCAGCGCCGTTGAATTTTTAATCTTTCACGAAATAATCCAATCCACTAAATCAATAGTAGAATACACACACCACAGGAATTAACCGACGATTCACTTCATTAACATGCAGACCCGGAGCTGATTTCCAGTGGTGTGTTTATTCTTCTATCGATTAAGTGGAGTGGATTCTTTCACGAAAGATTCAAAATTCTAATTTCAACAGGGGTTTCCAAACACCCCCAGCCCCTAAAAGAACGAGACTTTGCACACACGCAGCAACTTTGCACACACGCAGCAACACTCAAACCCCGCCCCACGCTCAGGCGACAAGTCCCACTCACAATATAAATGCTTCTGACGACCCTGATCATAACATTCAATAACAGGTAAAAAGATTTCTGGCCTTCTAACCTACATAAGCCATCTTCTAACCTTTGCACAGAACAAGGGTTAATCTTAAGTGGGTAACTTTGTGGGTTTGAATTTGGGATCCATGGCAATATCCAATGTTTTTACAAGCTACAGAAGTGTGAGACCATACCATCACTAAATGCTTTGTGGATTAGGGGCCACCAGTGTTTTCATACACAGCTTAAGAAAATGGTCAGTGTTTTGTCAACACGTTGAGGTCAAAGTTCCTGAGAACTACTCAGGTGTTACAGAGTGTTTGAAATTCAAGTTAATGACATAAAGGGGAAAAGTGTGTGTTGCATTTTCTTAATACGTGTTTCACATTTTGGTAACTATGCACCAATTTCAAATATAAAGAGTAAGCAATCTAAACTTCCACCACATTATCCCAGGTTTCATTGGGTGCTACTACTTTTTTACTCATTGACTGGTTAAAGATTTTACAGTGCAAACAAACAAAACAAAACGTGCAATGATAAACATCAGTGAAGCAAAGTTCACCCATGCTGTAGTCTGCTGTTGCCACTTTACCACTGACTAAATATAATCAGGCCTAAAAATAGAAGCCACTGTTTTTCACTACACCCCCTGCCTTTGTAATGATCAACCCTATGACAGAAATACAGAGGGGAAAAAAGTAGTAGAAGGTGGGTGTTTAACCTCAGTGTTCTGTGCGAGTCATTTCCAGACGGGAGCTCTTTACAAGTGTGGAGAAGTGTCTTGGTTTACCTCTGCTCCATGTCAGGGTGCTTAATGGTAGAGGAGGAGACAGAGGAGGCTCAAGTTTCTGTGGCCCCCAGTTGTGCAGATATCCGGACGCTAGCCAAAGAATGTGTCTCCCACACAAGGTAAGCTTTAACGGGCATGCACTGAGGGCGTGAGCTAGTGCTAAACATCAGCTGTAGATAACCATCTTAAGGATTCCCTCACTGTAAATAGTCTCAGGACACTCAAGTCTACATAACAGGAATTAAAAATGAACATACAGCCTTGGAAAGAAACTAGAGACCATTGCAATTTATTTTTAAGTCTGCTCTCTTTGAGTATGACAACCATTCCATGCCAGGATCTTTTAAATTCCTACACAAGCACCTCATTCTGCTTTATGAGGAACTGGTAAGTTGATCACCTGAATCAAATATTTTTTAATTAGGAAAAGTATTTAAAAACTGCTGTAACCAATAGTATCCTCTTGTAATGTGATCAGTGGGATGGCAAAACAGTACTAGAAGTACATCAATGGTAATTGCCATTTTGTTTACGAATGAACAAGATACTTATTTTCTTTGAATAATTTAAATTCTGTAAACATGGCATAATTTCTATTATTTAGTTTTTTTGTTATTTCAATTAAAACTATGCTCAAAAGAACAATATTTTTATTTGTAAATTAGATTAAATAATATCAGCATTTCTTAAACATTAAGGCAAAGCTGCTCAGTTCAATACTTACACCCATGAAATATAAAACTTTTGGCAGTAATATTTTTTTCCAGAGCAGTATGTCATATTTTAATGGTACACAATTTATATCGAATTTGAGGGCACCTGCTTACCCAACACATTTCCTGCTGTGGGTGAGGATTAGTTCTGGATCACAAATGCCACTCCAGCTCATATGAAAGATGGTAACTGGAGCTCTAAAGCCAGTTACTCTTGGAGAGGATACTATTGACGTTTTTGGTCACTGGGCATGGCGACCAACAGCTGTTCCAGGGCAACCCTTTACATTAAGCAAGCTGTTCACGCATAGTGAAACGCTTGTGTCAACATTAGGTACATCGTCGAATAGCTGAATTTACTCATTTGAATGGATGTATGTTTGTGTCGTGTTGGAAGCGCGGTGGAGCACATTTCTGTTACAACTTCCTTCCGTGATATCGGTTTAAATTAAATTAAATAAACAATTACTAATAAAGTCGTGTTTTGTTTATGTTCGTTGGTTGATGTTCTTCTCGCTCTCTGATTGGGGGAAGATGTTTCTCCTACGTCCCAGAAAATCCCTCTCTGCCTGTTGGTAGGAAACAGCCTTTTATGGAAAGTGAGAATGTCTGTCAACTTCCGGTTGGGTGTGTAGCATAGCTGTATCTCCCAGGAGCTGTGAAGAGTTGTTCCCGAGGGCATATATTTTTTATTTTCGGAGTTTGTACACATCCTTTCCCTTCAGGAGGGTATGTAACAACAAGCCTTTATCCGCTCACTCTTGTTAGCTTACCGAGCTAGAAATTATAGTGTGTTTGTAGATGTAGCATCAAGCTAACAGTTGTTCTAGTGTAACAGCAGCAGCAGTAGCAGTTCTTCTCTCTTCTTCTCCTGTAGAAAATGTCCAAGTCTTTGAAGAAGATAGTGGAGGAAAGTAGGGACAAAAATGTCCCCGAAGTGGATATGTGTGACAGGGGTATATCTAACATGCTTGACGTTCCTGGTTTATGTGAGTATAACACCTTAGGTTCCTCAAATGGTATTCTGAAAAAAAGTTGTCCATAGTCTTCCACAGTCTTCTTAGTCGTTAAGCTGTGCACTTGAATAGCCTTATTTCATCAAAGCTGTTTTATACGTATTACTCTATTGAGTTCACAGTATTCAGTAGGGCAGAACGAGTTGTAAAGTTCATGTTCAGTACGCAATCTTCATAGTTTAGAACATATTTTTATAAATTTAACACCACTAAATACGGAAGAATATTATCCAGATATCGGTCTCATCATTACGTGTTACATACATTTTTCTGTCTTGTAGTCACCTTGTCCAACATAACTCAGCTGGTCCTGAGCCACAACAAGCTATCAAGTAAGTGTGTTTGACAATGTTCTGCATGAAAGAATGTAAGATGATGTTGCAAGAGGAAATTTATCTGGCATTGTTTTTGAGTACTGTTTGAAAACTGTTTGAAACATATGTTCATAGGTAGACCCTAATTTCTGAATGTATATGGAATGTATATAGATTTTAAAAAATGTATGAAAAGTGATTCCTTAGGCCTTTTTAGAAATGTGTATTAATTTACACATTTAAACCACAAGAGGGCAGCATTGGCCCAAGAACAGTCAAGGTAGTCTGTGCTTCAAAGGTGTTCTCTGTAAAATCTCAAGATGGCATCACAGTTAATACTTAATAAACAGTTATAGGCTATTAATCCTAAATCTTTGCCTGTCATAGAGAAATCTTAGGATGGGGTGTTTAATTGCAAATTAAGTAAAACTACATTACTGGTATTATACCACACTATTATCCATGCAGATTTTAATTACTTCTATGTGACATTGTATTTTGTCTGTAAATGGTTATATTAAGGCTAGCTATTTTACGTCAGCTCGACAATCCTTGGCTCCAGAGCTTGGAGGAGCATATTTGAGTTTATGCTTAATGTAAATGCTTATGAAGTATTTGTCTGTGTGCACTGGAATCAAAGTAATCTCCATGAAGATCTCAAAACATGATATTGCTCATGTTTGTCAGATGTTATTTTTAGTGATGATCAAAGCTGCCTAATTAGATTAAGTTCATCCATGTCTCTTCACCTGAAGGTGAGATTTGTAAACTCAGATTTGTAGGTTGAGCTGCTCTGCTGATGATCATGTCAAGTGATATAGTACATGAAAGCTCAGAGCATATTTAGGCAAAAAAATACAAAACAGTTCTCTCAACTCACATTTATGTGTGGTTTCACAATATATTCTAGACACGTCATCCTCTCAAATCTAAATACAACACCTTCTCCCCCTCTGAGCTTATCATCACACTGCTTATTTCCATGGTCAAATCCTCCCATCTCACTGGCTGTCTGTGTAAAGTGCAGAGATGTAAAGGGTGCCGTCTTTTTGAACTTTTCAAGGTAGTCTGGAATTACAGTGACATTTGGAACCCTTTCATTAGTGAGGCCGCTGAGTAAAGTACCCGTGCCGGCAGGGATGAGAGACATTACTACTGCCAGGGTAATGAGAGAGGGAGATAGAGGAAAAAAATAGGGGCAAAGGTTTGAAACATCTCTCCACCATCCAGTCTTTACATTGCACTCACTTATTACTATCAATCACCCTTACTCTGTGATTTCACATAGAAGTATCTAGGGTGTCTGACTACTTCAGCTCACATCCATGCATTCTCATGATCACATTCATATGGGAACATACCAGTTTGCCCTGTATTAATTTTAATTGAAGACTGATTATGATTTCGTATTTTATAAAGTCAGTCCCCTTTTTCGATCTGCTGAAAATAGATTGTGAATTACAACCTTAGGAAGAAGAAGGCTAAGCTGAAATCACTTTCAATGCTAATTTGAATTGTGGTTCGTGGTACAAATAATTTTGGTCCTAAGGATTGCTATTAATTTACTGATTTCTCAGCATATTCCCACAATTTTTTAGATGTTTTCAAACCAGTATAGTAAATAAAAACCACTGTGATCGTATTCAGCCTTATAACACAAGTGACTCACACTGATTAGATTCAGAGATTCAAAGATTCAAGATTCAAAGAGTTTATTGTGAAGTGTACAAAGAAATTGCATTTCTCTGTGCAATGAAATTCTTTTTTTTGCTGTCCACAAACCAATGCAGAGTTGAAAATAAATGAGTAAAGTAAGATAAAAATTTAAAGGTTGTTTTAAATATTAAAAATATATAAATATTAAAAAGAAAGATATAATATAAATAATAAAATAAAGGATAAGTAAAGACTAAGTGTGTGCTGATGTGGAACAAGTATAAATTGTGGAATAAGAGTGAAAGTGACCTAATGTGCAAAAAACAGTGTTCCAGAGGTAGGTCAGCTGTTCAGGAGTCTGATGGCAGTGGGGAAGGAGGAGTTTTTGAGTCGTGAGGTTCTAGATCTCACGCTTCTGAACCTTTGTCCCGAGGGCAGAAGTGTGAAAAGTCCGTGTTGGGGTTTTGTGGGGTGTTTGAGGATGGAAGCAGCTCTCCTATGGGCTCTGCGCTGGTAGATGCTCTGCAGGGAGGGCAGCGGAGTCCTGAGGATTTTCTCCGCAGTTGTTATCACACTCTGCAGGCGTTTTCGGTCTAGAGCAGTGGGGCTGCCATACAATGCAGTGAGGCAGATGGTCAGTGTGCTCTCCAAAATGAAGCTGTAGAAGGATCTTGGCTGTAAAACCAAACTTCCTCAGCCTCCTCAGGAAGTACAGCCGCTGTTGAGCCTTCTTGACCAGCTGTGTGGTGTTCAGTGTCCAGGTGAGGTCCTCACTCATGTGGACGCCCAGGTAGTTAAAGCTACTCACCCTCTCCACTTGAAGTTCCCGGATAAGCCACATCTTTAAAAATGCTGGCAAATGAAGGAAAACTGATTATCTCGTTACAATGGTTTATGTTGAAGGATATTGGGCAGAAAACCATGAGTATATTTGATGTACTTTGACAAGTAGCCTATACCTCAGCATTGTTGCAGACTAGGATCCCTTCATGGCAAAGGTGGTTTTTAGTGGCAGTGGCCCCTTTCAGTAGAATATTGCACCCTACTGCACAGCAAAACTTTTTAGAAAGTAATTTAAGGAACAAAGTGTTGACTTTTGTCCCAGGTTCCCCATGTCTTAGTCTGATCAAGCCTCTGTTGGATGTGTTGGAAAAACTAGTTATTCACAGAATTAGGCAGGCAGATTCAATGTTATGGCTGGTTGGTGTATACTCAATGATTAGCAATGATTACAGCTGAAAAAAATATTACTCACTGTGACATTGCAATCAAATGTTTTATTTCTTTATTTAAGTGCAGAAAGTTTGCTTTCAGCATGCTGCATTAAGGCGTGGAGAGACAGTACCTAAAAATGCTGGTCCAAACAGGAATCTTGAAATGTCCCTTTGATATTGTATCAGTATGCTTTTGGTGCACTTGTTGGAGCGTCTCTATTTTAAGGTGTTCATATTATGGAGTTTGTGTAAATCCCTCCCACTTTTAAAATGAAGGCCAATTGATCGTCCAGTAATCAGATAGGCGGCCTGTTATCCTCATTGATCTCGGTCTAAGGAGCACAGCAGGCAGGCTGGTCAGAAGTGGGTGGGGGTGACCGTTATGCTAAACGCCTGTATCATTAAAATGTCAAATCTATTGCTGGGCCAGTGACCCGTAATTGAGTCATCAGAGACAGAGTAGCCATGCCATGGCTGTTATAATTAGCTTGTTAAACGCTGCCATGTCACTAGCAAGCCTTTGGTCCTGTCCCTTGATGCTGTTTGATCTCTTGGTAAGGACTAATGTTTATTCTAGATTTACAATTGTGGATTCATTGGATTCAAGAGAAATCATAACATTGACAGATTTGGTGACACCAAGCTTTTCAGAAAATCTGCTTTTTACTCAAGGACACTGTTTCTTGCTTTTAGCTGTGCCTCCAAACATTGCTGAGCTTAAGAATTTGGAGGTTCTGAACATGTTCAACAATCAGATCGAGGAGCTTCCCACTCAGATCAGCAGCCTTCAGAAGCTCAAGCATCTGAATCTAGGGTAAGCGTTTGTCCACACCTTCTATTCTCCTGCTACATGTATTGTTTCTTTTACCATTTTTATGTGTTCAGATATTTTTTGACCATAACAGATTGATAAAACCCTTCTTTTTAATCAGTGATTGACTTTTCTCATCATGCAGTACCAAATACAGGTTCAGGCAATATAATTAGTCCAAATCCACAAATATTGGTTTTGAGTAATAATATATTTAATGTTGTCACTGATTGTGACTTGTGTAATTTTGAAGATGTCTGTATTTCATTTGGTCAGTTATTCAAAAATTTAACTTTGAGATTATTTCTGACACATAGTTTAAGTTTTCCCTTACTGCATGAATACATATTTGGGACATGTTGATTCCAGTATGTAACTGAAAAGAAAAGGATAAAAAAAAAGTGAATCCTTGCACTCAGCATGAGCTGAGTCTGTTTACAACAAAAAAAAGGTGATTACAACAAAAAAAAAGGTGATTGTCAGGTTTTATTTTCTTTAGTGACTTTTGCTGTATCAGGAGTACTGGTCAGTTTTCTTTTATCCCAAAACGTTTCTTCTCTAATTTTGTCTGGAAGATTAAGATAAACACTTATACAAATAAACAAAACATGAATTCCCAACCATATACATATTTTTTAATTAAATTGGTAGGGGTGACAATTATTCAAAACCTCTGTTTTCACATTTTAGAGGTGTGTCTTTGCTTTTGTTGCTTTAAGCAAAAGAGATTTGCATAGGCGTGGGAACAGGGAGAATTTTAATATGGTTAATGGCTCTTATTGTTCTTTATATAATAGTGGTTCCATCTACTCTCAGACCATCTTACAGCACATTTTCAGTAACTGCTTTACTCCTTATCATTTGTACATCTGGGGACAATTCATTTTTATTGATTTAGTAATCAAAAGTTAACATTTACTGTATATTCATCTTAAAGATTCTTTTAAATTGGAAGTGCTGATCAAAAATGGTATGTATACACCTGTATTTATTTGGATGGGATTTGGGCCTTTGCAACAAACTTGGAATAAAGTAAGCACGAGTTTGTCTTCACTTTGTTTCTCTGCTTAATGTTGCAGTGCAGTTGAGACCAAATGTCAGATTTGGAGCTTGTAGTTAATGCACCACAGACACCGTTGCGTTCTTCTACTTGCTTCCTTGTTGCCATAACAGTTTGCATCACACTGCCCCACAGCAAAACGCACGTTTACCAGCACCTAAATCCTGAGGGCCCTCCTTAAGCCCTTAGGTTTGTGAAGAGGAGGAGGCCTCTTCAATGTCACGCGGGATTAAGGAGCACTACAATCTCCCCCTGCATCTGACATCCCACATTTTTATTGATTTGCTGTCAGACGCGTCATTTCCAGGCATAATCTTGAAAACATAAGCCGCGTTGCTGTATTCGTGGCGGTGAGTCCCGACGCGAGGGCGCGTGTATGCCTGCCTACTCGATCTCATTTGTCAAAACAATTTCCCACCTCTTATAATTGCTTCTCAAACACACAGCAGTTTCAGGTTGTTTGTGTCTGTTAAATCCGCCACAAAACTGTGTATGTCTTTGGTGACGACGTGCTGTCACTGTGCTGAGAGGGAAAGGTGGGTAATGAAATTGGGAAGGACATATAGACTTAGAGAAGAGAGGCTTAAGTGACCAGAGTTAATCAGCCTTTGATCTCAGTTTCTCCCTGTATCACGCACAAACATACACTCTTCTGTTCTCTTTAGCTCATTGTCAGGCACCTTCAATTCTTTGCAAACCAGTACTCATTTCTCAATGTAGCGTGTAATAACAAGATGTCTGCTATCAAGTTCCTATCTATTAAATGGTGAAAATGAATGGTTCTTATCAATTAAATTGAGAGAAAAGGGTGGGGCTTTATAATGGCAAACTAAAGAAGTACAGTTAGTCCTTTTTCCTCACAAATTTACAAATATTTGTACTTCAGTCCAAACCAGCAGTCAGTTATATGCTTTTCATGTTTTAATGTAAAAGTATGTATACATAATTGTCTCAAATTTGTTATACGTTTCACATTTAGCTCTATTTATGTGTTGTTTTTTGTTGCATTGACTGTCATGGTGCATTTACATGTAGCATCAGTCTTTGTCATGGGATAATGATTTTTTTATTGCTCAGCTCAGTTTGTCTTTGACTATGTAACTACTCTTTTTAGCTCTTTGAGAGTTGGAGTGTAATATGTGCCTGTATGTTTAGAATGAACAGATTGAGTACACTACCCAGAGGTTTTGGTTCTCTCCCATCGCTGGAGGTCCTTGATCTCACTTACAACAATTTGAATGAATCCTCCCTACCAGGAAACTTCTTCTACCTTAGTGAGTCAGTGTCTCTCTCTCTCTGTCCCTCCCTCTCTCTATCTGTCTGTTTTTTCTCCTGATCACTTGTTTTTACATAAAACATGCATGCTATCTTTCTCTCTCTCTCTAACTTCTGCCTTGGCACCATGCAAACAGAATAGCGGTTAACTGAATAAACTTCATCATCGTTATTATTCCAATCAACCCCTCCCCATTACAGGCCCAGTGATGATCATTGACCGTCTCTAGTGCACTGTAGTCCGTTAATGGGCTGTTATTTTAATGCTGATGACATGATGAAAGAACGCACCGAACAGTAATCAGTCCCGTCCCTTCCCCCTTTCACATACACCCTCTCTGCGCTGTTTATCACTGCTGACGACCAGCCTCTGATATTATCTCTGATTCCATAAGCAAATTAAAATGGATCTGATTAATGAATGAGCTTCAGGTGATTAAGGACAATCAGAGACATCAGAATGCAGTGCAGGATGAGGCGGAGGCAGAAGAAGAGTGGTGGGCTTGCTCTAGGAACATTCTAAAATAAGGTTATAATTTCAGAGCTTAAAGCTAGTATATAGACATGGATTTTTTTGGTTGATATTTTTGCTAAAGCATTTGTTGCATGGGTGCATCTCAGTTTCTATGACCATGTGCATGTTGTTCTGTCTCTTGCAAAACTTTCTGCATGATATATACTGAATGTGTCTGTATGTCGATGGTACATGAGACAGACTCAGATCTAGACATGTAGTATTAATCAACCCTGACCATCTCTATTGATCAGGCAGTGCTCTGTTCAGGCCTGCAGTGCTCTGGTCTACCTTACATTCCCACTCTCTCTCATTTTAGCCACCCTGCGCGCACTCTATCTCAGTGACAACGACTTTGAGATCCTGCCCCCAGACATCGGCAAGCTGGCCAAGCTGCAGATAGTGAGTAATTTATCTAAATTCACCCTGAAATCAATCCCTTTTTTCACTGGGCTGTTGGTTGGATTTTTTTTACAGTGTGTTTTGTCCTTTATCACAGGTTTGTGAGAGGTGATTTAGGGTTTTAGGTGTTGCCTCTGAGGTTCTGAGGGCTCACAGTTATCTCAGTGTAGATGTCAAGGAATGATAAAGTAAGCTTTTTTTGCAATCATACTTGCAGAAATAAAATTAGCATTATTTTCAAACATAACTCAAATTTGAGGGCATGTTAAATACAAACACCTGTGATTCATTGAGATACTACAAAATTGATAACATTTCTTCCCTAAGTAATATCCATTAATCATTATACTTATTGTGTACCAAACATTTAAATAAAGATACTATATACTCTGCAATCAACTTTTAGTATTTAAAGTCAAACAGACTGGTTATTGATAGTGTTACCATGTTTTTAGAATGTTTAAACATGCCTGGCTCTTTGTCTGTGCATGACATAATGCGGGGATTAAAGTTTTCTAGTGATGCCCCGATGAAAGAGAAGTATGGATAAACTCACACACACACACACACACACACACACACACAACACGTGCATGCAGACCCACACCACGAGAAAATTCTCGTGCACGCAGACCCACACCACGAAAGATCTCTCGCGCGCACGCACATACGCACACACACACCACGAGAGAACTCGCTCACACACCCGAGAGAAATCTTGCATGCGCGCGCAAACACACACAACAGGAGAGAACTCACACACTCGCACACATACAACAAAGGCAAGATTTATAGTATTACTTTATCTGAAAATAGTGAATGGTGATCAGGGAGCTTACATACCAGTTATATAAACTTGAAGCATCAGAATCGGCATCGGTATCGGCTGATCACCTAGACAAAAAATCGGCACTTGGTTTCGGGCAAAAGTCCTGATCGGAGCATTCCTAAAGTTTTCCTTTGCTATGATGAATTCTATCAACAGAGATCGCTAAAAGTCAATTGTGAGATTGATGCAGATCTAAAGAAAAGTTTTTTTGGGGGGTGTGGGGGTAAACAAGCAGGGGGTAAACAAACTTTGGTGGACACGGTTCTGTTAAGGCTGTTTTTTTTCCTTTGTTTAATTACGACTGCTGACTGGTACTGAAAAAGGGGAACACATTACACCAGTTCTAGCTTCAATTCACTGGCTCACGATTCCCTTAGAATACACTTAAAAATTGTATTGAGGTTTTTAAGGCTCTTAATGTGCAGGCCCCACCATACATAGCAGATCTTAAAATCCTTGAGATCTAGTGGTAACGCCCTCATGCTCATCCCCCTATCGCAGATTAAACAGAAGGGTGATGGAGCCTTTGCTATTGCTGAATGTTGTTTATGGAATTAGTTACCACATGATATTAAAGTTGCTGCAAATACATCTGCTTTTAAATCTAGGCTTTTCTGTTCTTGATATCCTTCCCAAACTTTGAAAATTATTTCCAGTCATGTCTGTTTTGCTTTTATTTTATTGCTTTTTTACATTGTATTTTTAGTAGTGGTATGTTATTCTTTTACAGCAGTTTGATGCAGTGGTACAACTGCTGGAAATGTGCTATAGAAATAAAATTGACTTGATTTGACAAGTTAATTCATATTCCTAAAAAACATTATGGTTTCTGCAGTTCACTTAAACATTGACGGCTACGAAGTAGCCTACAGGCTGCAATTTTTCCGACACTTGTTTAAGATTGCTTAAATGGATAAATGAGTCAGAACTCTTTTAGGTTGAGGACAGTGGCTCTGGTGTCGCAAGTGCTGAAAGAGCTTAGGTTCTGGTTTTGCCAGCATGTACGTGCTTCTGTTAAAGGATGGTAACTATGTGTCGGATATTGAATAAACAGTGAAGAATAAGTGGACATGGGCTTGTCTAAATGAAGTGGAGGATAGCGGTAAGCCATTTGGTTTAGGCCAAAAAAGCTGAAAATGGCAGCGGTGTGCAAGGCTGTTTCTAGCAGCTAAGGGCTCTTACGCGGTCCCAGGGTGGGTGTGGTACCTGATCTGGGCCAGGGCCCCTCTTGCTTTTGGTCTGGTGGGTGGTGGCGGGACACTGAGCATTTGGATATATATATTTTTTTTTAATCGGGCAGATTTTATTTTATTTTTGTGCTTTAGTCCATGTGACAGGGAATATGGTGAAAACATCTAACCAAATTATGTAGTAGTTTAGGACAAAATGTGTTCACTGACTGCCATGGTTTTTGATGGAGTTTCTCCCACCGTACTTAATATTTATAAATCCAGGTGAGGTGCTCTTTTCAGAATGGAAGTTCTGAAATATTTTCACAGCAGAAACAAATCAGGGATGGTTACAAACATTTTCCCTCTTTCATAGAAAAGCATAATGTGAGGTACAACATTTTTCTTTCAGTTCAATGAAAAGCAAGGTAGACCTTTTTCTTCATGCCATAAATAATAGGTTTTTTTTGTGACATTGCATTAATTCATGAATATGTTTAATTGTAAAACATGAGTTAAACCTACTCTGTGGGTTATGGTCTTTTGCATATGAAATATTGTTGTACCATACTGTACAAATTAACATAGTTGGACATTCCGTGCTTGGTCTCTTTTTTATTATTTTAAATACAGCTAAAGTAAATGAGAAAGTGTTAATATAGCATTGCATATTTACATCTGCCACTGTTGATGTGTAATGGGTTTGTCCATTGACAGTTACTGAGATACATGAAAAATGAAGATTGGTTTAATTAAATACATTTTAAAGGATGTACATAAACAGTAAATGTGCTTTTGCTTACTTTTGGTGGGATGCCATAGTATTCATCTGGCAATCTTGACCTTTCTCTTTCCTTCTGCACAGCTGAGTCTGAGGGATAATGACCTGGTCTCTTTGCCTAAAGAGATAGGAGACCTGGCCCAGCTGAAGGAGCTGCATATCCAGGGTAACAGGCTTACTGTGCTGCCTCCTGAACTTGGTGAGATTTAAATCATTGTGCTTGTGCATGCTTGCATGTGTTTCATCAGAATTTGTTTATACCAGTTCTGTGAAATTGTTTCCTTTCTACTTATCCTTCAATATCCCAGTTGTTTTAGCAATATAGTTTTTTATGTGATTGTATTGCACACAAAGCAGCAGGATCTCGTTCTATAAACTAACTACGCTGGTGTATTGTAACAACTATTGCTACCTTTATGTTGAAATTTTCAGATGGTCATTTTTCTAGAGGGACTGATATCTACAATATTCCCAGAAAAAGATAATCTGATTATTAATAATAGTAATAATTAGGGCTGTGAGGTGATACAAAAAATAATTTAACTAATTACAAGCTCTCTGATTAGGGGCACGTACCTCACTTGACGTTTTATGTGTTTCACTCATGCAGATTGCTGGATGGATGAGTGGGGAGAAACTAATATTTTTTTTTTAAGTGTGAGGGCACGTCCTCACCCTAATATAATGGATCTGGCCCCCATGCATACAAGGCATCTCAGATCACAATCATAACCTAACTAACAATAAATGAACACCCCTTCACACTTATTTTTCCAACAAAGTAAATGACAAACTCTGAATCAGAGACCATTTTGTCAGGGAGTGGGTCAGATGTAGACGTGTTCAGTGTATTCATTTTTATATCCCCCTCCTTCCATTCCAGACCACCCCAGCAATATGTCCCATGTCCCCCCAATTTTAAAAATGCTTCAGATGACCCTGACCTAGTCACCATGTCACGCACGTAATTAGCATTTATTTTTAAACATTTGATTTATTTTTTTGATCACAATTAACGTGTTAATTTGACACCCCTGGAAATGATGAATATTGTCTCTGCCCAGCCCTAAGTAATTTTAACACTCCACTCTGTGTGTATGCACTATTGTAATATCTAAAGAACTAAAGTGTCTGCACACTCAGGACTAACAGCCCTGTCTTAAATTTATGTATATTGTATATTTCTCTCTCTATCTCTGTCCTTCTCTCCTTCTCCCTCTCTTTTATTTATTTTTTTTAAAACATATATCTCTGGGCATCTTCTGGGTGCAAAACAACAATTTGTTTGTGTGTGTGAGGGTGCGTGTGTGAGAGAGGGAGAGATGTGCATACACACCCCCTGCCAAAACAACCCCAAAAAACACAGCAAGTGTGAAAACACCAGTCAATAGACACTCAGTCCATCATGCTCTTGGTTGAGAGAGCCTCTGTGGTCTTCCCAGGCTGTGTTGTGGTTGGTTGGTGGATCATTGGGGAGTGAGCCACGCCCTGCTGACCCAGTGGAGGATGAGACAGCTGGCATCACCTGCTCCTTTGTCTCCTTTCTTTCTACTCTCAACACTGAATGCTTCACAAAGCCCCATAGGGGTCAGCACAGGTTAAAAATCGTTTTGCCTGACTGATTCACCACACACAACACACACAAGCACTGGCCCTTCTTCAGCAAGCCATAGGCTCAAAGATATGTCCCATGTTTATTTTTTGCCTCATAATGATAATTTATTCTGTGCTGCAAATTCATATAAACACTAAATTTCTCATTCATCTCAAGAGCCATGTTATTGCTTCCTCAAAAGCTGGTTGGGCCAGTCTCCTTGCATTTGAACTGTAGAACATGTGGAACCTGGTCTGGCTATTCTGAGTGCAGGCTGACACACATACACCCACCTTCATCTGCCTGTTCTTCTCTCCTGTCTCTCTCTCACTCTCTCTCTCTCTCACACACACACACACACACACACCGCCTGCCTAAGGAGGCGATAATTGGCCTTAAACATCCAGCATTGCCCACTCCACATCTCTTATGAGCTCTATAGAATTATTGACTAGTGTGGCCTGGTCTGAGACTTCAACAAATTTCACTTAAATTGTTTTCAGTTCTAGTGCTTCAATCTCACGAATTAATCTTATATAAAAAAAAGGCAGGGGGGCTAACTGTGGATGATTTAAATGGGATTTACTGTGACAGGGGTCCTAACTGTATGAATGGATCTGTATGGATCTGATGTTAATACAGATCCATTTTTATTGTACAGTACTACTATTTAATAATTTTTTTTATTAGCAAAGTAAGGCTTATTAGTCAACAAGACATCAGATTTCTATCCCTGGTTATATTAAGAATGATCATACCATTAATCATATTGTGAAAAGAAGTTCTGGTTTGTTTTTGTGTAGTGTCAATTTTTTTTATTAATTTGAACGCCATCACAGTGTCAAGTAGAAAATATATTTTATATATTGCATCATCACCACCACCATCAAGTAGACTAGGTTGCAATAGGAAAATAGTTATGTTCCTTTTTAAAATGACTTTAAATGTGTGTGGGGGTGCTTTTTAGATCCAACTCAAACTGTGATGAAATGGAATGGAAATGTGTCATGTATAGTTTTTCCCATGAACACAAAGTGTGCTGTGATTTGAATCTGAGCACAGCTTTAGATTTGTAAAAGCAGACAGTCATAGTAAAAGCTTCTTGTGCTTTCAGGTGTCTTGCGTGCCAGCTCCAGGATATCGTAGCAGATCCAAACTTAACTTTATAGGAACTCTTCATGAATCTCTCTGACACATAGTGCCACATGTTTAAAATGTTGCATCTTAAACCACATTAAGCATTTTTTAACCAGAGAAGAACAACAAGATGGGAACCGCACCTAACCTAACAGCCCCATGTCCTCTCCTGTGCCCCCTGCAGGGAGGGCTTTGCCTATGGAGCTTATTAGGACCTTCCTGTTATGTCTCCTTAATCCTGTTCCTCATGGCCCAGCCTCGTTAGAGCTGCCACAGAACCCTGTATGTGTGTGCATGTGTGTATGAGGATGTGTGTACATGAAAGAAGGGAAGCGAAGAGGAGAGCCCAGTTAACAAGGAGCAGCCAAGCGCACAGAGGAGGGCAAGGGAGAAGAGGAGTGCTGCATGAGATGGAGGAAGCTCAGGAGAGAGGTAGAGAGAGGGGCAGTGCAGGGACATCATGACACCAAACTCCATTCAGAGTGCCACTTATGGAATAGTCTGTTGTAAGGAGGAGGTCACAAAATAAATGATTGGGACACTTTTGTAATTCCAGTAATAGTAACATACATTATGCACGGTAACCTTGAAGATGACTTCTGGTTTGTGTGGTACGTGTTTGGATGCCTGAAGAAATTAGCACTCTCAGAGCTGTTCTCACAGGTATTAGAAGTTTCATCTTGGCATGAGTCTCATCTCCTCGCTCTGTAAAGGAGGACTTTAGCAGGACTGTGTAACACCAGAGGAGCTGAATGTGAGGCAACAGATTAGCAGTTAAATTACATTAATGGTGCTGTCAGGCTGGTTTTGTGAGGCATGACGTTGTATGCCAGGGCCCAGGTTTAATTTAGCTGCTCCTCTGACAGCTTTTCCAACACTTTCTAATCAGAAACAATTTAATTAGGCCCCTTGTGTGCTACGATGTGCCACATTAGCACTGTGACCTGTACTGTTACGTTGTCAAATTTTCACTCCCTTTATTTCCCGCTCCTTTTGTCTTCACATTTTCCTACCCCTCACTAACCTCTCCCTCTGCTCCCTTACTGCATGTTCTCTCTTCCTTCTAAAAATCGTATAATCTCTTCCTCTTCCTCCAGCTGCCTTCCTGCAACTTTCTCCCCTCCTCCTTTCACTTTTTTTCTTTTGTCTTCCTTCTCCCATGTCTTCTATTTCCCTGGTCTTCCTTCCTTGAGACAGATTCCCAAAAGCCTTTATAAATAATCAGGCCTGTGTTGTTTTTTTACATTGTTGAAAGGGTTTTATTGGTTTGGTCATCTCCTGTTAAATGTTATTACCCTACAGTGGAGTTTGTTTTTATATTTAAAGTATAATTTAATTACAGATTACATTCAACCAGTGAAAAAGTGCTCAGACAATTTGGTAATTTTCTTAATTCAGAATGTTTGAAAACACGTATGAATTTGTAAATACGGCTGTTTTATTTTCCCACTTTTTATATTCACAGTTTAATGTCTCTTGTAAATATTTTATTCGCTGTATATATTGTTTTAATGTCTTACAAAGCACTGAATTTTTGTTTGAATGTATTTGTTTTTTTTTTAGGAAATCTGGACCTCACTGGGCCAAAGCAGGTGTTTAAAGCAGAAAATAACCCCTGGGTGACCCCCATCGCAGACCAGTTCCAGCTCGGCGTGTCCCATGTCTTTGAATATGTCCGTTCAGAGACTTATAAGTAGTAAGTCCTCTCTTTACAATGCTTTGCCTTCCATATTGCTTTCATACAAGCACATTCATAACTGTATTCTCTTTTATAAATAAGATGCTAGTGAGAGAAAGAGGGGATAAACCTGCACTGTGTTTATCTTAGGTCCCCGAGTTTTTTTGTTGTTTTGTCATAATGGATCCAGTTATGCTGCCTGTTGATACAACAGTAGCAAACGGTCATGAATGTGTGAGGTCTTGGGTTTTTAGACACTCAAAAGTGAAACTCATAATGTAATCTGATTAACCTTCCTTCCAACATGCCTCATGTCAGCTTTTTATTTAGTATTCAGTACAAATATAGACACCTTATACAGGCCAAGTTTTATTTTTGCAAATTTTTCTGGAACAAGCCCAAGGTTGACGGGCAGATTGTCACAGATGGTTTGTAGTAAAAGTCTTGTCAATTTACCGCAGAACGAAACCAATTAAAGTGAAAGCTGGAGGCATTCTTCCTTTATAAGTGGCAAAAAATATCTTCTGTCTCAGTGATATCTCAATAAATGACCAGCTTTTATCCTCTGCCTATTCAATAAATACAACAGTATTTGAACTAGACGGGAAAACGTAATTGACATATTCTACATTATGTCCACTCTAAAAGCTTTAAAAGCACTTAATTGGCCACAATGTATTATTATGTGGTTGCATGCAAAAACTCCTAATTAAATTACATGTCTTGTTGATATTCTAAGTTAAGTAAGTGACCTGTTCAGAAACACAGTGTGGCATTTATTTTTGGGCACTCTTTCTGTATCTTCTCAAATATTACATTTAGCAAATAAACAGTAAATGTGCATTAAAATGAGCAAACATGTGTTTCCTCTAGAGAATGCAGAAAATCATCAAAACATGCAATTCACCAAACTGTAGACTAATGATTGTATGATTGTTGACGCATATAAAGACTAAGTAGTTCTAATAAAAGCTTGATGCTTAACTCTCCCATGTAAATTGCTTTCAGCCATGTGGGTAGCAGTGTCATAGACATGCTCTGCTGTCTGTCCCTCCCAAACACAACTGGGCCAGCTGTGTTTTTATGCACACTGTACTATGGACAATTTATTACACCTGGTCCTTTAAAAAGAAAGCCCTAGCTGTAGGTTGTGCCTTTTTACTGCTAACCAGTACTTCTGTTGAAATTAATTTTGCCCTCAATGTTGTCCTTAAAACTTTCTAAAGCAAATGTAGCATATTGTTTACAATTTGTATCAATTCTCTATAACAGGAAAGGTAAAGCCCACTGTTTGATCATTTAGCTGCCTGCTAAGCTCGAGTCCTCTGAGATTTACAGCTTACTTACTGGAACTGATCTCCCTCCAAGGCACAACTCTACCTAACTTAACTACTGTAGCATAGTGTCAGTCTGACCATGTGTGTGTGTATTGACATATTCGTTCCTCATTGTTGGAAAACGCACACTGCTTTTTGTGCATTTTTGGTCATGCCATTGAAGTAGGCATTTCTGTTTGCAGAACCAAACGGTTTATGTATGTTTTATTGATCATATCATCATGGGGAAGTTGAATGTTTTTATGACTGATTGCTGAGGCAGCAGTGACTCTTTGACAAATGGGAATTCCTGTATTTAGTGAGAGCTGTCTGCAGATATAATCAATTCCAAAGTGGACAGTCATCAAAAATTGAGAATGCCAAATATGCTAATTCCTTTTGTCAAATACCAAACTCATTGCTAAACACTTATCCATTTCTGCACTTTTGACAGCTTGGTCTTTTATATTTTGTTTCTCCCTGCACAATACTGCCCAGTACAGTACATTTGATGATTAAGTGATTAAGTGACAGGCTTAAGTTTAATAGGAAAGTTTTGACATGGCACTTCTGATGGTGCAGCAAAATCAGACCTAGTGCAATGAATTTATGACCATATGTGCAGTGAGGGAATGGTAGGGCGCAGTAAAGAGCAATTATTTGCCAAATGTTTTTCTCAAGAGCACTGCTAAAAGGAATGTCTATGTAATTGGAAATAACAGACATGGGTGTTTGCAAGTGATTGGTAGGAGACAATGATGTTTAGGGGCAAACCAAAGTTCAAAGTAGATATGGCAACTGTTTGAATGTTCAATGGATGATGTTAACTAAATCAAACTACTTGCATCTTGTCTGCTATTTTAGTTTTGAGCTCATCTGGTTATCTGATTCTCATAACAGAGGTGCTGCAGAGAGCTTATTTCTGTGCTGACAAGAACCAAGAACCTGAGGCAAAGAAGTGTGAGGGAGAAAGAGAGAAGAATGTGTGTTGAGGTGAATCCCCTTAGACAAGCGTTAACAGGGTGCGAAGTGTGGATTCTCGATATGTCCATGGCTCAACAGTTTCATTTACACCTGCCTAAATGTCCTTCAGCTGAGACAGCACTGGACCCTCACCTTCCCTAGGCCTGTTATTTTTTTTGTTTTTTTGCCCTTACTGTCATTTTTTGCACTCTTTCAATAACACAGATCTACATGGTTTCAAGAATCTGTAAGATTATAGCTGTTCTTGGTTTGTTTATTCATTGTGCCTTTTTAATCACATATTGTTTTCTCATGCTAGTAAAAAGTTTATGTAGATTGACCAGTGAAAGGTGACATTTTAGGGAAAAGATCAAGCGAGCATGCTTGCAGAGAGAACATGAATACTCCTGTGTCACTTAATTTATTACCGTGCAAAATGTGAAACGTTAAATAGCTAACATTGTGTTCCTAATTTTAATAAAAATAAGAGACTGTAAAAATGTTCAGTTTCTCACATTTTAATTTTTATAGATGTAAGTATTGAATTAAACAGCTTTGCCTTAGTTTTTAAGAACTGCTGACAATATTTCTCCTAATTTTCAAATACAAATGCAGTGTTTAGAGAACTTGAATAATTCAAAGAAAACAAATCCCTTGTTCACTCAAACAAAATGGCAATAAATACCTTTGATGTATTTCGACTAGTGTTGTACCATCCAGCAGTTCGCATTGCGAGAGGAGAGTGTTGATTACAGAGGTGTTTCCTCATGAAATAAGATTTGATTCAGGTGATCACCTCATCAGTACCTCAAAGCAGAATGAGGTGATTAGTTGGAATCTAGCAAGTACTGGTATGGAGAGCACTGGTGGTCATACTGATTTAGAAAAGTTGCAGGGTTTCTTTTTTTTCTGGGAATCCTGTGTAAAATATAAACAAAACAATGCAATGATTTGCAAACCACAAAACTCAGTATTTAATTGAAAATAGTATATATATTTTAAATAAATTATATTTTTTAAAATATAAATTTATATAGTTTTTAATTTATATTTTTTCCCGCTTACTTTTCTATAACTTGGTCCTAGTCAGTGCAAAATTATACATAAATGTACTTTGGTCAGAGAACCTTAAATCTGTGTAGTGGAATGATTAAAAATTACACACTAGTTTGCAAACTTTGGTCCATAGTTTAATTGACTAGTTTTTTTTTTGTTTGTTTGTTTTTTTGCTTTAACAGTTTACTTTTTTTACAATCGAAACACTCTCAATAGCACCATGCATTAAGAGTAAGAGAAACATATTCTTTGTGCTGGTGCACCCCTAAGCTGGCTATTTATGGTGGTAAGGAGGAGCTGATGCACTGTGTGATGATGCTAGCTAGCCCCTGCAGAGGACTCATACAGAATGTCTTTGAACTTGTGACCCACGAGAGAACACATGCTTGTAGAACATGCTCACTTGTCCGTTTAGAAGTTAAAATGAATGAAAACATGCTTCACTAAATCCTCTCCTCCTGTGCCCCCCACCCCCCTCCTGTCCCGTCCCTGTTGGGAAGGGTTTGGGAGTCTCATGGTAAAAGGGAGTGTGCTTGGGGAGACGTGGGGGCACCTGCATGCATATTTCATGGAGTGGCTTGTTAACCTGACAGAGGGATCTTTTGGCTGACTGACGGTGTGAGAGAGCAACTGCATGCTCATAATGCATTAACATATCATAAACCCTGCCTCGCCAACATCTTTTATTCATCCTCTCCTCTAAACGCTTGTTGATAGCAAGCAGTAGAGGCAGACGATGTGCGGAGCATTCGTCACAGCTGTCTGCAGCTGACTGGGAAAAAAAAGTGCAATTAAGATCACACTGCTCTTCGGAATTCTCCCTCTCCCTCTCTCTCTCTCTCACTCACACATTCACACTAACACACATACACTCTTGCTCACCTACAGACTCAGTCTCTCATTCTCACACTAATTTAGGCCTTTCATTGATCAGGAAATTTTATTAGAATATAAATTTGATTAATATTTTATGTTTTATTGTTAAAGAACACATGTCAACAGGTCATCTTACAGGTTTTTGTAAGATGTATGACAAGTTTTAACGAAAACTTATTTTCCCCTGCTCTCTGCTCACTTTTATTTGTGTATTTGATATAACCTAGCACATGAAAACACCCATATTTTGGAGCATAACCATATTTGAATTAACTGCAGTTAGTAAAAATAATTGTGATTTCTGGAGTGTATAATAATTTTCATAGGTCTATTTTTTCACTCTCGCACAGATCCACCTAGACTCACACATTCACAGACTCTTGCAACAGGGGTATTGTAATATACATATTAAAATACATTTTCTAAACTGGGGTTCCATGACAGCATGCGCTGCAAATCAAAAACAATCATTTGTGGTTTAAGAAATTCTGACAAGTTTCCATTGTTCAGGCTTCCATTGTTCATTCATTGTCAATAGCTGATTAATTCTACTGAAGCATTAAAAGCGGTTTGACTACTAGTGGTGTCCTCTTGTGCAGAATAACCACACACACACACACACACATACACATACACACATGCATATGGACAGCCAACAGACTGAGTCTAGTTTTCAAATGTCCTATGTTGGCAGAGGTCACGTGGATGTGAGAAAACTGAAATGTAATGTTTCCTCTTTTTACTCGTTATTGAGAGATCAGCTTGCAGATCGCTGTTTTTTTACCAGTCATTGACGTTTCCAGAATTCTTTTACATCCCTGCAAAGTGTCTGTCTGGAAATTCATGTCCCAACAGAGACTGGCTGTACTATTCCCAGGGTGACCAAAAGCAGGAGCTTCCACAGAGTGTCTGTGTTGGATAGAGGTTGCCCTGCTCTCTGCTGTGTTGTCACAAAATGTCTCAGAAAGAAAAGAGAGCACGACAGTGCACAGACGACAAGAGTCATCTGTTACTGCATATATGACTAGTGTGTAATGTCATGTCTAGGGTGTTTAACATTTTTATTTTGGGACACTATCATCTGATTTCAGTAACACTTCCTTTATGATAAAGAAGGTAACTATGTGCTGAAATCAACTGTGGTGGTTTGAGGTGGAATGTATTTAGATACTGCTGAATTTGATGGCTATAGCTTATTGGGCATTAGATTTGTGGGTGTAACACAGTGCTAATGATTGGTAGGAGACATGCAATCAAATAGCCTCAGTGGCTGAGCACTTAGCATTTCTCATAGACACTACTCAAAGATGGAGGCACATACCTGAGGGAGTAATCTTGCCTTTAAGAGATTTATTTGACCAAGTGATTTTTAAAGCTGTTTTATACAGTGAGTGTGAT
>JBBKCR010000006.1:10523503-10538503 GCA_037577295.1 Ladigesia roloffi | reverse complement strand
TCAAAAGAGACAAGCTGCAGAGGCATCTGCAGCCGAGAAGAAAGAATATTATCATATCCCACAGTTTGATTTGAGCCATCCAAACAAGGCACACAGCTTTTCTCAAGAGCAATTTCTGTCCTCCGGCCCAGGGCTCAGCAGTGGTGGCTGTTGCGTAACCGGAGGGGGATTTTGGAGGGGTTTTAGGGGTCTTAGCTGTGTCTGTGCTGGATTGTGTCTTTCCTCCAGGGGCATGCATCTGTCTCTTCACTCTGCCATGGCTCTTGCTCTTAATGACTCATATGAATGGCTGCAGACTGGAGTTTTGAATGCGTTACAAAGTGTAGACCAGTCCCAAAGCAACCTCACAGCTCATTTGAGAGTGTTAACAAGCTATTCAAACAATGGACAGCTTGTTCTTCCAAAAGCCTGTCCTGCATAAGCAGCTTAAAAACATGGTGTTAGTTTATGTTCAATGTTACACTAGTATCCGTGTACATGATGGTGCTGTCCTAAGCTGTACCTACACTATTGTTAAAAAATGTAGCAATGTCTCCTCAAACGTATTTGAAGAGCATTTCTACTGATATGTAGAATGTTATTGTGATGGTCCAAGGTTATTCAACCCCAATGGCAGTCATGAAATTTAAAATATTTAAGTCATTTGTCACACATGGAAGTAGCTTTGTGTCACCATGTCATGTTTATTCCATATCAGATACTTTAAATAAAATAACCTAAAAGAGCTGTTGTTTGACCCTCTGTTTGTGTGGCTGTTTTTATAACATAAGTAAAGTTTGCATCATACATTATTGAATTGTGTGTTTACCCATATCATGATAATAAGAATATTGTGTAAAAAAATTCCTCAGCTTGTATAGCAATTAAAATGCAAACATTTAAAACTTGTTTAGATTTTTTACATTTTTGTGAGGTTATGAAACTAAAATTTAATCATATCTACTTTTTTTATAGCTTCGCCTATTGTGTTTTAGACTATTTTTCAGATAGCATTTTCAATTAAACAATATGGGGCAGCCAATCAGAACAGTGGTCATGCCATATCAGTTCCAAATCATATTTACAAAACCAAATATTAGTAGATTAAACATGTGAAACCAAAGTACAATGCAAGAAAACTAAGATGTAGCTCAATTAAAATAATTTGGAAACTGTTGAGTTTAAATAAGACTTGTAATAAGAGTGTGATTGGGAGCAGTGATGGAAGATTATCACACATCTCTAAACTGATCTGCCCATTGGAGGCTGTGTCATGGCCCTGCCTGCTCCCGTGACAGGGGATGGGGAGGAAGTGTTGACCTTTCAGGCTATGCACCTAACAAAGCTGTGAGTCTGTGTGTATGTGTGTGTGTGTGTGCACGTAAAGAGTGCCTCACTCCTGAGAGGTCCTGTCGCACACCCTTTTTTTTCTGCTGTTATTACTCTCATTATTATTATCCTGTCTCAGGCACTGTGTGTCCTCCTGTCTTCCTCATTCACACTCTCCTTACATTCACACACTCAGCAGGCACATCTGTCCACAGCACACCGCCGAGTGCATGCCACAACACAGCACACCTTCCACCAGCTTTCTGTCACACCCTTCAACTCTTCAGTCTTTACACTTCTTCACCCTTCCTTTTTAAACTTGGTTCCATCACCAGGGCCATGCAACACACTCCACCTACACACCTACACACACACACAAACAAACACACATCCAAACTCTGCTCTCTTTGTCCAGCAGTGTGGAGAGATGAAAGTGTGCTTTCAAAGTTAGCACCAAACTCTGGGCCATTCATTATGGGACAGAGCCTCACACAATCAATCTCCTCCTCCCCAGAATAACGGCTTTCTGGCTCCTTATCTTAGCCTGTCCAATCCTTCTGTCAGAGTCAACAGGAAATAGGATGTTGAAGTTTAAAAATGACTCTTTGTGGCAATAGATCATTATGCATGCCATATACCAGACTCTGACACCAATTACTCACTGACCTTTCAAAGTAATCGTTCCGTGTACTTTTTTCCCACCCAAAGTCAAAGCCAGTGGGACGAGCCATGAAGATTTTGCGCAACGGGATTACTTTTTGTGTTTGGTTTGTTTTAATTTCACTTATGTTGTTCTATTTAAGTGGACACCTTCTCTTTTGTCTATGCATCTCACCGTCTCAAGGACACCACGACTCTCAGGCTAACCAAACCCATTGATTTTTGGCTGTTGATTTATGGCGGTGAGGGAAGGCTATAACGCTAGAGAGCTTGTTTTAGACCATCCTACAGGAGGGATGGTCAGTGGACATTGGAAACTGTACCAGTGTGGATGATCTAGAAAGCAAGGTTGGAGTCAGTAGACCATTATGAAGAGATGGTGAAATCTATTCTGAAAACAAAACCAATGTAATTTGAAAAGGGTATTAGGTCCTATGTCTGGACTCAAGCTTTAGCGTGCTCTGTGTTTCTGTAATGTTTAACTTTGCCACTTTCCATTTAGACTCCAAGTGCCTAGTCTGTTTGACCTTTAATGTGACTAACAATGTATGTACATGAATTAACTGTACAGAAAAATTAAAGGATTCAGAGTGACTTACAATCATAAGTTCTAATGATTGTGACCTTAAAGATAAATGTATTGAATCTTGATATGACATAATTCCAGACTGATGGATTTTTAGTATGTTGTCAGTGATGCCTAAATGAATTTCAGCAGTGTTCTGCAACATGATCACAAGGAAAACTGTAACAGAGATTAATGGAGAATTGGTTTTAAAGCAGCTTGAAACAAGTGTGAGTTGTTTTGGGTAGTTTGGTAAACTGGACCAGTTGTTGCTGGAAACAAAACTGTACATTTTAAACCACTTGTTCCTTTTAATTCTATGTTGGAAACATGTTTGGGATTAGTACATAATTTTTCAAACTGTCACATGTAAAATATAAATACACCAGTGATTAGTGAAAACATTGTCTAATATTGTGAAGATCCTACACTTGCCATCATAACAGCTCGAACCTATCGAGAAATGGGCCAAGACAAATCTCTGAAGGTGAGTTGTGGTGCCAGGCATCAAGAGTTTAGTAGAATATCTTGTGAGGTTGTGCGATTGGGCCTCCACTGACTAGTTTGTGCAGCAAGTCCCTCAGATGCTTAATTTGATTTTGATCTGGACTATTTGATGGCCAAATCAGCACCTTGATCTCAAACCATAGCACCTTGAACTTCATTTCTGAAACATTATACTCCCCAAATGCATCAGTGAGCCTTGGGTGCCCATGACACATTCACCAGTTCACCAGTTCACCAGTTCACCAGTCGTCTTTCCTTGTACCACTTTTTGTAGGCACTAACCACTGCATACTGAGAACACCCCACAAGACGTGTTGACTAAAGGATGCTCGAGCACAACTGTCCAACCATCACAGTTTGGCCCTTGTCAAAGTCTCACAAATCCTAACTTTCATAAATATTTCCTGCTTCCAAGACACCAACGTCAAGAACTGACTGAATAATGATCATCAACATTATTCACCTCACCTTTAAACTCATTTAACGTTGGATTAGTGTACCCAAAATAAACACCTTTTGAAAAGTTGAGGAATTTAGGAACTGTGTGCTACTTATTACTTGCTAGGCAGACTTTCACCACTGGTAGTTTAAAAACATGACAAATTTGTAGGAAAATCACAGGAACAAAATTGCTGCAGCAAGTGATTGTTCCTGAGTAGGAGTCGATTCTCAACGAATGATTTCTGCTTGTGTTCTGTTAGGGCAATCCATCACTTGGCAGTATACTATTGGCAAGAGTGTCATGATAATGATTGCTCCGTTACCTTCACAGCTCACTCTCCAGCTCTAAATGCAATACGCCTAATAAATATACAATATACATAAGTCCATATTTCCAATATGCAGATTTTACACAGAGCAATGACCAGCAACTTTAGTTTGATTAAAGTGAAGAGAGGAAAAAAACTGCTAAATGAAGAAAAGATGAATGAAGAATGAAGAAATGAAGAAAGAAAGCAATTAATAAAGATTATTATATTTCAAATATTGGTACAAATAACGAGCAGATTGAACAAATGGACAGACAGATGAATGAATGGATGACAGAGTGAATGGTGAATGGATGGTCAGTTCTGCATTTTAAAGACGGACACTCTTTAGGTCAGTGTGGATTTGTCTGAAATTGTATTTGTTTTCTGTGGTTACTTGGTTCCTGTAGAGTGGAGGAGATGGAGGGAGATGGAAGATGGTGGGATGGGTGGCGACCGTGTCTGTTATAAGGCTGCGCTCGGTTTCTCCCTCCCTCTCAACCCCCCATATCCCCCACCCCCTTCTCTGTGTCTGGGCTCGCGCAGACTCTCCTTATCTTCATCTCTCTGAGTGTATGATTGTGCGCGTGTGAAGGAGAACCTCTACCTCGGTCTGCTCTCGCGCCTTCTGCCTCTTCCTGTGTGCGCCGGGGCACTTTAAAAGCGTGTGGGGAAAAAGGAGCGCCTCCTGCTCCTCCCGCGCGCCTCCGTCCCCCAACACGTGCCTCTGAGAGAGACTGAAGACACCGCTCTCCAAATCAGCGCGCGCCGGAGGACGAGCAAACTTTTTAGCGAGACTTGAATAAGCAAGCATCAGCAGAAAAAAAAAGTTCAGCAGAATAAGAAGAAGGAAAAAAAGAAAAAGGCGCAGGCTGGGCCCTGCCCAAAACTGCTCATTAACATTAACAACAAAGCAAATTGCTTTTTTTTATTTTTTAAGGGGACCTCATCAACCAGCAAGATTTCGCCCAAAAGCAGACAGGAGGAGCGCCCCGCGCTGACCCGGCTGGTGGGCAGGAAGCGGCTGATAGCGGCGGGGGTGCTTGGAGTGGTCATGGTGCTGCTGCTGGTCGTGCTCATACCCGTGCTGGTCAGCTCCGCCGGAACCTCGGCGCACTACGAGATGCTGGGCACGTGCAGGATGGTGTGCGACCCGTACGGCACCAAGTCTCCCACCAGCGCGGCCACGGCGGCGGACACAGCGCGGGATGGTGGCCTCGTGCAGTCTCTGCCCACTTTCATTCAGGGGCCCAAAGGGGAGCCGGGGCGGCCCGGGAAGGCGGGGCCCAGGGGCCCACCCGGAGAGCCGGGACCCCCTGGACCGGCCGGCCCGCCCGGTGAGAGGGGAGACCCGGGACGCCCCGGCTTACCCGGACCCCCAGGGCCCAACAGCGCGGGCGCCATCAGCGCGGCCACTTACAGCACCGTGCCGAAAATCGCCTTTTACGCGGGACTGAAGAAGCAACACGAGGGCTACGAGCTGCTCAAGTTCGACGACGTGGTGACCAACCTGGGCAATCACTACGACCCCACCACGGGCAAATTCACCTGCTCCATTCCGGGGATCTATTTCTTCACCTACCATGTGCTGATGCGCGGGGGAGACGGCACCAGCATGTGGGCAGACCTGTGCAAGAATAACCAGGTGAGGAGCGGTGTGGAGCAGCCCTGCCTCTTTCACACGGGAGAACAAACATGACCTACTTCTGTTGTTTTTGGTTTTGGTTGTTTGTTTGTTTGCTTGCTTGCCTGTTCGTTTGTTTGCTTGTTTGTTTGAAATAGCCAGTGTTTGACTTCATTTGAAAAGTTTGCTGATATAAGTCTCTTTGGATAAATACATTTGCGAAATGAATTGAATGTAATGATTTAAAATGTCGATTTATTTTAGGTTACTAGCACATTTGAAAAGATACGCGTTAAAATAGAGCAATAATTTATTTCCTCCATTTTAGGAGAAGCTGTGAAATAGATAAATGAAATACAGAACGCGATGGGTCATTATTGCGTTACTGGGTCATTTTCACTTTGTTTTGTTTCTGATAAATTGATTTAGTCACTAATGCATCATTTGATCACCACTGCATTGTTGTGTCATCCCTTAGTCACTTCGTCACAATCGCATCAGTTGATCATTATCGTATTAAGTGGTCATTACAATAAGTGATGGTAATTAGGAGTCGCGCGCTGCTGAGTGAGTGTCAGCGTCTCGCGCTCTATCTGATATCAGAACGTTCCTTGAGGGGTGGGGTGGAGGTGGGAACTGGGTGTATGGGAGGGTGATATCTGCTCATCAGACAGTACTACAGTTTACACCGCGCTTCTACAGACTGAAACGCTTTACTTTATGGCAGACTATTAACTTCATAAATACTTATCATCAAGTTTTATATGTTCTTAACACTGTGATGTCAGCGCTCATAAAAAAAGAAATAGAAATAATAATTATAATAATACTTATTATTATAAAGAACAATAATAATAATAATAATAATAATAATAATAATAATATTAAGAAGAAGAAGAAGAAGAAGAAGAAGAAGTAGTAGAAGAAAAAGAAGAAAAGAAAAAAATCAGGATATTAATATTACTACTAATACTATTGCTATTACTCCTACAACAACTATCATTGTTGTGGCTGTTGTTGATGATGATGACGACGACGACGATGATGATGATCATTATTATTATTATTATTATTATTATTGTTATTATTATTATTATTATTATAAAATCCTCTCCTCCTGGATCTGAGCGTGCTCTCTAAGGGCAATGTGTCGATTCTCTACGTCGCAGCGGCTAATGTGGGCCCTGCATACCTTTTTTATTACAAACTTTAATAAATATACTTTCGATCCATGTCAGACTGAAGATAATGATCATTTCCTTTGGCTAATTAACGACCTATTTTATAGATATATTACAGTGCAGTACCAACTGATATGAAACTGCTCTTTGTCTGAGTTTGGGGAGTCCGTGACGCTGATCGTGGTGCTGAAATGAAGGAAACTCTTCCCTCCCGGGCGGTTTTAAGGTTCTTTTCGCGTGTAGAGCAGCATAAAGTCACTCTAACTCTCTTTGAATGTTTTAATAGGTATTTTAGTCGTTTTAAGAATGTTCTAAAGGGTATTTTAGTTTTGGATTGACTGGTGTTTCTCCTCCGCAGGTCCGAGCGAGTGCCATCGCCCAGGACGCGGATCAGAACTACGACTACGCCAGTAACAGCGCCGTACTTCACCTGGAGCCCGGGGACGAGGTCTATATCAAACTGGACGGGGGAAAAGCTCACGGGGGCAACAACAACAAATACAGCACGTTCTCTGGCTTTATCATCTATGCTGATTAGGACCACGCAGCTCTTTGACCACCCACCCTGAGCTGCTCCAGCCGATGTCCTCCTCCCACTTGCCTCCCTCCTCCCTTAACTCTTCTTCTTTTTCCTTTTGAACCCGGCCAGTCTCAAAGGCAAGTGACACACTCCCTCATCGGCACCACTCTGGACCCCCAGAAGAAGTCGGTGAGGATGTGTGCGTTAGGGGGGTGACTCGAGAATGTGGCCTCCCAAGTCTCAATTCAAAACGCAAGATCGAGTCAAGCCTTTGGGAAGGACAAGTTACCCTCCAGCGCACAGAGAGAGGAAAGAGCAGGACAAAACAATGGAACAACACCTAAAATAGTCTCCTGTCAATCGCCAAAGCATATTCTGGTGTACTGTAAAAATGTTGTTTCTGTAGCTACAAATCAAAGTCTAATCATGAAAGACTTTTTATAACATGCAAATTCAGACTAAAGCAGTATGTGCAATAATGTTAAAAATTATTATACCCATGATTTAGCAAGCTTTTCCTCACCCAGCCTAAAGGGATCCCCCACCAGTCCATAGTCTGTGCATTATGTTTGACTCTGTTACTGAATCTCTGACCTTGAATAGTCTGGTTGAAGTGAAGAATTGTTCTTACATGCATCGTTGCAAGCAGAAATCGAGAAGCGAGATCAGCCAGCTAGTTTGTATCATCTGTCTAAGACCTGTGTTTGGTGAATAACCTCATTATAATCAGCCCAACATCACATGCCGGGTTATGGTCAAGACCCACACTCGTGTCACAGCCAATCCATGTCCTATCCTGGTGGTTGTAGCTGAATGTTCCACTACATAGGCCATTTGCAATATTACAGCTGATCTTTACAGCATTTTGAGTGCTTGTTGGTTTCCAGCAGTGTAGAATAAGAACTTGGGTTTCAAATAAGTTTCCCGGTAGGCAATCTGCACTACAGCATGACTTTCCATGAATTACTCAGACCAGAGTTGTCAATGACTTCAGTATAGCCAATTTATTTTTTATCTCCATATATCAACAAAAATATATATCAATGAAAATATGAAGATCCTGCAGTGTGATGAAGGCTCGGCAGTAGAAATTTTGTCTTACTTAACATAGACCTATTGAATGGGGGCAGAATGTGCTTTGTGATATTTTGAGAGCACTATGCAGAATGTATGTGTGTGTTGATATGTAAATGTGTATCTATCTAAAAGAGAGTCAGCGAATGTGACTACTGATATCGCTACTTATTTTCTATGTACATATTGTAGTATCTGATTTATTTTTCTCCCTTAAATATACAAATGTCTGGAAAGTACAGGAGCGTCTGAGTGTTTTGCGAATGGTGTGCTGAATTCACTCTTTTCACTTCCTCTCACCCACAGAAATATGTATGAACCAGTGTGCAATGGTTTTAGATCGGGGGATTTGAAACAGAGTGCACTTCATTTGTATGCAGTTTAATCACTCTTTTTTTACCATTAAATGGAAGTTTGATCTGATATGTGTATTCCTCTGATTTATACATATCATTAGGAATGGTCTGTTTTATTCCATTCTTAAGCAAAATGATTGACTCTGGCATTTTAAATAGTTTCAGAACAATGTTTCAGACCCATAGTTTCCTACTAGTAACACTTCTAGATAGTACAGAAAAAGCAATTAAGTCAAAACAGCAGTGGAAACCTTTTCATTGGTATAGTGCATATTTTTAAAAGAACCATGGGTTTCATCACCCAGGCAATGACCCATTTTTGCATCTAAATGGTATTTTGATTGTTCATGGTTCTCTTAATAATAAATGTGCCAAAATAAGTGTGATGCCATTGGGTCCTTAAAGAACCATCCAGTTAATTATTTTCAAAAAAGGTTTTTATCAATACTTCATGTCTAAACAAGGAGTCTAGTAACCTTGAATGCTGTAATCTGTAATAGTATCTTACACATGTTCTCTGATTCATTTTGTATGCGTATATTATGGTTCAGGTGTAATCTTTTTAACTTTATCATTTATATTGTGTCTAGCATTGGCAAGTACAGTCACCCAGCCGATGCCGTTAATGACTCCATGGGCCTTTATTGTGTATGAATTGAAGTTTTTGCAGTTTATGTTGAATTTTGTGGACACAAGAGACCTCTTAGACCAAGTCAGGTGTTGGTTCTAGACAAAATCTCCCCCTCACACACCAATCTATAGCATTTGGGTTGCGAGGGAAGAAGTCTGGGTCTGCTAGCCTTTGTCTGAGGGTCACAATGGAGACAGATCAAGACACACACATACCCGTTCTCACCGGCTGTTTGTTTTGTTTCACAGACTCTAATAAGCCAGGTCAGTTGTTTGGGCTTTAGAAAAGTTCCCATCACACAATGTCATCTGTGTTCAACTTCAGATAAATCCTGTGGAGGATGGAGGAAGAAGTACTTGACAATAAAGGAGTAGAGACAAACCAGACAGGATAAAGCAATAGACTCACACTTCAGACCCACTGACAGCAGTCCAGAATGAGACTTCTTTGGAACACTCAAGGGTAAATCAACTCATTTTCTTATCTTATTATACAGCATAGACTATTTATGATGTATTTATATTTGCATTTTCAGTTTCAAATGTCATTTTTATTGCACTTTTAATTGTTCCTAATTGTTCTTTGCTTGGATGCTGGGTTCTAGAAAAATGATTCATGTTTCATATACATTTACCTTCTATTGAAAGGTTCCTCGTGAATGGGTTAATCTGTGAAATTCCTTTGAGAAATACTTTTTAGCACATTTACTCTGTGAGGATGAAACTGTTGTATCAAAAATAAGCTTCTTCCTCTTGATGAGAACACTTTACTTTGTCTAAGTCCTGTATTGTTCAAAGATCTAAGCCTCAATCCCTGTCTTTTAGAGAGGTGTGTAACAGAGCCAATCAGTGAGGGGTCAAGCAGGGATCAGCTTGGTGTGTGTAGAACACTCAGTGACCCTGCAGATCCCTTACATAAACCTCAACCTCTCTAATGAGCAGAACACCCCTCTGTGCACTGCCCACCTCCAACCACACTCACACACTCTCCCTCTCCCTAACATTCTCACTCATTTTATTTCTCTCTTTATCTCCTCCATGCTCTCGTTTCACACACATCAACACCACTATTGCATCATTGCACTATACTGTATCACTCATTCTTTCATCTGTCATTTATTCTAACGTTGGCTCTACCTGTGACCTTTTCTTAAGAATGAATCAATATTTTGCCTCTTGTCACTGGTTCTCCAGCAGTGGTGACTTGATTAATCACCTATAATGACCGCCTCACTTCTTCAAAGATTATGGGACATGAAAGAACTTCATGACTGAAGTGTATAATGCTCCAAAAAAGAAAGGCAAGCTGGATAAGTAGCTTGATTTTTTTAGAGATACAATTACAGTTGTGGTCACTGTCTTAGATGTGAACTGGATCAAATTTACTTACGTTTCTGATTTCATACCAAAATAATGAAAGTGTGTGATGGTATCAGTGTCTCTTTGCTGATTGCTCCTGCATGGGGTGTCATTCATCAGCTAGAATCCTCTCTGAGAGGCCACCTGTTCAGACGCCAGTCCCTGTCCTTCATCAAACCCGACTGGCCCCTGAGTGCGAATTAGTGACACATCACTCCACAGGGGGAAGCACGCCACACCTTCAACGCTGGAGGTGAGTTTGAGGTTCGCTAACTAATTAGCATTCTGAACTCTAAAACTGAGTTTCTTAAAGAAGGTTACAAATAAGTGCACTTGTACTTGCTGATTGTATGCAATGCTAAACATGAATTGACCTGTGCCACACACACACACACACACACACACACACACACACACACACACACACACACATTTATTTGTTTCTACAGGGCAACCAATCTGAAGAGAGGTCATTTACACATTTACTTTTGCCAGTCTTCAGTGCATAGTAACAAAACACAGTATTTGGTACATAAACCCGTACAAATGTCAAAAGTGGACCAGAGGGAAATAAAGGGACCTTTGGAGATAAATGTAGAATATGGTCCCTTTGAAGTAAAGAAATTGACAGATAGAAGCAATTTGCAACGATATATTGATACAGGAGCATCTGAACAAATATTATCTCTCAATTTAAATTTATGGGGCACCTCTCTGTCTTAATGCTAATGTGCGTGCTCAAAAGTACTTTATGAGCTAATTATGCAAAAAGCTAAATGAAAGTGCTGGATTGTAAAAGGTCATTCCGGAGCGCGGAGTGAGAATCATGCCCAGACGGCACACCTGATCTGCTTCCTTAATGTGGAACACTAGCAATCATCATCTATTACCACAACGTTTTTTGCATAGTGCATGAGACTTAAACGCATCGTGAGGAGAAGTAAACGAAAAGAAAATAACACATTTCAAATGCAAGACAAAGGATCTACAAATAAGTAAAGGCCACATATATTACACAGACTAAGAGCAAGAAAAGCCGTCGTGGTTTGTGGCTGCATTTTGAGGATCCATTAAAGTGGGATTACAAGGCTCCACTGTGTGTGTGTACAATAACTTGGTCCTGAAATGCTTCTATGAGCTCAGACTTGCTCCCATTTTTCCCATTCTGTCTGTTGTGATGGCCCAGAAAAGCTTCATCCTACTTCTTTTCACTTGTCCTTTTTGCTTTTTTCTATGGGTGCATGTAAACGAAAAAGGTTTGGTGTAGAGGTGAAAAATAGACCTGTCTAAAGTGTTTGGATGAAAAGAAATACAGATGATATAATTTTTTTTTGCTTTTGCATTCAGCAAAGTTGCTGGTTCCACAAATTATGAAAAACAGTCTCCAGTTACAAAATTACCATAACATTGGACTTCATGTGTATTTTATGCAGAATTTGTATGAAGATATGTATGAGGGGGTTTCCATCGCTGTCCATTCTCTCTCTCTCTCTCTCTGTCTCTCTCTCCCTCTCTCTCTCTCTCTACTCTCTCGCTGTCTCTCTCTCTCTCTCTCTACTCTCTCGCTGTCTCTCTCTCTCTCTCTACTTTCTCGCTGTCTCTCTCTCTCTCTGTATCTCTTCCTATTTCCCTCTCTCTCTCACCATACACACACACACACACTCACACACAAACACTCTGATGTGAACACGCACACAAGAACACATATACTGTATATATACACTTCCACAAACCACACATACACACACACACACTTTCATGAACAGAAGGGACCCCTAGGTGCCATTACCCAGAGAACGAGGTCTCTGGGATAAAAACCAATACAAATTGATAAAAATGCCAAGGGAATACGTTGTGTCTCATTTATCTAGACGAGGAGGTAAGAGCCAGCAGAGGATTGTAGACCAAGAGCAGAAAGAAGAGGAGTAAAATCAATCTGTATGCTTTATTTCTGAGTGCTATTATATCTGAGGGGCATTTATAACGCTGACATGCTGTGCTACTTCTTTAGGACTACAAACAAGGATGACTACAGCTCAAGCGGATTCTACAGTATCTAAAACCTGGGGCCAGCACTAACACACCTGCTCAAAGCACAGCTTAGAATTCAATGTGATACTACAAAAGTATGGAAAGAGAAGTGTTTACGGAGTTTGGGTGGAAACAGGGCACACCTTTTAAATACTGTGGGTTCTGATAACATAGTCATATAATTCCTATTTCTTTCTCTTTAGTTCATGAGCAGAACATGACATGAAGTGTTCAAGGTGGTGACTTGGCCAATAAACTCCACAGATCTCAATCAAGCAACTGTGGGATGTGCTGTACAGACTAGTTTGTTCCACAGATTCACTTACCGGCCTTAATGGATGTGCTGCTAACTTTTTGGAGTGAACAGGTCACACAGGTCTTGTAAAGTCTATTGCCTCAGTATGTCAGAAATGCATGCACTAGGGGCTGAATAGACAAATTAACCTCTCTACTAATTAATCCTCTACACTGTAGACAAATGTCAGCTAGTCTAAAATACAGTGGTAGGTGAAACAGCAGGGTCTTGTAAGGTTTTACCTGTATGTAGGGGTTAGTGATAATCAAAAGTCGTCCAAGAATGGTCAATCAATGAAACAACAACAGGCACAAGGGTGTCTAACATTCACTGAAGCATGTTTGAAGCAAGTCCCTATCAGACCATGTAGCGATTGTAAAAGGTAGATGGTGAACTTGTCTGACTCATCTATTGGAAGAAGGCAAGACAATGGAGGCCTTGTGATACTCTGGGCAATGCAATGCTGGGAATCCTTGGGTCCTGGCATTAACATGAATGATACTTTGACACATAGCACCCACCTAAACACTATTGCAGACCAAATGTATCCTTTCATGGCAATAGTGTTCGATATTGGCACAGGCACCTTAGAGCAGGTAAGGTACGCTGCCACATTGTAAAACTGTTCAGGAATGGTTGAGGAATGTGACAAAGAATTCAAGGTGTCGACTTGGTCAATCTATTTGAGCGTCTGTGGGATGGGCTGGACAAACTAACCTGATCCATGAAAACCTTAGCTCACGCTTTTACAGAATATAAAGGATCTGCCTCTTCCACCTTAGTACCGGACATCACCATCTTTGGAGACGTTGGGTGCTTCTAATGTCAGAACTGTTTTGTCGGCGCATGGGTGGCCAACACAATATTAAAAATATCAATAGTATGGCTAATAGGTATATAAACATTTATGTATATAGAACAAATGTATACACACACCCAAACACACATTCTTAGTTCATGAAGGTCAAGGATTAAGAAATAAATTTGAAGAATGTTAAAATAAAAGGTAACATTTAATGATAAAGGGGTGAGATTAGAGATACATCACATCCATCCTGAAAGAGGTATGGTTGCAGACAGTTTAGTAAAATGTCTCTGGTTTAGTTATATCACACCATATGGGAACATGTAGGCCAAAGACTCATGCAGCTCCTCTACCATCAGAAACGGTCAGTGTGGAGTGTTCAGTGTTCTGCATCTAAAGCCAATTCGCTCAAAAAGCAGCAGCTAGAGGGTGGAAACAAGATTTTTCAGTACATTTAATCTATTGAACAGCTATTGAATAATAATACAAACCAGTCAAACGGCCTAGACTGAATTGTACCCTTGGCCTAGAAGAATGAGACCTCCAAGAAGGTGAGAAGCATTAAGGTCATTTATTCATTCAGCTCTTCATCTCCACGTTTTGATTCGCAGCCTGCAGGACTGCAGCCTGTGCTTGTCTCTGGTGGTCTGTTTGAATACAAAGCGAGGCGCTCAGTGTGACGGGAGACGACCCTGTCTGAGCTTGATGGACTCGGAGATCTTAAAGCTCTGTTTAGAAAACAGTTTGGGCCTCTGACACTGTTGTCCCTGACAGAGCTCCAAGGAGGATAATTAAAACCCAACACGGAGCCAGGCCTGACAGCCCAAAATCCTCCTGGACTTTGACTGATCCGCACTGAAAAAAACAGAAGGAAAAAAAAAAGACGTCCAATTACCTTCACACTCATCCCATTTCGCTCAGTTATGAAAAGAGGGGGAGAAATGTGGAATGTAGACTTTCATGGAATTTTCATTACTTAGCATTATATTAAGAGAAAACTGAGCCAGATTAATTCAATAATATAAACTAACGCTAACATCCCTGATATCTGGTCAACTCTAGAATAATGGTGTGACATCAAATTTTTATTTTTCAACATTTGATATTATATACCAGGGAAAAAATACACAAACAACTCACATAGAAATTCTTATGTTTTCTTTAGTACCACTGTCAACACTGTCATGAGCAATTTTGTGGTGCACACAAGAAATTGGTGGAAGATTCAGCCATCTGATGCTCAGACAGACAATTGTGCGCACACACACACACACACACACACACACACACACACACACACACACACACACACACACACACACACACCCCACCACCC
>JBBKCR010000006.1:10482493-10494572 GCA_037577295.1 Ladigesia roloffi | reverse complement strand
TGTGTGTGTGTGTGTGTGTGTGTTTGTGTTTGCATTGCACAGGTACACTTAAACACACACACACACACACAAACTCACACACACACAGATACACACACACAGTTTATACTTGGGCAGCAAATGTGTATAGGTATTATTATATATATTATAACTTAATTTTTGTGCAATAACATACTCCAAACTACCATTTTCGACAATAGATTTTACACAATAAATTTACTTATATGGTTTTTTATATAGCATTTCTGTAGACAGCATAGTGTTTTTTCATTTGAGGTTTTTACTTTTGATTTGGACTTTGCAGACATTACATAATAATTTCCTCGGGCAACAGTGAAGTTTTCTGATTCTGATTATTACAAATTATTTAGACAAAAGGCTGCTTCCGAAACTCGTGCAGCTAAAGAGCCATATTTTCTATTATTGATCTATTACTTATTACATCCACATGAACAGATATTTTAAAGAACTTTACAGTGTGTTTGCTGTTTTTCACATTCTCTCACAGATCTTTCTTCTTCAGTGCCACACATTAATGGCTTGTTTCAGTATAAAAGGTGAGTTGGAAAGGGTGTTTCGTTAGCAGGTTGACCATCTATATTCCTTCTGAGACATTCAATATTGGGCCCAATAAAGCCAAGCTGAAGTGCTCTATCTTTCAGAGCAGACCAGTGGGACCAGTAAACTATGCTGCCCTTGTTTTTCAACTCTTACAAAGAATGGTATAGATGTTGGACAACAAATGGTACCAAAGACATGAAGAATAAGTTTTAAAAAGTTTGATATTGCAATGTTATTGCCATGTTTTAGACTGATAGGAATTAAGCTTTGGGGCATCCTGGATTAGACCACAGAACTTTTTTTTTGTGAAACAATAGGCTGGTAACTTTAAATGCCCTAAGGATTAGGGCTCCCATTCAAAACACTGAATTTCAGCTTGTTGTAGAGGACTGACAAACACACATAGGACCCCTCGCTATCTTTCCGTGTGTGTTGTGTGTTCCTCTGGGTGGCTAAACCCCAACTTACCTGCTCAAACTCCAAGCACTTTGTGATTAATGACCTTTAAGGTGACAAATCGCCACAGTAACACAGCATTGGAATAGAGGAGCACTAGGCTGGCCGCCCCTAAATCGATGCTCCATTGTTCTCGTTCTCTGTCTCTTTCTCTCTCTCTCTTTCTCTGCTTCTCTCTAGAGCAGTTTAATAGGGACAACACCACCCAGATCTGTGAGTAGGAGGTAGGTTTTGCAAGGTTTGGTCTTTTGAAATAATTAACACCTTATAAGCCCAGGCTTATTAAATCCAAAATCTTATTAATCAGAATGTACATGGAAAAACAATGCAAGCAGGCTTTTTAGGACTTATAGCAGGCCTAGACCTATTGAGTCCAATCCATTTAGGGGGGTTGCTATGATATGTACTTTAAATGGGAAATACAATATATGTTTTTAGCTCATTTAAGATACCAGCTTAATTATGTGCTTCCAGAACATGAGTGGAATGGCATTTCTGCTATGTAATGGCATCCCATCATGCAAAGCAGTTTAAACTACCAAAATCATCTAGAGTTATTTAAAGATATGCCAGGCAAATGCTAGGTCATTTTAGGTCATTTTACTTTTTCATTATTTGAATGAAAAGTTAAAGTCGCATTTGTAGTTTTCCAGTTAGTTCTGTTCGTTTGTTTTTTTGTCAGAAAAATGTAAAAATATATTAAATAAACCAGACCTACTTATAATCTTCTGGTACCATCAGTAGGGCTGGCATGGAGTTTATTTTGAAGTTTTATGCATTTAGTCTAAACATAATGGACGCTGGTTCAGCTCCCACCCAAAAATAAATGTTCTTGTAGAGTTTTTGCTGAAGGTCACACATTTCTAAATCACTCTCCAACTGGATGCACTGAGAGCTATTCTGTGTTATTTTTCCATCATGTACCCTTCATGTCACATGGTTCTCTCTCTCTCTCTCTGTCTCTCTCTCTGTCTCTCACTCTCTCTCTTTATCTCTCTCTCTTTATCTATCTCTCTCTCTTTCTCTCTCTCTCTTTCTCTCTCTCTCTCTCTTTCTCTCTCTCTCTCTCTCTCAAATCAATATAAAAATGCTGTACTGTCAGAGCCAATAACAAATGGTAAAACGATAAGGTTTATTTGCCAGTTGGTTATGGCAAGACTTTAACTTTTACAATGTGCATACTGGCATACTGGTTTAGAAATCACCAGTATCTCTGTGCTCTGCTCATTTATCGCTGCTTCTTAGAAGTATATAACAAGGTTCAAACTGCTTTGGCCCTGACTGCTACATTTACAGTTTTTTCTCTCTTGTTTTTTGTGCAGTGAAGCCATGATATTTAATCTGATGGGCATTTCCAGGTGGTATTTGATCATTTACAGATTGTCTTTTTATAAACACAGTGAGTGGATGTGTGGGAGCAGGCAATGAGGAACATTATGAAAAGGGTACAACACACACAAGCTGGGATGGTCCACCATCAAAAGGTCACGTCTCCTGGGATATTGGCTTATTGAGATTGAATAATTAATGTGCTAATGTCCCTGATGTGCTGTAGATTCACATGGACCTGTCGGGGTGAAAGGAAAAGGTGAGATTGGAGTACTCTACGATTGCCTCAGCCTTTGCTTTTTTTTTTTTTTAATAAACTTGGATCATGTTTCAGCTGTATCCTACAGTCACGCTGTAAGAACACAGGCAGTGGTGTGAATCTTTGATGAGAGTATTTAATACTGTGATTATGTCTATTACTGAGTAAACAATGTGGCAAATGTTTGCTGGGCATAGATAAAATCATTAAAGCGCTGAAGCGTTGTCATTGCATTAAACGAACATGGTTTGTGGGACCGAATGTCTTTGCTGCGTGTCGCAAGCATTAACTGGCCAGACCAGAACATTGAATAGCTGAAGGCAAAACCGAGAACTTCTCTATTTTATTTCTTAATAAACGGCTTTGTCTCCACAGAAGCCTGATAGATATCGCCTTTTTCCTCTCATAGAGGAGGGGAAACCCAAGGAGGATATGTTTCTTGACAGTGGGTCTGTCTTCTTAATGACTGGGACTTCACATAACCTTCAAACCAGGCTGTGGCACCACCCAATCGCTGACAGCTAGACCATCTCCCCAAGCTCCAATAAATGTCAAGCACTCATCTCTCTCCCTCTGCCGTTCCCATCTCCATTCCTGACTTAACAGAGGTCCCATAAATCTAAGCAGGCCTACTTCTTCCAGGTCTGAGTGGAGACCAACAATTGGTACTGGCACTGTATTCATTTTTATTTTTTATTTGATATGCCTCTCCTCCCCTTCCCCTCCCTTCATCCTATCTTTCTTTATGACCTGCGTTTAAAGCCGTGATGCCCCGTCTAAGCTGCCTTTTGTCTATAGGGCTTAAAGGAACTGGAGAGGATATAATATTTGTGGTGCAAAGGACTTCATAACTCATCTTAGATTGAAGGAGAGAAAAAGAGAGGGAGAGCAAGAGAGAGAGAGAGAGAGAGAAAAAGAGTTAGAGAGGGGGGCTTTTCAGGTAGGTTATAGGGTCATTTGAGGGACATGGTACGAAGGTTTCTTCATGATCTAGGGTCTGTCCACTTATTACATTCTTCATCACCTCAGTAGGGAGGGCGATTTGTATGAGAACATTTACAAAATGCTTCAAGATAGCTTTTTTATGGGGACGTGAGCATCTTGTAATCAAAGTATCAGAGGCTAAATCTGCCAGTCACTTACAGGTCACAACAGATGGACAATTCTTGTGCTACTTTAGCCTTTAACCTCAAGCCTGTGGCGTATTTTATAGCTCAGTCATCTTTATCAAACCGATGCGTGTCATTCGAATGTTGGATGATCCCTGTCGTAGATGTTGCCTCCTGCACAGATAGGATTTATGGACCAAGCTGCACACCTGTGAGACATTAGCTCAATATTTCACACTGTCCCAAATTGCTGCAATTAGCTGCTTACTGACATTAGTCACAATGGCACAAATAAGTGTCAAGTTAAGAGTTTGGCTGGAGTTTGGCTTTTCCAATGGCTGGAAATAACCTCCGCTATAGCACCTACCACAGATTCAGCAGGTTGAAATCTTTCCTCATGTCTTCCCAATTAGCTCCTACTACAGATTCAGCATGTTAAAATTATGAAAGCATGAAATTATGAAAGCATTACATCTCACATAATTCCTTTATCTTCTGTCCAATTCAGCGACCTATATCATACAGAATTGCCTTTGTGAGGTCAGCTCATTTCCCTGTGTTATGTGTGGAAAAAAACACGACACTGGGTATTCTCACCAGAACCCAGTTCGAGGCCCAAGTGATGGCCTTCCTTTATCTGAAGCACTGAGTGATGAACAACGTGGACACATCCAAATGACACCGGTCATACATCCAATCCTTTGTCTGGCCCTCCAAAGCTTTCCCTCCATGGACTTGCAGCTCTAGCCTTCACCTGTACCCACCTTGGCGCCATCACCTCTCCCCTCCTTCCCACCACCCGAGACAGCACGGAAATGCAATCACCCTCCAGCTCCCTACCGCTAATCCCATCGCCCAGGCTGCGTCAGGCCGTTCAGCTCCAAGTGCGCTGGTGACGGATAGCAGTAGAGCGAGGAGGAGAGGCTGAGGGATGGCCTGCAGACTCAGGAGGAGCAGCGGAGAGTGAGCGTGCATCTAAACACAAGAAAGGGCTATCGCTCTTCACAAAACCCGGAGTGGCAGCAAAGCTTAAAACAAACCTCCAGCTGTTTCTTACATGCACTTTCAAATGTGTAAATCAAAAAAGGGGGCGGAAAGATTCCACATACCTATATACATAAAACTGTAGATGCATCAGTTTCAACCATTGAACTATTCTAAAAGAGTTTAGAATGAAAATTGAGTTTTCAAAGTGAACTTTTTTAACCATGGTTAAACATTCCTAATGTACCGTTCACACCAGATGCTGTTTTAAATTAACTCTTTGTGTGATTTCAAAATGCTCTGAAGTGCATATTTGCAAATTATTGCCCATTTAAGTTACATTGTCTATTCAGGATGGAGTGATGAGTGTTGTAACTGCTCACTTACTTATTTACTTACACACTGGGGCCAAAAAGTCTTAGAGCACCTCGAAAATCCTCCAAACCTTGTAATGAATGGTATTTTGGGTATTTTTAAAAATGTTAAACATGATAAAAAGAAGAAATAAAAAGAAGGAAACATTTAATATTCTGCATTAAATATTCGGTCAGATTTCTTTTGCCTTTCCTTTTCTAACATGGTGTATATTTAGGCAACTTTCAGGCATATTGACTCTACTCATCTGAGGCTTTGACATCAACCTGTGGAGTGCATGCCAGCTCAAGTGTACATTATCATTAAAGCTGAATGAGAACATACTAAATACAGACAATTCTAAAATTCATTAACATATATGAAAGATATTCACTCGAATCATTATGCAAGTGAAATAATCTGAAATAAATATTAATTCAAAGGGATGCAAAACTGAAGTCTTTCCCTTATAGACTTAGATATTTGCCCATAAAACCAAATTAACATCCTGTTTGTTTTAAAGGAACAAAGAAAGATTGTGTCTTGAAATTTTACCTTTGATGTATTTGTTTTAGTTATTAAACCACTCAAACTTTACAAGTGGACGTTTGGGTGGACTACACAAAAGAAAAGAAAAAATTAGAGACTTTGGGGCAAAGAGTTCTAACAAAACATGTGACTCAACATCTACTACAAAATATTCCCATAGAATGCAATATGAAATACACATTATAAACCTGAAGTTCTGAAACCCCTTTTAACAAAATCATCCCCTGTACACAATCAAATCAGTCCTGTGAAGGATAAAAATGAGTTACAAGAGAATTCAGAGACTTTTCTATATATTTCTGTATTCTGTGCATTTTATTACTTGACTATTTACCTTGAGCTATAGATTACATATTAATCACCTTATCACTCTTAAAACGTTCTCCAATACACAGCCAGTATGCGTATTGTCCTTGATCTCTTGCTCTCTCTGCCATTAAGCCCTGTGTGTCCAGAAACAGCATAACAAATGGACCTCATCACTCTCCCTCTTCCCTCAACCACACCCAATACCCCATTTTTTTTTTTTTTTTTTTATTAAATACGAAACTCAGAGAGTGAATTGCAATTATTTGTCATTTTAATTTGTCTAGTCGGACAGAGGAAAAAAAGGACAAGAGCTTATGTTCGACATGGTCACGATGGTGATTCATTGCTCTGTCTCAAGGGCTGAATTAATATTTCAATGTAATTATTACATCCCCTGCCATTAATGCGCAGGCCAAATGAAATCATGTGAGTGGGGAATTTCATTAAAACACAGACGGCCTAAAAGGAAAAAAAATCACAGGAAACTACCTCAGTAAATGAGCAATTGGACACCTTAAATAGGAATTCTGCTCTGAATTCTAAATGAGGATGTTCATAGCAAGCCATCAAGCCATAAAGCAACAGACAGAGTAACCAAGAACATGTTCTTATTTCTCAGCTCTTATTTAATGCTAAAAGAACCGGAGAAAGAGACCAGATCCCTACAAATGTTTTTCAAAATGCTCTCAATGCAGACTTACCCAAGGTTTTCATTTGAAAACAGAGATTCGACATTACTGAGTGGGAATATCTCAATGCACCATGGACTTTTGAGGGCGATCACTTGCAGAGAAAAAAGGACTAAAGTTCATTTCTTGCCTCATGTGTCAGTTTACGAAATAGGATTACTTGCAATGGAGTACAATGAAGGTTCACACATCTCACAGAGAGATGGAGATGAGGTATTCTCTCCAATTTCCCCATGTGACGACGGGACATGAGGGGTAGTGACAGACCCAGTGAAGGGGAAGAAAAGCTGGGCGAATGTTGGTGACAAGCATAATGCTGTCAGATAGTGCACACACTGCCTTTGCCCTGGGGAGGCGCAGGCTACGGTCAGATGCTGGTGAGATTTAATCTGCACTGAAAGTGTAACAGCATCTGGAAATTTATTCACGATGAAGTGCCATTGGATGATGATATTGTAGAGGATGTGGGTGTGGTGGAGTTGGTAGAAGGCCAAGCTGAGCTCTCAGTCTTGCAGGTGCGTGGCCGGTTGGGGTCTGATTTGTAGGGGATGATGCTCAGTGTTATTGACTGGGGCACATGGAGAAAGCCCTCTGGTTACATTTCCCTCATCCCTTGATCTGATGCCATGTCATGTCAAATGAGAGCTTCTCTACAAGACTGACTGATAGGGTCTGACTGAAGGCAAATTGCTGCTTCCCTATCTGAAATGCATCAGAATTCTCTAATCTGAAGCATGTATTTCAGATACGTGGTGTTTTACTTTGTTCTCACGCATGCGCTGTATCTGCACTTCTATGGCTTTAATTGTATAGTATTCTAGAAACAAGTTTGTTCAAATGAGTTTGGTTATATCTTTGCTTAGAAAATGTTCAAATGTGTTTAGTATGGCAATTTTAATAGATTTTAGTCATCATAATTATGTTTGATCTTCTCATCCTGAAATGCTTGCCCAGTTTAAGGGTCGGCTGCTTTCTTCAAACGGTCTAAAAAGGAAAAAAGAAAAAGAACTAAAGTTTCAATATGAATGTGACAATATTCAGTCTAATCACATAGTGTTACCATTATGTCATGTTAAGATTGCATATTTATAAGCTGTAAACCAATAAATATTGTTAAAAGGAATCAGTGACATTTCTTACAAAATTTCTGTTTTTAAAAACTTGTATTTTCTGGTAAATGGAGATTATATTGCCCCACATAGGTCACTGAACTGTACTAATTTACTCTACAGTTTTACATTACATAATAAACATGCAAATTGTCAGTATAATTGAAGACTTTTCTGAGCTGCTGCGTTTCCAGGATTTAAACTCATGGCTTTAGACCTACTTTTAGCAAAGTTAGTCCAGTTTTATTTAAATCACAACCTGGCTGCCTTAATCACAGTGATATTGTCTGTACTGATACATATGAATACAAAGCATTATCGTGGGCCAAATAACACAAACAAATGTTTTAAATGTGCCCAAACATAAATTTCACCTTCAGAATATCATGTAACAAACTATTTTTCTCTATGAAAATCTGTCTAATATCTTTAGAAAGATAAAATATTACACCATCTTACTCCAGAATTTCCCCTGTCTTTTGTCTTTGATTAACCAAGCTACTTCTTGGAATATTCATATTTACCAAAATAAAAGTTGGAAAATGAGTTGTCTCACGTTTACTAAGTAAATTTAAGGTCAGTATATTTCTCTTCTGAATGAATTTAATTATTTTTTCTGTTGTCATTTACAGTATAACTACATTTCCAACTGACATTACAGACTGATTTTATATCCATGCCACCTGTAGTGCGCAAGCACTGAAGCTTGAGAAGCCTTCTGAGAGTTGAATAACAGCATGAGAGCAGAAAGGGGAAAGCATGTAGCAAGGTGAGCTCTACGCCTAAGAGGACAACCCGCTTGTCCTTGAGAGCACATATCCACTGTAGCTCGCTCAGTGATTTATTGTGCGTTATTGTTGTGCTTTTCAATATTGTTCAATAGCCAGGCACTGATTACCTCTCTGCACTCCCTCGGTGGGCCCTTGTCAGGCTGGCTGTTGCTGCCCCTGAGGGCCAGGGCCTCTTTAATTGGTTTTGAGAGGATTTTGCACCCTTTCATCAATGACAAATTTCATCACTTTGAGAGCTTGGTTGGCCAGCAGGAAAAAGAGCTGTCACAAATTCCACACTCCCTCCCACCACCAAAGCCAACCATCAGCCTCGGTGTTGAGAGAGTGTGGTAAGCGGATTGTAAGTGTGGTGCATGGGGAGCAGGGTGGGAATTTTATGTTTTATTGGTAGTTACTGTTTTTCAAGTCACAGAAAATATGTTATTAGCTAAATATTTTTAGTAATCATTAATTAGGCACATTTAAAAATGCAAGTTTGCAACTTGCATATTAGATTTCAAGGGAAAAACCCTGGTAAATGTTCTTGTGTTTAACTGATGCAGAAACATGTAATGTGGAGGTTCTTTATACTTCTGGTCTCGATTATAATAATGGATATTTGAAGCACAGTGTACTGGAAGGTTCCTTAAATAACCAAAGAATATTTTTTGAATAATTCACTCTATAGGGCAACTTTGGCTCTTTATGAGTGTACATGCTTTCACGAACACCTCATTAAAAGCTACTGTTGGTTATTTGTCCACATTTATTCAGCACCAATAGTCAGCATATGTTAATGCCAGTTAAATGATGAATAAAACAATATTTTGGACATAGCAACAAGGTTCAAGGTTAATGATTTCAATGTAATTTAATCCCAATGTTACCAGAAAGGTTAAAAGTGAAAAGGCTGCGAACAGCTGGAACATGAATATGAAATATTTTTTAAAAAGCAGACGTCTTTTTCAAAACAACTTGTACACAGATAAAAAGACATAATTCAAGTTGGTGTTAAGACGATTATTAAAGTTTGACCAACAAAAAAAAATGATTATGTTCAAATCAATGAAGAAGGCCTTTGCAAACATTGCCCCCTACAGTTTATTGCAAGTCATAGCGGGGCACAAAGCTCAGGACAGGCAGTGACGCACCTGGTCGGCAGTGTCACAGTGATAAGCGCTGGATTCTCTGTGATGGATGGCCAAGCCAGACTGAGCATATTGCTGTCCTAATAAAAGCTGCACTCCAATCCGTACGGTTGGGAGTGGATCTGCACAACACCCCTGTCTTTAAGAGAAAAAAGTGCTCCATGTGTCAAAAAAGAACAATGTCTCTCTGAAGACAGCGCCCCACCTCAGCAGCACTTAGAGCTATTTTTGCCCCTTCCAAAGTTTCCTTTGTGCTAAGGACAGCAGACAAAATATAATGTTGAACCTGTATTCAATTCTGAACTCCCCAAAAAAAGAAAGTAGAAAAAATGAAATGACATCAAAGGTACATACTTGATAAATCATATTGTGCAGGTTACATTCTAGATTTTCAAAACATATGTAGTGTTATACATGTACATGTAACAATTACAGATTGCTATATAACCTTGCTGACATCTAGCAGGTCATTTTAACCCCATAAAGCTTTCTGGTATGACTCAAATGTTATCCATGCTTGGTTTTAATTAATGTGTACAGTTCAAATGAGTGAGCTCTTTTCATTTATTGCTGTGGACCAGAAATTCTTTGTGCTTTTTCGTGACAACAAATGATGAGTGGCAAAGATTCAGGAAATATGATTTCCAGAGTATTTTGCTGTTATACTGTTCTATTTTTTTTTTAAATATGTGTACACATTTAAATCGTTTTAATATCGAAATGTTTGATTTTATTAGCAATATCTATGACAGTGTTTAAAATGCTGCTATGATACAATCATAAATGACATGAGGCTGACATTTTGGTCAGTCTCAATACACAGTGCAGTTGGCAGAGGATCGCTGGGTGCACATGAAGTCGCTGGTTATTTCTTTATATCCCTGAGCCTCTGTAAGTCCACTTCCTACACACAGAAGGAGAATATCGTCAGAAACCACAGGCTTCTCACATTTAACCCCAGCCTATTACGCTGTGAGTTCTAATTCACTGCACCTTTGAGGCTTATTAAAAGACTCTTGGGGTGCACCCCCGTGAAGAGATAGAACTGTCTGAAGCATGTAATACATCACCTTCCATTAAGTTGTAGAGGTTACAGTAATTGGTGCCATGATCTCTGACGGCATACCAGGTTTCTGAGACTGACATTGCCTATGGAGAGAGTTAGAGCCGCTGACATTTAATAATAAGACCAAACCCTATTGCAAAGTAAAAAAAAAACAGCAAGTGGTTATAAGGCGCCTCCTCAATTCTTACTAATACGTGGCAGTGTGTGAAAAAGCTGTAAGAGACCAGTCTGAAGTTGATATCGTCCACATATTTCTTAACTGGGCTGGTGTGCTTCGCTGCGATGAAGTGGAGAGACGCTGACTGGAGCTATAAGTGCAAAGAGAGGTAGAGATTGCAAAATCCCTTCACTTCATTTTAATTTACTGTGGAGAGATTTGCTTCTGTTTAATTGACAGTATAATATTTTTTACTCTATTTCACTTGAAAACAGAACATACAAGCTCACCTTGTACAGACACTTTTCTCCCCCCATGCTGCAACTTGACATTGTCCTCCACTTCTTAATCTGAGTGACCAATGACTCATACACATTTCTGCAAGGAATTCCAAAGTACCTGAAATGAAAGGATTCACGCCATACCACTTTGTCGTTTTTAACATTTTCTCGGATCCCAGATACAGTCCAGGGGAGATCAATCAACACATTGTCTTTTCACCTACAGTAACAGATCTGAGTCAGCTCATTAAATAATTATCAAGCTCTCTGGAAGCAGAGTCAGGTGTGGTAGAACATGAAAAATAAAAGAAAAATGTCCAGTGTATGGTGAACCCTACGCAATGTCTGTGTGTCCATTTGAATTGAAATGCTTCCACCTAGTGGAAGAAAGAAAGCAGTGCCGAACTGATTGACTGTTCTAAAATTATTTGAATTGTTCAGCCAAAGACAGTGGCATTCAAAAGTCATTTATATTATAGATTCAAGCTAAGTAGAAACGTTTGCAATATTGTCATATAATTTAAAAGTTAATACATGAGCCCATTAGGACAACAAACATCCTGGCTTCCATCACATATCAAATGACTGTGTACCTTATGAGCTACATTTGAACAGACGTGCTTTGTTTTGTCTGAAGTATCCATGAGAACACCCATCCTAGGCAGAAACAGAACAATTCTCCCACACTTCACAGAAAAGAGCAGCTACACATGATAGCATACATAGACAAAACATGCTGTATTTTGGAAAATTGGGTTTGCATTCACAATGTATATCTATGATCTATCTAGACTTATGATAGATTTCCATTAAAATCAGATGCCCTAAGGGATATACTCAAAAATTTTTGTTTTTTTCTTGGAGAAAAAAACAAAGAAAGAAAGAAAGAAAGAAAGAAAGAAAGAAAGAAAGAAAGAAAGAAAGAAAGAAAGAAAGAAAGAAAGAAAGA
>JBBKCR010000006.1:10454266-10478790 GCA_037577295.1 Ladigesia roloffi | reverse complement strand
AAACAAATTCCCTGTATATGCACACACATATACTTGGCCAAATAAAGCGATTCTGATTCTGATTCTGATTCTGATATTTAGTTATTTGTAAGCAAGTCATATATTATGGTAAAAGTGTTGGGGAAATCAAATTGTATGTGTAGATATTAGAAGAAATGGATGTTTAGTTGAAAAGCTATAGATGTATGTGTAGTATAAAATACTGGTGCACTTCTTGCATATTTTGAAATGTAGTGCGTGTATTCAGTGGGTGACATGCTGACATAGGTAAAATATATGGAAAAACAGTATTGTTACACACTTGTTTTTAAGGGTTTGGGCTAAGGCCCTTACTCCCAGCAAGGGTCAATCTAACAAACAGTGCCCCAAACTCAACCCCATCCAACATCTTTGGAATGAACTGGAAGGGAGATTGCGAACCTCTCATCCAAAATCAGTGCCGAACACCATAAATACTCTACAGAATTAATGGAAGCTGTTATTGCTGTAAAGGGGGACTTTTCAGTTTACATTTAGGCTCGTATATTTTGTGCAATATCCCAGTTAACTTCTTAGACTTATTTACAATGTAGAAAATTGTGTGACATTAAATTAATCAACGAGTAATAAATGGACGGTTCCATCCACTTATATAATGACTCTTTTGAGTCCAAGTAGGTGACAGCGTGGAGTGGGTGTGGCTAGCGAGATCCTCTAGCTGTGATTGGTTGACATCCAGACGGGGCGGGCTGAAGAGTCCTGCAGTCGTGTCTCCCAAAAAGCGGTCTACGTGCACAATGCCTGTCAGAGATCGTGTATGTGTGTGTGGTGACAAGGTCCTGCGAGGTCACAGTGTCCCTTACTGAAGGAGCTGAAGATTTGGGGTCTTCATGTGTGTACTGTCGGGTCCTTGAGAAGTGTTCAGTGTGTCTGCTGATGAATGGCTCTCATTTTGACTGTTTAACCCAAACCTGGGTAAGTGTGTGTACAGCATTGGCTACGTTTGTTGGATTATGTCACCTTTGGCATGATTAAACCTATTCCAGGGCCACCTGTCTGTTAATGTTGCACACCAAGCAGAAGCTGTTGAATAAACTGTATTCATTGCTTTCCAGTGAGCAGGGCATTTAATTTTCATTCTGAGTTTCCATTCAGTAATACCAGATTATTACAAATATATTAACAGATTTATTATTACCTTCTTCAGTACTTAGTGACAGATAGTTGAATACTGAAGTAGTCAGATACGTAGTATACAGGTGAATGAAAAGTGTTTGAAATTGTAATAAACTTATTTTTAGGGTTTTAAATCTTTTGCGGTCAACCATGTCAGTACTTAATAAAATATGTTCATGTTGAGAGGGAGACTCCTCAACTGCACTAGCTGTGAAAGTCTCTCCCACTCATAGGATTATTGTCTTGAATATTTCAGGCCAGTCACATGAATTCCATGCTTTGTTCTTGTCATCCCATGCCTGAAAGGGTCGTCCATGGCATGGGAATGTGCTATACAGTTCTCTTTAAATCAGTAGTGCATTGCTTCAGTTGGTGAAGGCCATGCTGAGCACTCTGTTTTGTGTCTTTTGGTAGGAGAGTTTGCCTCAGAATGGAGAGAAATCCTGAGGATTTGGAAGATGTAAATGAGCATCACGAAGAAAGCTTTCAACTGTGTGAAGTGGAACGTGTTCAGCTGCAGCTCACCCAGAAGGCATGTTGCACTGTAGCAATGTGGGAATCAATGTGGTACAAATGTGAGGATATTTGTCTCCATTAGCATATTAGCTCAAACTAATACAGCAGTGTTTAAAAGCGTAGAAAACATTTATTGCATGGGAACAATTTGCATATTCGGTTGTGCAATTTTTTTATTTTATAAAGAAAAAACTCTGCTGTAAGAGGTTCAGAAGTGGTGAATGCAATTTATTACTGGGCTCTTGGATATAAAGAGAATTATGCATTCCTGCTCTGAAGTTTTTCATTAATGTCGCTTTAGGTTTAGGTAACCTTGGCGTGGGGTTGCATATCATGTTGAAAAGTCCTACAAAACAGAAGGAAATAATTCACAGGGCAGAACATCTAAATCTATCATAAATACTAATTAGGCAGTGAACGGTGTTCTCATGTTGTCTGTGCTGTCATCAGGATATGATTACATCTTCCACTGAGCATTGCCATTAAATATTGTTTATTGTAAGAGCTATATATAATTTTTTGTGTCAGCTTTCACCATAACTGTAATTGGATTTAGGCCACTGATAACAGTTTTCTCGCTTTCTCAGGATGCTGAGGAGGGAGAGATAATGTCGGGCTTGAGCCAGCAGCCCCTGCTTTCTGCATTCGCAATGGAAGAGTTTGAGTTTCCTGCTGGCATTCACCTGCGAAAAATGCCCCTTTTCCCTAAGTGGCATCTCCCTCTCAAACTCATGCTTGCTCTCATGGCAGTGGCTTTTGTCTACACATTCCTTAGGGATGTGCTGCAGCCGTATGTATCTCAAGACAAAAACAACTTCTACAAGATCCCAATACTGGTGTTAAATAAAGTACTTCCCTGGACCTCTATTACTCTGCTTGCCCTCGTATATCTACCTGGCATATTGGCTGCCCTGGTCCAGCTGCACAGAGGTGAGCAAAGCACACAACATGCGCTAATTTATGTTATTTGTGATGCTGGTGAGCTTAAAATTGTTCATATATGCACATACAATTGCATTTATTCTTCAAAAACACGTAAAAGTATCCAAATCACATTTGTGACATTTAATAAGAAAATAGTATTTGATGTTAGTACTTTGATATTAAACATTATTGTTTGAAAAAATACCATTCATTTTTGGTCCCATACATGTTATATATGCAATCCAAGTAACCCTTTTGTTTTGTAATGTCATAAAAATAATACCTCTACATATATCCATTTATCCAGCCTTTCACAGGTCGACTCCACCCACCAGCATCCAAGTTAGAAGAACAAAGTTTGGTGAGATGGTTTTATAAATGAAAACATCAAAAACAGACAGAAAATTGAAAACATCAAAAACAGACAGAAAACAGAAAACATTTAAATAGTTTAGGCTTAAATGAAATTATGCAAATATAGCCTGTCAAATTCCGTGGGATGTTTGAAAAATGGCCATGTAAACATGACTGTTTTATTCATGATGTCATGAATGGAAGGGAAAATGTAGGATAATAGCTTTTAAAACCTGTAGCAGTGTGTGTGTGTGTGCCTAATTGCGACAGGCAAGATGCAGACAGTATAAAGTACTATTTTAGGAGAAATTGTGAGCACTCTTCAGTCTGACCTTCCCACAGGCATGCCCCTGTTTTGCAGGCTTGCAGAGGAAAATTGAGATGCTTACTTATGAGTCAAGCTACAAACGTGCAAATCAAACAGAAAACCTCCAGTGTGGTTTTAGTGCCTCCACCTACTCTTTTCCCACAGAACCTTCACTGTTTTCCCCCTCTCTTGCCAGAACATGTCAGGTGTAAACCATATATTTGCTATCCCCCTTTAGTAGTTCTGCTTTCACACTAGGTATCTAAGTGGTCAGCCACTATCACAAAATCTGGGGTCCAGATTTCCATTGAAATCAAGCAGTAGGAACTGATTCCATTTGTTTAATCAGTTGGTCTCATAATACTGATTAATTAAATGAGCTGCTTAGATGGAATGAAAATTTGGTGAAGCCTTTTTTTACAACATAAGATTTGTCACTGTGGTACTGTCTACTAATCTGGGGACTGCATGCATCCTGAATCACATCCTGAATCACACTGGCTGAATATGGCAGTGTGGTGCAATGTTTACTGGACGTTACACTCACCTAAACTTCCTGTGTCAGAATCATCCCTCCAGAATATCCTGTTCAATTCTGCATAGTTTAGATTTTTTAATGAAATAAAATAAGCCAAGCTGTTCCCCCTCTTTGTCAGGCACGAAGTACAGCCGTTTCCCCATCTGGCTGGAGAACTGGATGAGTGTAAGGAAACAGTTGGGGCTGCTGTCCTTTCTCATAGCCTGTCTGCATGCCATTTACAGTCTAAGCTACCCAATGAGACGGTCTTACAGATACAAACTGCTCAACTGGGCCTACCAGCAGGTGAGTGGTAAATCGGCCTAAGAGGGGTGGATAATGTCAGTGGAAATGTCATGCTGTGAATTTGTTTTTAGGCTTAAATAAAGGGTATGTTCAACCCCAAAGTGCCATTGACATTACCAATCAGCTATAGACATTAAAATGAATGAGTCTTTCACATAATGTGTTATGCTCAAAGATGTACAAAAACATGCAGCAAAGTTTATCAGAATCTTTTTTCCTGTGTGTAATTCCATCAACTGGCTTTAAGAAAATTTTAATTGGTGCTTAGTCACCTAAGCAACAACTTTACCACAATGACAAAGAAAATATTTAACTGCTTTTTACTCACCTGGTGAAATCTCTCAAGAAATATGAGAATATCTACTAAATTAACTCATGTCTTTAAGAACTGTTCATTTTAGCAATTATGACAAACCATCTTAAGCCATAAAAGAAGACCATCACAGGTGTGTTTGTGTTTCTGTAGTTATCCCTAATGTTTTCTTAAAGGTGAATTAGTTTGCCAGATTTTAATAACTAAATATGGAGAGGGGAGTGACTGTGTTAATTGTCAAGGTTTTGAATTGTAATTTTATTTATATGTTCATGCTAATGTGTGCATGTAAGCTCGAGATGATTCCCAGGTTGTGAGACAGGTCAAAGAGCTTTTTAAAACTGAGCAAATTTTACCTGCACATATTCACTACATTTCATTCGAAATATATTGTGTACTTAGAACCGTATACTTCCAGATCTGTATGAATAAACTGAATACCTGGTTATAAGTTTATTTCCACATCATATTTGGCATGATAAGGAATGTACAATGTGTGGGATCTACGTAGGTACAACAGAAGAAGGAGAATGCATGGGTAGAGGATGATGTCTGGAGGATGGAGATTTACATTTCTCTAGGAATTCTAGCATTGGCCATTCTGGCCTTGGTGGCTGTCTCCTCTCTCCCTTCCATAAGTAACACATTAAACTGGAGAGAGTTCCAGTGTGTGCAGGTAGGTAAGACGAAAGATTATTGTGCTCAGTATTTCTTGTAAATGATCTTGTGTTTAAACTGAATGTTTACATGTTTGTGTACTCCAGAGATTTCTGGGGTTCACAGCCCTGTTCCTGTGCACGGCTCATGCTCTGGTGTTTGGCTGGAATAAGTGGGTTGAGCTGAAGCAGTATGTGTGGTACACTCCTCCATCATTCATTCTGGCCTCCTTCCTCCCAGCCGTGGTGCTGCTGCTCAAGGCTGTGCTGGCCATGCCCTGTTTGGACAAGAGACTGGACCAGATTCGACACAGCTGGGAAAGACCCAGCCGAAAGGGACACTCAGACAAAGACTCTCTTTGATGTTTATTGTAGTTTAAATATATATTTTTAAATGATGTATGTGTTTTCTGCTTGCTTGTACCAGGTCATTTACTTGCTAATATTAGATGCTGATATTATTGACCTTTCTTGTTGTTTTTGAATAGTTTACTAATGACAAATCATAATTTAGTTTGTATGGTTTCTGTGATAATTCACTGTTAAATTCAACACATTTTAAGGCATATTTCTGGGGATAAAAGTCAGACTTATCTATTTTGTGACTGACAACTTAACACAACGGCCTCTGTCATAATGACTACCTCCAGAGGTTTAGTCAGAGAAGATAAGCTTTCATTATTTTAATTATGGTCTACATTCCTTCAGCTCTGGTTCCCTTGATATCATTGAGACAGTCTTGACACAGAAAGAAAACCTAGTTATTCTCAATTTATGTCACCTTTGATGTATATTTTTTTCTTAATGGGTATTAACATATGAAAAAAGAAATCAAACTACATAAACAAATAAAATATTTTTAAGTGATGTCATTGTTTCAACTTACTATTAAAATAACAAGGTCATATGCTGAAATAACTTTTGGAAAATGTTTATTGTTGAAATGCTACAGTATATTAATACTATAGGAACCTCTATAGAAATTGTATAAAACGTACTGACGATAATTATTCTAGTTCATTTTAATGACACAGTATTTATTTTTTTTAGAATATACATCCTGTTTTGAGGTTTCTGAAAAATGGATGTTTTAGACATATGAGGTTTCCACCCAACAGTGACAACATCTTAATTATTTTAAGCGAGTGAAAGCCACTGATCCATATAGCAAGGTATTAAGTCTTAAGTAAACAGAGGCTTCACAAGCTTCTAGACATGGAAGGAACAAGTGTACAAAATACTTGCCAGTCCCCTCAAAAATCTGCACAACACTGACCACATTCTAGTCAACATCAGGCATTGCCTTGTAGTCACTACCTAAGGTTATATCAAGCTTCCTCTCTGGCTCAAACAGACATTTTCTGCTGAAAAAGGAAATAAAGAGAGCCAAATACTCTACATTCTTATTCATAATCACTGATGTTTCTGGGCTTGCTTTTCTAACTATGCAAACGTTGCTTTGTCTAACAAGGAAGCAGGAAAAGATTCATTCAGGAAATAGAGCTTGTATGTTGGTCACCCAAGTCATTGGTCTGAGTCTTCCTTTTTTCTCAATCAAGTCCAACCTGTTACAGATACACACGTGCTGAAATCTGCATCCATGATGATCTAGAGTATATTATACCTTTAAGATAACATTATTTTTAACTACCAAAGATGATGTCTGCCCTAAGGAGCAATAATAAACTTATTTTTCCTTATTTTACACAAACACAAGTTCATGTGAGACATTGCAGAACTCTTGAAAGAGACCATCTGCTCAAAGAGATTCTCTTTGTTAGGATGGTAATGTAGTATAGGGGCCATAACCTTATAACCAGATACAGAATTTCAGAGTTAAATTTGCTATGACTGTTATTATACAGTATATATTATGATGCTTTTAGTCTAGTTGTGAGATAACAATTGTTTTTTTTTTAAAGAAATATATATAAGAGTGTGCTGTGTATTAAAGAGTTCAGGGAACCCCAGCACATAAATGTCAATCAGGGGCTCTTAGACCCAGGTGCTCCGGGTGACCTGGTGGTTAAGAGCTTTGACCATGAGATCAGAAGTTTGAGGGGTTGAATCCTGGGACTGCTAATGGCACCACTGATGTATCTTTGAGCAAGAGACCGTCCCCGAATGGGTTAAATGCAGAGAAAGAAGTGAGATGTAGTGTGGCTATAGGGGTCCCTTTACGCACCCTGGGGGGACCCTGTGTGCCGCAGCTGGTGGTGAGCCGCTCCCCGGCCGCTGGGTGGCGCTCTGCTGCCTCCTGTCTCTTCCGCTCTCTGCAGCAGCAGCCACAACTCAAGCCGGGAGAGGAGAGAGCAGCGCCGGGAGGAGAGCAGCTCCATCTGCGGGACCCCCGGAGAGCCTATGACAGGTACACATTCTTACTGTGCTCCATTTATCACTAACACAGTCTGCTTTATTTCCAAACCTGGGGTCGATTTCACATTTTTCAGACGTGCCCCGGTCTAAACCGTATGACATTGCGAGGTTTCTAACAGGACACTGCTGCATGTGCGCGCGCGTGTGTGTGTGAGAGTGAGAGATAGAGAGAGGTGGGTTCAGATGATCGTTGTCATGGCGTTTCCATCGAGTCGTGCAGCAGGTTATGCAGCGCTAGAATCGCAGACCTAATTCAATGTGATTTTTAACACAGACACGCACACACACACACACAGACACGCGTGTGTATATTTTTATATATTACTATATATATTAATATATACGCTATGTATATTTACGTGTGTGTGTTTACATATCTTTGATTCTAGACTAAATTCAGTTTAGTTCTGAGATTTATTTAAGCCAATGATGTGATGCTGAATCTTACTGAGCAGGACTTATTTGGTTGGCTCTTGCTTGGTTTTACATAGTCTTCTAGAAAATATTATTGTCAAAGCCTTTGACTCTGTAGACTCTGCCCTTTGCAGTATGTCATATCAGTTTAATAACTGCATCAACACTACTGAAGAGATAGAATGGGATACAAATGAATTTGGTTTAAATATCTAACCATGTTTGTCCATTAGTTTCTAGTAATCAGGATCAGGAGTTCCAGGTCTGAAAATGGACTCCATTTCCATGATGGGTGGTAGCCCTGCTGCTGCCAAAGCATCCTTCCTGCCAAATGGACTGAAGAACGGGCCCAGGGAGGTGGGTAGCAAGCCCACCATAGCGATCATTGGCTCTGGAGACTTCTCCAAATGTCTGGCCATCCGCTTGCTCCGCTGTGGCTTCCATGTGGTGGTGGGCAGTCGCCAGCCAAAGCGGGCAGCTGAGTTCTTCCCTCATGTTGTGGATGTGACCCACCATGAGGATGCAGTGGGGAAGGCCTCTCTGGTTTTCTTGGCGATCCGCAGAGAACACTATCCATCTCTCTGGGACATTAAGCACCTACTGACTGGGAAAGTCTTGATAGATGTCAGTAACAACAGGCGGGTGAACCAGTACCCAGAATCCAACGCAGAGTATCTTGCTTCACTTTTTACAGAGTCCACTGTCGTCAAAGGGTTTAATGTCATCTCGGCTTGGGCCATGCAGTCTGGCCCCAAAGATGCCAGTCGGCAGGTAAGATGTGAGGGATTGAGGCAGATGAGTCAAATGAAGGTAGTTCTTTTAGACATTTAAAATTGTATGTCATTATCTTAGTTATGTGATTACTACAACACTTGTAATCTGCATGAAATGTATTAGGTAAGGACCACATTGTGACCCGCTCAGCTTTCTTAACGAACAATTAAGTAGCCCCTCAGTAAATTAGGAGCTCAGGTAATGATAGCTGTTTTGTTGGCATAGCTTACTAAAAGTCTTGCCAAGGTGTTGGCCTATTGCCCGGTAAAATGCCAGGGTCAGGTGCAAGAATGGAGTCAACAACTGGCACACTTACATTACAATCAGGAGGGCTATCAAACAGCACAAGGCAGCGTGGGTGTAAAAGCTAAACACATGCTGGACGTCTACATTATGATATAATGCAACACTATCATTTCTCAGGAGTGGGAATAAATGTGGTTTGCGTTCCTATACTCCACTGAAACAGTATGTTTTACTTCAGTACACAGACAGCATACTGAATAACATAGAACAAAAGGAAGGGAATGTTTACTTTAAGTGGGCCCTTTCGCAGAAGACCTGTCACTGTCAATGTTGTCCCCGATTATCACTGTAGTTCCAGTCAGATTTTAGGAAATTGCTTTGTAGTAAAGGCAAGCAGCTTAGCAAGCTGTCACATTAAAGGCTCCACTCTACTTGGTTTGGAGACCTTTAATCCCCTAGAAGAAAAAAAGTAATAAATGTGATGATTTTTAGAGGATATATAGCAGCCCACCATGACGGCAAGGGTGCTGGCGGATGGTGTCAAAGCTTTTTTCATGGAAATATATGATTTTTCATGCATTTGAGTGCTAAATTATTAAATTATATATAATTTACTTATTACTTTGTAATAGAGTTAGACTGATATGGGTTTTTTAGTAGCCAATGCCGATGCCGATAATTTGGAGTCAGGGTCAGCTGATGGCCGACATGTGCTGCCGATATTTTTTTGCGCCATAATTGAACGTTTCCCTTACTATTGGAGGTAAAATATCAAACTAATAACACAAAGATAGATACACAACATTTCTCAACTTGCCATATATTTAATAATAACAAAAACAAAAACTTACAATACAATACAATACTATTAAAAAATAACTTAAACTTGTAAACAATAAACACAACAGCATCAAAATCTTTTTTGTGAATTTTTTTTAACACGTTCCTTTTTGTTTAATGCTCAATTTAAATCCCACCTCCAGTCCCTGAGCCTTTCTCCTCCCACCCATCCCTCACTGAAAGTTGTTAGTACTCCCAGTTTAAGAGCTGCAGGAAACACAAAGGTTCTGCGTTTTCTCCTGTGAGCCTACTCCTCCTCTTGTCATAGATCATTCCAGTCTCACTAAATACTCTCTCACTGGGAACAGAGGCTGGGGTCCTGCACAAGTAGCATGGGCCACGGGTTCCAAAGCAACAATAATACTGGGCTGCCTGCAGAGGTGCCTGTCTGTAAATTGGGGTAGTGCACTTGGATATTGGCAGATGCCGATACATTAAAAAATGCCAAATATCGGCCCGATATATCGGCTATAAATATTAATGTAAATTCAGACACAAGTAATGTAAATATAACAAAAAATGGTACTGTCCAGAACACAGTGAAAGTGCATCTTGGGATGGTGAAATGCTGCTGTACTCAGAGACGGGAGGTTTGGAAGTAGCCAATGGAAGAACGCTATTTATTTCTTCTTGCTTTTGATTGGCTGATGTCAGAATTTCCCTTAGAGTGTCTTGAGTGTTCTCATGTTTTTTGTTTTATATTTCTGTGTTTTTATTACTGTAAATTAAAAGAATTTATTAATGTATTTACCCTGCTATTCCAAAAGAAAGACAGCGCATACCAAAGTTAAAAGTGCCTACATGAAATACAGTACAGTCTATATAGGGGTCATATCAGTATTTAACATTCAAGGACTGTGGGAGACAGCAGTTAAGTGTACTTATTACATTATGGATAAGGGTTTAACTTTACATAAGAGTAATGCATTAAGCTGAGTTTTAAATGGAATTGAAGTGTTTTAGCGGCATATGTGGGGGGCATATTTAAAGTTCACACTTTAAAAATAAGCATTTTAAACACTTTTATCACATCACAACATTGCATTTTTTCACTGTATGCGGGTGGTCTTGTAATGTAACCCCCTTGATAATTACACTGTATATGCCTGTACACAACAGATGGAAATGGAGTAACTGTTCTTCTGATACTACTTATTAAGGTCAAATAAATAACAATATAACAGTAATATTAATGAAAACATACATTTACATTTATGGCATTCGAAGAATACAATTGTGACAGGCCAGCCTGGTTACCTAGCAGTGTTAGAGCAATGCTGAGACAGTGAGGTAGCATTTAGCCCTTACCCTGGCCAAAGCTAAACTTAAGATTGTAAATAGGCCCCAAATCATTTAGTTAACTGAAAGCACAATATGTGCATGTCTTTTATTTCATTCTTATATATTTTATGCTGTTTTAATGACTGATTTTATGTTCTCTTGAGTGTGAAGTGTGTTATATTATCAGACTTGTCCTCTCCACTGTCTTTCTGTTTACAATGAGTCTACGCTTCAACTAACTTCTACCATAAATGTTACCTGCAGGTGTATGTCTGCAGTAACTCAGTGGAGGCACGGCAGCAGGTCATTGAGCTGGCTCGGCAACTGGGTTTCATACCAATAGACATGGGCACTCTGTCTTCAGCCAAGGAGATTGAAAACATGCCGCTTCGTCTTTTCTCGGACTGGAAAGGTCCCGTTTTGACCGCTGTTGCCCTGTCCATCTTTTTTTTTGCCTACTCCTTTGTTCGGGACATCATCCATCCTTACATGAAAAACAAGCAGAGTTTCTTTTATAAAATCCCTCTGGAAATGGTCAACAGAACATTGCCTGTGGTGGCTATAACACTGCTGGCACTGGTGTATTTAGCAGGGCTGCTCGCCGCTGCACATCAGCTCTTCTACGGAACCAAATATAGACGCTTTCCCCACTGGCTAGAGGGCTGGCTGCAGAGCAGGAAGCAGTTGGGCTTGCTAAGCTTCTTCTTTGCCTGTGTTCATGTGCTGTACAGCCTCTGCTTGCCCATGAGGAGGTCTGAGAGATATCTGATACTGAACATGGCCTATCAACAGGTGTGGTTTATTTTGCTCATGTCTCTCTCAGAAGTGCAAATCTATGTTCCAGTTTAATTATGCCAACCCGGGCACCTAAAATATTAATGCCACAATGCCAGAACACATGGAAATAGTATTATGGCTTCAGTCTGGCCCATATGATTTGAATACTCAAGGATTTTTATGTAATTTGGTAACGTTGTTCTATATGATATCAGAAACAATATTCAAGCCACAAAATTTGTTGCCCAATCGACAACAGATGTCATACATATTATTAACAAAAACCTTTATAAAGGACTTTTTTTTTCACTGAATGCATGTATGAATGTTTTATTTTGGGCATATGCATGATCTTGATTTAGAGTGCAACATAACTGCGCCACCTTTCTAACCTCAAAGAGCAAAAGAGCCTGAGAATTCAATTCAAACTTGATTGCACTTCACTTTAGCAGAAAACACATGCAAATGTAGAATTTGGTATGAAGGCATGGCAAGTTAGATGAATCATCTCAAATCTGTTAGTTCTACGACCACTATGCTGTCTCTGTTTGTCTATTTGTCAGTAATATTAGTAGTTAGTGATAGTACTAATAAGAAACTAAAATGAGTAGTCCCTAAACATGTCTTTAAAGACTAAATAGCCATTGTTTTGCCATTACTTCCATGATGGTCCTCATACCCGTTCACACATCATTCATGCTCTCAAATCCCTGTTAATTTCACTGCTACTGGCTCTCACGTGGCTCTCACTGCTGCTTTCCATGATTAAGAAAAATGCAAATAAGATAAATAGCAAAGATAAAAAAAACATCCATGGTGATAAATAAAGTGACAATTTGTAGTTTTTGGAAAGCTATAAAATAAGTAAAATACAGTTTAATTATGGCAGAATTAATGTTAATATAACATATTTGATTCAAGATATAAATATCATACTTGATTTGACTTGGCTTTCTATCGTATACTCTGAAGGAGAAAAACATGTGCTGTGTTTTTACTGAAATCCAGCAGTGTGTTTGTTCTCAGTGAAGCGTCATGTGATAGCCTCTCTCTGTCTCTGCTCTCAGCTATTCTCAGGACACGAGATCACACTGACATCACTTTCAAGGCTGATAGTCACACTGAGCTCTTCTGACACTCCTATTTTCTCTGTTATTGAGCCTCATGATCTGAGCTGTTTTGTCCTCTAATACAGTGACATCTGGTGTAGCTGTACATTATCTGAATCAATAATAATGCTGCACCCTCTTATAAAAATACAAACATTAGAATGTGTGTGTTGTCTTTAGGCCCATATGAAAAGGAATGTTTGATTTTCTTTCTTCCTCTGTCTAGGTCCATGCTAACATAGAAAACTCATGGAACGAGGAAGAGGTGTGGAGAGTAGAGATGTATGTATCTTTTGGTATTATGAGTCTCGGACTTCTCTCCCTCTTGGCCGTCACATCTGTTCCCTCAATAAACAGCGCCCTCAACTGGCGAGAGTTCAGCTTTATCCAGGTTAGAGAAATTGTACCATGGCTGTGGCTGAAACCTCACACTGTCTACTGCTCTTGTACAAGTAATATCACTGCTATACATTTTGGTTTGTGTATATAGGAATATATGATAAGGTTTTTCAAGCATATACAATTATAATTCACCACTCCACACACACCTCCCTGGCAGAGGCCACTTTCATGGTAGTAACATCGTAAAGAGCATTTATAGTAGTGCTTTTTGTACTAAACTGTTCAATTAATTCCTAGAAATTGCCCATCAGAATAATCAAACTATGGAAATTAGAAAGTAGGTGGTTTCATAAATCCCCTATTGTTTATCATTATCCTTTATCTATATCAAATATAAATGCTAGTAGGCTGAATTATAATGTTTTTTTCTTTTTCTCCATTTCTCCACAGTCTACTCTTGGCTATATCGCCCTGCTGATTGCCACATTCCACGCACTACTATTTGGCTGGAAACGGGCGTTTGAAGAGGAGGCCTATCGTTTCTATTTGCCACCCACCTTTGTGGTGGCCCTGGTGTTGCCTGTAACAGTGATTGTGGGGAAAGGGATGCTACTGCTGCCCTGTGTGGCTTGGAGGCTGAAGAGAATCCGCCGTGGCTGTGAGAACAGCCAGCACCATGCTGACCACGAGAACCCTGCTGCCCATGTGTCTCCAGAGAGGGTCACCATCATGTAACTCTATATGTGCCACCTATGGCTCAGTAGTAGTGATGTATAGGTCAGGGTTTCTGTGTCCGGCCTTCCATGAACGCCAGCCCTCTTGTTGATTTTTTGATCAACAAACCGAACCCAGCTGTGCAGTGTTTCTATAAGTTATTTAGAACTTAATTGGAATGCTGCTTTGTTATGTTTTGACCTCCCCCACACCCATGAACCCGCAAAATGTTCTAATGACCCAACCCATGAGTCGACCCGTGCATCACTACTCAGCTGCATTACAGATCAGCCTCGTGCCTGCTCTGCTGTGCCCAGTCCTCTCTGTGACCCCTGCTAAGACCAATAGAAGCCACTGTCGGTAACTGTTAGTTATTTTTTAACATAATGGTTGTCTTGATGCCAGTCACAAGATGTTGTTTGTCAAAACACAGAGTAAAGTATCTAGCATCCACTGTTCCAAAGCATTGCTCACAAGGCACTCAAGTGTTAACTGATCTCGCTTTTAGAGCTTTCATTATAGTCATTTTGAACACAAAGTGACTTTATCCAAAATTGGAAGGCATGTGATACGGTCGCTTGCTCAGTATATTGGAGCCTCTGGCTTAAGCTGAAATCTACCCACGGTGAAGTACGTGTATGATTAGTCATTAGAACATCATATAAATCCATAGCAATCAAAACTGTTCTCAGTGCTGTTAAATATTAAAGGCACACATGGATTTTCATAATGATGTTCTTGGCAAATGGTTTTAGAAGTACATTTTGGTTTGTTGTATGGTAACTCATGGCAAAAGTTGTTAATCAGATGTGTAAAAGGCTTTCCAGTACTCACAAAGCAATATGAGCATATGAGCTCAAACCTCTGCACAGCCTCAACACTCTTACACAAGGGCCATTATTTAGCAGAACTGATTAAATGCTCATTTATTTTATGTGATATAACACTGCTATGTGCCCCTTGTTTACTGTTGCCACATGTACCAGTCACAAGTATCCAATCCCAGAGATGAATGGAAAAATAGTTATAATGCTTAACTGTGCCATTTTAACATGTGTCATGTGAGCCAAACCATAATAATCATTATAATGTGCTTGAAGCTACTGTTAGTATCAAACTTGTAAATTCTCAAGATACCTTTGAGCTCTGCTTATAGCAGCACTAAGGTGTACTGATCCAGTATTCTGACTGAGTAGCATTCATTCGGAGACTACCAGCTCCCAACTTAATGGCATCTTTATGTTTTGGAACAGTATCAGTGACGTGTTTACTGTGGCTTTATCAACTGTGCTTAAGCACAAAATAAAATAATGAAATGGATTATGAATGTGTTATACCTTTCCAGTAATTCTTATGTGCTTTATTCAGTAATAGGGGTTTGTGTAACTTAGTCTGGTGCTTGAACTTTTACCATAGACTATAAAAAATACTAAAAACAAAAAGAGCTCTGAACGAGTGAGAGCTATTACTGCCAGTACAGTGTTATTGCAGGAAATGTCCAGCAGATGGTAGAGTTGCTGTTCTCAAAATCATTGTCTCTAATATGCCTTCTCATGCTCGGTGTACTCTTTGCAGCCAGCCAAGTACAGATCAAATATCTGAAAAAGGCCCTCGATTTGTGGGTTTCATCTGGGGGGGACTTTGTGTGGACTTAGATAGTCGGGTTTGACAAGGAATTTCACATAAAATCTTTGTAGAAGAAATTTCTGCATAACTATAAAGTTAAAATGACCACCACCATACATCTGACACATTCTACGTTTTCTTTTCTGAAGGTATTCACACAAACACACACACCATTTGACGATTACTGAGGCCAGGTGGAAGCATGGAGCACTGATGTCAAAGTTTCTGCTGCTTTGTGAGAAAGACAAGTTTACTGACAAATACTTTCCCATGTGATTGACTGTGAGTGATCTGATAGCCTGTTATTCATATATTGGACTCCAAGCCTCTGCAAGTACCACTTCTCCACCTAACCTTTGGTACTTAATTGCTCTACAAATCACACTGACTCCGGGCCAAAAAGACATGCTCCGTATGGAGACAGGGCTGGTCGCCATGGCTACAAATATGCTTCCTGCCACAGCTGAGCGACAGAGAGAGATTATTCTTAATTAATGCTAATGATCAACAAACAAGGAGGAATGGTCTGTCTGTTATCCTCCGCCACAGGTTTCTATATGGGGCAATAAAATGTATTCCTACTTAGCACAGGATTCATTCATCAGAGGGGATGCACTAAAACAAACCCATAAAATGAAGGAGAGGAAAATAAATTGAGGGGGTTGTGTGTGTGTGTGTGTGTTTATTGTGTAGCTGGTGTATACTCGTACACACTACCCTCATCATTCTCATGAATTTCCGCCTTTATATTACATTTTCCAGGATGAGCACTTTCTTAGATGGCAAATTCTTGGAACATAATTTGCTTTTGCAACCTTTTACATTTCACAGACTACAAAAGTTACATTCTCTGCGGCCTTTCTCATGAACTCTCTTTAAATTTAATGAACACAAAGTCTGCAATGTGAAGTGGTTGAAGAAATATGTTTTTTCTTCCTCTCAGTTTCCGCTATTCATGCGGATGTCTGCGGCTCAGAAGCTTAGGTTTTTGTCTTGATTTGTGCGGAGAGCTTTTTCTCACTTGAGCAGCTGTGGGTGGTCAGATTCTATTCTGGACAGTCCTTCTCTTCCTCTCCATCGATTGCTGGCTTTTCCTCTCACCCACTACCCACAGAGAGAGTGTGTGTACATCTTTGTGTGTGTTAGGGAGAGAGAGAGAGAGAACTCATGTTTTTTTCTGTACTTGTTTTGAAAAATTGATTCCATGATTTCTATTGAGAAGAAACTCCATTACAGTTTTTGTATTTTAGCAGTAACCAGATCTTTATTGAATGGCATAGAACCTCCTGTGATATGGAACAAGCAACTATTAAGAAAACTACTTAATCACTATAATGGTCTTAATGACATGTAATATGCTCTCACCATCATCTCTAAAGTAACTGCTAATCATAACACCCTTGCCTTTTAAAAATTGCAACATAAATATTTTTAAAGCAATGCCCAAAGATTTTATTTCAAGTCATTTTGAAATTGTTGAAGCCTGTAAAAATCATCTAATGTTTCAAATGGTGTAAAAACACAAAGTAATGCTGTGGCAAAGATTTGACATAACAGTCCAACAGTCCTTTAGTGTCCAGAAGGTTGTGGGAATGCACTGACACATTGAAATACTTCCAGTAGGTTTACTGTCATTTCAAACACATACACACAGCACACAGTGAAATATAGCAACATTCTGTCCAGGACCATGGTACAACACAAGAATGAAACAGAACACCACAAGTCTACATAACTGCAGATGGAACAACATACACAGAGCGCAAGAAGAGAGAGCTGACATGCAAGAACAAGAACAAGAACAACAAAATTAGTAACAAAGCAACAAGAAGGAACAACATTTAATGTAGACTTATACATATATGACAGAGACTGTATTCAGGCCGGGGCACTATGTATGCAAAACTTGGATCAGAGTTAGACAACAATTTATAATAGAAGCAGCAGGGCAGATAATAAGTAGTATGGAATAGAAAAGTGGGACATTTACAGTGATAGCTGGGGTTTAACTTTTTCCAGTCCATTCCAATTTATTTATAAAGCACATTTAAAACAACACAATCATGGTGCTGTACAAACACAAAACCTAACTATATACCAATATAACTATATACATAGACCTATATGCATATAAGTATAACTTGTTTGTTTAAGGTAGAGTAGTGTGTGTATGCATATTGTTGGTAATTGATATTCTCCATGAGGTGAACTCCAAGGTACCTTGTTCCCTGGACAATTTCAACTGAGGAGCAGATGATGTTCAGCAGAGACTGATCACATATTGCTCTTCTGAAATCAACTACCACCTCTTGTGTTTTGGTCTGCATTCTGCTCCGCGATGGGGCCTGTGCTCAGGGTGGTGGTGCCTGTCAGATGCTGAAGATTGATGGTGTTTAATGCTCCTAAGTAAATACACATTATATTTGTCCTTTTTGTCTGGCTTGGTAAGGACCATGTGAAAGCTGGTGGAGATGGCATCATCTGTTGAGCTGTTAAGATGATGTGCAAGCTGTGTGAGGCCCAGTGAGGGGGGGCAGCTGTGAAGGTTTTTTTATGTTTCCCTTAATGTGCCTCTCGTGGCACTTCATGATGATCAGTGTGAGTGCGACAGAAAGATTGTCACTGAGGCAGGACATTGATGACTTCTTTGGCATGGAGTTGAAGGTTGTGGCTTTGAAGGTTGTCTGGTCTGACAGTGTTCTGTGAGTTGACTCTGTGTAAAATGTTCCTCACATCAGCCATTGTCAGAGAGAGCACCTGGTTATTGGGTGTGCGGGGTGGTTCTCCTTATTGCTATGTCATTTTATGCTTACACCAGTCTGTGTATACACAGGTCCCCACCTCATGAATTTCCAGTTTGACTGGTGCTTCTGTTGAAACAGAGTATTAGCATGTTCTTAATCTGTAAAGGGCATGTCCAGAATGCTGTTGTTGTCTTCATAAGTACAAAATAGAGCAGTCTCTAGGCTCAGGTTGGGTAGCTTGCTAGAGTCTGATTTATTGTCCAGGAAGAAAACACAGGCTAGCAGGATGGACAAGATAGCTAGCTGGCTAGACTTGGCTTTTAGCCTAGCATGGCCCCTTGCCCACTTGCCCTATTTCCACTTCCTCTCGCACCATTTGCGATTTTGACTTCACCAGCCAGCAGCATCAGATGACTCTGCTCTGAGGGCCTGGTCCCAGCAGTAAGCCAACATTGCAGAACTTGTCCATATTCAAGGTAAGGTTCTTATTTATATCTAACCAAAGCAGGCTCTGGCAGTCCTGGGCAGTTTTCGGTCAGCTTTTACACCAAACCTTTGTTCACATGTGCAAAGCTGCTACACACACGAGCAAAGGTTTGGTGTAAAACAGAAAACTGCCTGTTTGGACCTAGAGAGGCCACTACAATATATTATGCCACCATCTTGGTTTCATATTGTTCTTTTTTACTGTTATTCAGATAATGTGCACTTATTTCATGATTGAAAGCATGCAATTTGTTTCTAGCTCCCCAGAATATTCTCCCACTTTCCTTCTTTCTTTTTTTTAAAGTGTAGGCAATGCTGTGCTGTCGTGGCCTTTTTCTTTTTCCTATCATTTGCTCTGCGATACTAAAAATTTCACCAGCAGCCCACACACACACAAAGTAGGACAGCCTTGTCACCTCTTTGGTTTGATAGCTAAATCTCTATGATCCCTTTTTCACACTTCCCACAAAAAGACACACACTTAAGGATAATGCACAGTTTTGCTATGCTTTGTGACCATTAGCCTGGAAATAAATGATGTTAATTAGACAAGGAGAGTATAAACTGGTGGTTCTCAGTCCTAGCCTCGGGGACCTCATTCAAGATACCTCCTTGTGTTTTCCTCTTTTGTGATACAACTCAGGCTGATAGCGGAGACAGGTGCATTTGAGGATCACCAAGCCACATTATTTCATTTGTTGACACCTTTCAGCTTCATGATAAATCAGGTTATCCCACCATAGGGTTGGCTGATTTAAAATCACACCAGACCATTCCTTCAGTAGCTTCCGTTCTGTGTAACTCAGTCCTCATTCCTTTTTCTCCGCACCCTCCAACCTGAGCACAGTGATGAATGTCAGAATGTTGGGCATTCTGACACAGAATGATGCACTTTCGCGGACATTTTGCTTTGTCCTAGATAAAATTATAAGAAAATTGTTCTGCTAACATTTATGTGCAGATCCATCTTCATCATGAAAGCCATCAGGAAGCCAGCATCCAAGTCCTGAAGCGCTGCCAATAAAACCAATCAGAGCGTGGCCAGGCCCTGGGGCCGCAGTGGGAGAGAGAAGCAGGAGGGAGGCAGCAGGGTGAAAGAGAGCGAGAAAAGAAAAGAGAGAGAGCACAAGCAGGTCACTCTGAATCTGTGTTCTGCCTCAAAAATAGCCTGAATAGCAGGAAATTTAATTACAGAGCTAGTTTGTTCAGAAGTTAAAAAAAAAAAAAAAAACTTTATATTTTCCCCCCAGAACTATGCATCTATGTCAAATATTTTAAAAAAGATAAAATATTTCTTGCATTTGGTTTTACTGTAATTTGGAAAAGGCAGAGGGGGTAACTGACTCAGAGGATTTGTTTTAAAGTCAGTCTGAGGATCCAATAATGCTTTGTAAAGCACCTTGATTGAATGACCAGTTAAACATGCCCCTGAATATCATACCAGGGAAGAGATGAACAGAATTAGTACATAATTAATCAATCCAACATTCACAGCAGACACCTTTTAAGAATGTAAACTGGTTGTTTGCTGAACTGCGGTGGAGGACTGTGATTATCACTGAAGAGTGGAAGCTTTGTTAAGGCCCTTGGCTGGAATTAGAGGAAGAGGGGAAAAGAGAGGCTGGCCATGTGTGAGTGACACAGTCAAGAGTGGGAGGGAGGCAGCTGCACTGAGCCGCCTGCCTATGACTGAGTGTGCTTGCTTGGTCAGCCAGCTTCTCTAATTAAGATTTGATTAAGATTATCGTGCCCTTCACGGAAACCGGGAAGAACACACGTTTGATGCACTTCCTCCATGCCCTCTTCCTGTCAAGCCTGAGTCCCCTTTTAACGTGACAGTATTGAAACATGTTGGTGGAGTGCTGTGCTGCTATGGGTCATGTTAAGAGTTGAACTAAAGCAAGTAGATGAGATGAAAATATATAATACAAGAATCTGAGAATGAGATGTTCTGCACTGGCCATACATTATGCATTTCCTTTCAGGTTTTCGTCAGGAAAAAGAAAAGTTTAATGCATTAAAAATTGTTATTAGAACTAGATATTATTCCAAGTAATTCTTAACTATTTCTATTGGGCAATTTCCCACAAAAAAAGAAAATCCATAGGTGGAGACAAATAATTGCAGGTTTTAACATGGCAATATACAAATATGCACATACTCAGAAAGAATGCTTTGAATAGTATGTGGGCAGCACATCTAATCCGTAATACATTTTTTTTTAGACTCATCTGTGTGTAAAATCAAGCATAACGTTTTACACTTTCCAACAAAAATAACTAAGATCACCATGCCCAATGCCTGGCATTAGCTTAAAAAAGAAATGTGTTTTCTGAAATTATGAATCCCATTGGACTATGGATCTTTCAGATTTTTACTTTCCCAAACCCATGGAGGAGGAATAATGGTTTGAGAGTGTATTTTATGAATTGCCGTGATTTTCCTGTAAAGAAAAATGTGAATGCTTCAGCCAGCAATGAAAAAAATTGTGCTCCCATCTTTTTGGAAACGATTTAGGACCATATGCATAAAGCTAGGTTTAAAAAATAAATGTTTATTTTAGTTAAATAGGAGTCCATTTCACTCTTTTGGCTAAATGCAACTGAATCCCTAAAGCCATTGTTAAAAAAGTTTGGGAAGTTATCCCAGAAGAGTAGAGGCTCCTCACTATGAAACACAATGTACTTAAAATGTGCTTAACTCTACCTTAATTTACCCCTGAAAATATGCCAAACACCTTAAATTTAATTAAGTGGCCATTAATTTATAAACCATTCCCTTAATTTTACCTTAAAAATGGATTTAAGGTGTGAGTGTGAAACCCCTTAATCCTAAACATAAGACAATTTCTTCAGAAGGCTCAGTTATTTAAGGGGCAAATTTAAAAAATAAAGGGAAAAATTCTGTAGTTTCACCCCTTAATCAGCCTTAATCTGTGCACTTTTCTACTTAATTTTCCTTACTTTTCTGGAAATTAAGATAAAAAATTAAGATTATATTGAGGGGTAAAATTAAGGGGTGTTGGTTTCGTAGTGCCTACTGCTGCTCACAAATTAACATACTGCAATATACTGTAAAAATAAACAAATATTTTGAAGTGAGTACAAGATGCCTGATCTGTCCTCAATGTCATCTGCAGGGTGGGGTGATTGAATCAGTGGCCACGCATGCAATGAGTATTTTGTGTTCTTATGTGAAGGAGAGAGATAATCTCTGGCATAAATCACACCACAGCACTATCTGTTTCATCAAAAAACATTAAGGGCCTGCCTCTGGACCAATCAATCACTGACTTCCTGCAGACCAGTCCAGCCATCCCTTCCTCCCGCCCTCCTATTAGGAGTTATCTCACTGTGACGGGCAGGTGGCCTGTCTGGCGTCCATGACATTCATTCTAGTATCTTGGAATACTGACTTGTGCTAATGCACCAGGATAGAAAAAACAGGGAAAATTCTATGTGACATTAACTTATGATGTTTTCTTTTTTCTTATCTTACCAGCTATTGGCTGGTGTTTTGCATGCGTTTACTACATGTAAATTAGCCTGAAATAATTCCACCACAACATATGGGTCTGATGTGACTGGTCTAGATCTTCTATAACAGCAGTGGAGATAAGAATACCATTCATGGTTTTTCATTGGGTGGAGAGGTGGTATCTCAACTTTCAACTGACGTATGGAACCCATTGAGTAGAGGCAGCATTGGAGGCTGATGTCGTCTCAAAGAAAATACAACTTGTGTTTTTATTGGAACATAACAGAGGTTGAGAGTAAAGAAATGCTTGCATGCGATATATTGGAGCCCTGGGCAAAAAACTCCATCAAATCACACACTGTAGGCCCAGTTCATTTATCAAAGTGAAAGCTGGCAGTGTAATGCACGAGAGATATATGGAAGTGAAGCTGTTGTTGAATCTTGGACCATTAAGGAGCCTAACAAATGAATTAGTAATTTAACTCCAATCCCTTAAAATGATGGGCAGATTGAAAACAGATGATTATGTGACAATCAATCTGTTTTTTCCACAACCTGCCTCACAGACTAATTATACTGTTGTTTCTCTTTTATAACTTACAGACTAAGAGAGTTTGCATTTGTTTCTGTGTCTGTGTGTGCTCAATGCTTATGTCTAACTTTTCTATTGATTTGCACACCAGTGGACACCAGCATTATACAAATACAGCTGTGAATATGCTGAAGCCTGTCATGCGTTGTAAACTGGCAACTATTTCCCCAAAATAATGAGCTTCATTCCTTCTGTCTTCCTAAACCTGCTTTTTTGCTTTATCCTTTCAGCTGCTGCAGAGAATCATCTTATAAAGCCAGCAAGGCATATACCTCCCTATCTCAGAGCATGCTGCCTTGTCTTGTCCCAAGAGATAAGGCACAAAATCATTTTTTTAATTGAGGTGTGCACTGTTCAGCTGTATTTGCTGGAGATTAGATTCAGTATTCGTTGGACAGCTTAGTTGGAATGTTCCATGGCCAGGTTGGACTTATTTATGGCATTCTAGAGAATGGGAGGTGTCTTAAAAAAGAAAGAAAGAAAGCAATCAAACATACAAGCAAGCCAAGAATGAATGAAACAAAGAAATAAAACATAAAGAAAGCCAGTGACTCTCTTGAAGCATGCTGTCTTCCATGATATTGTGTGTACACAACAAACCAGACCCACTCCACTCTGTTCCACACTGAATCTTCACCGAATCCAGACCTCACCATATAACTCATGTCAGTCTGAATAGAGGTTCACTGGAGATCATATATAATTAGCTCATCTTTTGGAACATTCCTATTGTCCGCAAATTAAGCCCTGGTGCAACAAGCAAAAGTACATGTCGTGTGTCGGACTGTGAATACAGGGTGTACAGTTAAATAAAATGGAAGCTTTGGAGCTTAGTTTTATTGTCCCATTACACGACCAGTTAAGCAGCTTTCAGGCAGAAAGTTGTGTCACTGCCACTTCAGTATCTCTTCAGTTGCAAGACACATTGGGAGATGGAACTGTTTTTTTCAAATTCAGACCTCTAAAAGACGCAATACTGTGGCAATCATCTGTAACTTAATAAATGTGTTGAGGCTCTGGTTCCTTTATAGTACAATGGAATCTAAAATCATTGTAAATATTGCTCTATAAAGGCACTGGAATCTCTTAGGAAGCTTTTAGGAATACACATAGGATTATCTTCAAAAGGGAGAGAAAAATCATGTAACTTCCAGTACCACCTGAATCCAGAGAGGGCAGCGGAGTACAGGGCATCAGGAATAGCATACCTAACACCTAGCGTTCTTGCTAAAGTCATCGCTAGCAGACTGCTCACCCACTGACAGGCAACCAAATAATCCCTAACATTTAATTGCCTTGCTGTTTTATGCTAGATCCTTGTCATGTAAGATTATATTTGTGTTTGCCTGTACCTTTTAGAGAATGTCACCCTTAAGTGGACAGCAGATATTAGGACAGGCTTTTAATGTCTACTATCCATGAGAGAGAGAGAGAGAGAGAGAGAGAGAGGAACAATTTTAAGTCAAGTCAAGAATGAAGTCGGTGTGTTTCTGTAATTCAAACCATTTACAGAGTGAAATAAAACACAAAACCTACAGAAAAACATCACGTTTATATAAAGGTTTATATCTAATTTAGGGGTGTGCAGTGTATGGGGCGCTGTTTGTAAAAGCAGCACCACAAATTTAGAGGTGTCATTTTTTCAACATTTAGCGCAATGTTCACACAATTTTCACAC
>JBBKCR010000006.1:10437034-10454166 GCA_037577295.1 Ladigesia roloffi | reverse complement strand
TGAACATTGCGCTAAATGTTGAAAAAATGACACCTCTAAATTTGTGGTGTTGCTTTTACAAACGGCGCCCCATAGCAGTGCGGGCGCTATTTATATCTGTATTTGTATTTGTTAAAAGGGAAATTTATTCGTATTTGTATTTGTATTCAAGTAAAATTCATAATGCAGCACAAACAACGTCAGAATCCTCTCCTAAACTTGAGCGTGTGATGGGGGGAGCGGGCGGGGGAGGCGGAATATCTAAAAGTTAAAGTGATCAATAGATCATACGTGAACACACCACTGCACACAGTGTGAACAGCAGGAAATTCCTCCTGTGCATGTAAACCCATTCACCAAGAGAAGCAGCGGGCAGCCATGAGTTCTGCAGGTGTGTTTATGTTTAGAAAGTGTAGTTCTGAGTCAGTTCTGATTTAGGAGTCAGAATTCGTATACAGGACTATGCCAAAGTCAGAGATTATCCTTGCATCTATTAAATTTCACATAGAATTACACATCAGCTTCAATAACTAAATATCTCACACTTTTCACTATTTAGTGTTTACACGCATTACCTTTATTACAGCTCCAGTTCATTTCAGGAGACTTGCTTCTCCTTCCTGTCATCTAGTTGTCTAGTCTCTGCCCAGTTTCAATGTTCAAGTTCAGTCTTTCTTAGTTTTTATCTATTACTCTTTTTTTACTAATAGCTTCCAGGCAGCTACACGTCCATTCGCTTCCACAGGGGTCAGTCATCCGTACACAGCGGAGAAACAGTGGTGTTCACATTAACCTGATTTCTTTTAAATGAAAGCAGTTTCCCGTTTTATCACTGATATACAATGACAGTAAGAGTCACTGAATGTACCAAACAATTTTGTACTTTGTATCTATTCTCACTGTACAGTTTATGAGCTCCAATGACCATATAGGTGTAATTCTTCATACACCTACAGTTCTGCTGTTAGATTTTTGTACAACTGTTTCTTAGTGTTATTAATCAGCCTGCTTCACCCTATTTATCTGGACCAGTGCAGGATCTCCTGTAACACTGGCATGGTGGATCTTTCTCAACACAGCAGTCACACTCACATGGTAGTATGTGACATGGTGAGCTGCCCAGAGTAGGTCACACTCAGTAGTGCTGATGGAGTATTTAAACACCTCAACGTTACTTCGAGTCCACCAATCAAAAATGTACAGTCAACAGTGTCCCGTGGCCAGAAACTGACTACCTGATGAAAGACTAAAGGATAAGATACACCAACTGTGCCACATCACAGAGGAATTAGATGCCACACTGATTTGTGCACACACAAATACATTTTACTTAACAAAATGACCCATCGATTTACAATAATATATATATATATATATTTTCTGTCTACTCTCTAAGTTGAGTACTAAAACCTTAGAAAGGATCGTCTCCTCATGCTCAGTTTGGATGTTTGCTCCAGTGGCTATGAGCACTCCAGTGCTGCTCCAGCTGTCCATCTCCACCCTGGACTGAATAATCGACACACTCTCTCACCCATCGATCCCCACCAGTCCCGTTTCCCACCAGCCACACTATTGACCATTGCTGTGCTAATGATGAGTGTCTGGAGAAAGAGATCTAAGGGCCCAGTCTGTTGAAAATAATACACACACAAACACACACATACACACAGAAGAAGACTAGGACTGATTAGCAGTGTGTGAATGACACTGATTCATGCCTTTACCTATTTGTATTGGGTTGTATTGAAATATTCTTTGTAGCAGTGTTTTACACAACAGGAAAAGTCTTTTCTGCAAATAGAAACTCTGTCAGCTTTCTAAAAGAGCAGCAGGGACGTTTCATTGCACCACCAGTTAGACTGCTTTTAGCCACAGTAAATGCCTGCAGAATGAACTGCTTTTCAAAAAAAAAAAGATCCATTTGGGCCAATAACGCTGATGGATTTGGTTAAAACATTTAGATATGGAGCAGGTCGTGTCTGTAAGACTAGATGATGGAGCCAACAGCATTCGAGAAGTCACAAAGGCAGCAGACACAGTCTCTATTTTAACTTTCCCCTTTTATGGTCATTTTCCCCTTCTTAAGAACTTTCTGTTCACTTAAACTTTAGTGAAATAAACTGTCACGGATTGGGAGTACATTTAAGTACTCTATTTTGTGCTTCATAGACAATGACCTTCAGCATTTAAGCGAGAGTTATGTAACATAATGGTGCATTAAACAGAGGAATTACAAACACTGTCTTTTCAGTATCAGCAAATGAATGGAAGCTGTAGAGTGTGCTGTCACCTTCCAAAATAGATCAACCACCACTCAGGCCTAAAATTATCTAGTGTGCCTCTTTCATTCTTTGGAACTGCATTAATACAAGCAGGCATCAGCTGCTGGTCACTTTTTGTTGCTCCTTCCTGGGCTTCACCCCTGTCCTCTTAGACAAAGCTTCACTTTATAGCATTCTATCACTTGGCAGTCTTATCATAGCTGTCCCTTTGGGATCTGGTGGACCACAGTGTTCTGCAATAATATATCATGCAGGGGAATTCCACAGTTCAGCAGTTTAAAGTTTATAGTTTCTCCTGATCCAACACACCAACACATTTTGATTACTTCACCACACATATGTGGGAGGAGGGTTATTTGTCAATTTGTGGCCTCGTCAACATTTAGCAAAGGTATTTTCCCATAGCTGCCGACAGCATTGTTTCTCAGGTCCCACTGGTGTGTGCCCGTGTGAATGTGTGTTTGTGAGAGATAATTACCTGGGGAGTTGAGTCAGGTGTGTTTAATTTAGCAGTCAGTGATGACACAGGCATGTTATTATTTATTATTTATTCTAGCTCACCGATAGTTCACTGAATTCTGTCAAAGAGGCGTTTTTTCATTCCATGCCACATTTGGGTTTATAGGCAAAATATATTTTTTTGTATAATTTAAAACTGATAAAAAATTTGTGAAATTATGGAACAACCCTAGCTTTATATTGACAAAAATGGGAAGTCCATATGCAAATATAATTAGTTGTGTAACTATGAAATTCATCATATAATTAGTTAATACTCACAAGCAAGGTCTTGGAATTGTTTTAGCCTGTTTTACTCTCAAAATTAAGCAAATTTCTGTGGGTTTCAGTTTTCAGTTCTAGTTCTGAAAACAACCACTATCAGTTTTTGGGTGGTGCTGCTGCAAATGATTAATAAAATACAAATAATCATACATTTCCCTACTCCATAATATGGTGCTGCTCTTTTATTTCAGTGTCATCTATGGGAACTGAAATTTGCAAATGATTCTCACTTGACTGAAATCTTAATCCTTCTGGAAATTATTAGGATGCAGAAAAAGAATGATATGCGTGTGCAGAAGAGACTACTGTCTCAATGTGACCTTGTTAAACAAAAGAAAAAGAAAAATGAAGTAAATTTAAATGTGGCCTATACACTTTCAGAATAATATTGGATCACTTTTCTGTCTCTTCCTCTTCCTCAACATTTTAGACATTCTATAATAAAAATAATATGAAATTAGTCTGTTTTTGTCATTGAAAAGTCCATGTTGTCAGGCTGTAAAGCTATTGAAACTTAGAATCAGTAGCTAAATGACCTTGATGCCCCCACAATGACGAACTCTATTGGTTCAGCCACTCTCTATAAGTCTGACATTGCTCGATTCTGCTGGACTAAGATCTTGTCAGTCTGACAATGCTCAATGTCATTTGACTAGAGTACTGCCAGCTTGAGATTGCTCAGTGTCATTGGACTAGATTAGTGTCAGACCAACAATGACCAGTGCCACTGGATCAGAGCACTGTCAATAACTGCTGGATTTAGATTCACAGTAGGAGAGACACAAACTGACCACTCAGAAAGGCTAGTGAAAATCAAGACCAGGCACAAGACATTGATGGCAAATTTTTACTTTTTTTACTTTGTAGCAAAATGTCACATGCTCACCCTTTACATGGCATTGCTTTCAATGGAGACTAGAGTTTATAATTTAGTAATAACTACACTGGCAATGTAGATGTAGGAGAGTGTTAAAGTAATGACGGTTCATCTTTGTGCCATAGTTTCATCACATTTCTCTGCTCCTACAATACCCTGGCCATGCATGTGTTGTTTCTTAGGCCTCATTTACACTGCAGGTCTTGATGCAAAATTCTGATTTGTTGCCTATATCCGATTTTTCTGACCTTCTGTTTATACGTTTTTTAATTGTGACTTATATCCGATTTGCTTGATTACACTTGTTACACCATTTGCATTTACGGCACACAGTAGCCAAGATGAGCGAACGTGAAATAATTAATACTTAATGCTAGCTCTACGATATATGCTAATTCACCAAATGACACCGTGAGACGGAGAAGAAGAAAATGCCCGACTATTGCAGCCTGTGCATATGTAACGGAGCATATACTTCAATTATTACGGCCTTGATTATTTAGAGTAATGTCTGTGTGTGTGAGAGATCTCAGGATTGGGGGGAGAATTTTGTGGAGGGCTTTAGTGAGGAGCAGTGGATCCAAAATTTTAGAATGAGCGAGCCAACTTTCGATTTGCTGTGTCAACGTTTGTCCTCAACCCTCTCTTACAATGACATGACATTTCGCCCGCCATCCCTCTGCAGATGCACCTGTGGGTTGCTCTCTGGTGGCTTTAAGAGGTGCGGGCTATCGCACAGTTAATGACTTACAAAATAAAAACGCCCTATGGAAATTCTGTTAACATGACCGTCGCATCGGCACATATCTGATTTAAATCTGATTTATTTCCACATATGAACGAGGCCTGAATCCGATCTCAAAATATCAGAATGCATGCGTTTTTTCCCTGTTGACACTGCCACGGACCAGATCCGAACTATGTCACATATGAATCAGAATTGGGTCACATTTAGCTGACAGTGTAAAGGAGGCCTAAGTCGTCTAGTGAGGCCAGTGTGAAGTTGCATGCCTTCTAATGTTCCATCACTTTGCAAGCAAGCTCTCAGTGTGTGAGCTGTGGCTGGAGCAAGCTCTCTGAGGAGCAGCACTCACACTGTACACGGCATGCTTTTGATGAACACCTCTCGGCTAGACGCTCTCACAGATCTAGAAGTGGTCACACCCACAGCCCCCCAAAGCCTTGACAGTTAATCACCTTACGGGCCACTGAGCCAACCTTTCTGACAGGGTGGTTATGGGATTCTATTGCTTGGAAACTCTCTCAACATCACACATGCACACCTGAAATCATATCTTTGGGTTCACACAGCAAAGACCCACAACAGAAACAGGGTAGCATGGTCCCCCCAAAGAGGGTTTGAACTAAGTGTTCACTTCAGTTAGTGTGCCCCAGTGCCCAGTGGTATAGCACAAGCTTGAGTTTATTATTGTTGCAGGTTTTTATTTTAAGAATATTATTATATTTTGCATGCATTATAATAATTATTATTTTGCATGTGTCGATGCATTATTAAATACATTAATACATTGCAGCTTGGTAAGAACAATCCATTCGTTCAATAACACACCACAAAGTGATTAGAAGTAAAGTTGTGGCTCAGAACAAAATCGATCAGATCATCAAAGAGTAAAAATGTCTTCAGTTGAGATAAGCTCCTATAACTATGAATTGCACAACATTTAATATAAGAGAGTGTTTTGTGAGTGTTGCCTAGAATAGGAACTTAAACTCACTGGAGAGAAAACATGTGGCAAATCTGTACTCATTCTTGGTTACAGGTCCCTTTGCCTCAGTAACAACATCAGTCATATCAGGTAAAAATTACACCCGTCTCTGTTATTTTCTGCCCATTTAATCCACTTTTCCAAGACCTTTTTCAACATTTCACATAATTGTCCAAACTGGGAACTGCAACTGGGGTTCTGGAGATTTTGCAGGTCACTCACTGTTTCCCAGTGTTCTGTTATGTCAGTTGAAACAGTCATGTCCAGACACCACACAGTACTGATCATCAGTACTGGGGATGTCAGTAATGCTTTTGGCTTGAATATGAATTGCATAGTTATTAGAAGGGAAGGTTAAAAATGGACCAAAAATGCAAGTCAAGAGAATTCTTATTATTTAGCATGTGTCGATGTGTTGTTAAATACATTAATACATTGCAGCTTTTTCTTTGTCACTCGAGTTTTTTTGTCACAGTTGTTTCAGCCTGGCATGGTAAAGTAGCACTAAATGCTTGTTCATGTTCCAATTACATATGAAAGATATGTCCATTTCAAATTATGTAAGATCTTTTATTTAAAAAAGCCTTGTCTCTGTTATGTGAGATGGTACATGGTCCAAATGTAACCCACAAGCTAGCAACATTTGAAAAACCAATGCCTTTTTAGAGCCTCTTTGCATTTTTCCACACTTAGTTGTATCTGTGCCAGTCCATGAAAATATTGTTTTACATGAAACTTGTCTGTGGCAATAAAAAGGTTGGGTACCGCTGCACTAAGGTGTATAAAACTATGAGAAAGTCTGCTCTCACTTAGCCAGGTGCTTTCTGGGTAGAGCTGGCAGTTTCCCCCCCATGTCTGTGTGGGTTTCTCCCAGGAGCTCCACTGAGCTTCCACAGTCCACAGACATCCACATCAGGTGAATTAAAGATGCTAAATTGCTCCTTGGTGTGAATGTCCGAGTGTCTGCCCTGAATTGATTGGTGACCTGTCCAGGGTGGTCCCCTGCCTTTTACCCCATGTCTGCTGAAATAGGCTCCAGCAACCCTGGTTAAGGCTAAGTGGCATGGATAATGAATGAACTGATTATGATTGATTGTTACATTCTAAAATCAATGCAGAACAATCAGCACTTTCAGATTAATGCAACATGAACCCTCATATGTTTTTGATTCTCTACAATGCACTGTCAAATTCAAAGAATGTGTGAGATATATTCACAGCAGCACAACTGACTGTTTGACTTATTGTGAAGGTGACGTGAAGTAGAGCTACAGTAAACAGATGATCACAGACTTCTTTAAAGGAAGATGAAGAGAAGAGAATCCTTTGCAAAGTCTGGAAAAAAGCTAATGGGTGTGGAAGCACTGTGGTTGCTCTTGTTTCCCTTGTGTTTCTTGCCTGTTTTCTGTGTATGTGGCACCACAGTTCCTCTCCTGGCCAGCACATCAGCTACTCCATGCCTGACCCACTCACAATCTGGCACTGCAAACGTGTTGCTTGTTTCTGTTGCTGGCTCTGACGAACATTAGCACAGCCATGTAAGAGGGGCTGGATAGCTTGTTATTGAGAAGAAGGGGGGTGGGGGGGAAGAGAAAGAAAAACCTTGCTCAACAGGCACCATCTGTGTTTTCAAAGTGAATCATTCTGGGATCTTTATAACACTTTTAAAGAGCACACATCAAAAGCTTGGTCAGAACAATCCATTCGTTCAATAACACACCACAAAGTGATTAGAAGTAAAGGCATATAAAATTGAAGAGTTGTGGTTCAGAACTAAATTGATCAGATCATCAAAGAGTAAAAATGTCTTCAGTTGAGATAAGCTCCAATAACTATGAATTGCACAACATTTAATATAAGAGAGTGTTTTGTGAGCGTTGCCTGGAAGAGGAACTTGCACAAATATGCACTTGCACTGGAGAGAAAACATACCGCAAGTCTGTACTCAGTAACAACATCGGTCCTATCAGGTAAAGATTACACCCGTCTGTGTTATTTTCTGCACATTTAATCCACTTTTCCAAGACCTTTTTCAACATTTCACATAATATTCCAAACTGGGAACTGCAACTGGGGTTCTGGAGATTTTGCAGATCAGTCACTGTTTCCCAATGTTCTGTTATGTCAGTTGAAACAGTCATGTCCAGACACCACACAGTACTGATCATCAGTACTGGGGATGTCAGTAATGCTTTTGGCTTGAATATGAATTGCATAGTTAGTAGAAGGGAAGGTTAAAAATGGACCAAAAATGCAACTCAAGAGAATGGTGTAAGCCTTACCTGACACGATTAATAATTTCAACATATGACCTTATAATTTGATGTGTTTAATTAGTTTAATTCAGTTTTCACCAACAATTCCAACTTTAGAGGTAATGCCTTCCTTCAAACTGTCAATGCTCTTTGTATATTTTCTTGAAATTGCATTATAATAAGAGTGCACACAAGTGTGTGAAATATAGTATAATCACTTGCACTGATAGTTTTGTGTTAAATGTTGCTTGGACAATGCCAAGATGTGAAAATGTTTGATATGACATGCTGAATTTCTTTCAGGCTGTAATTCAAACTTGAATCTAAGAGCTTATTATAGATTTTGGTTTGTCCATTTTTTACTTTTTTCAATCATCAAATCATTTCTTGCTCCCTCACTCACATTCACCGAAATGAGCTACAAAGGTATTACACTCTACTTCACTGCAAAACCATCTGTGCTATCTTTCTAAAGTCAGATGAGTCCACCAGTGTGGGCTTCTCTTCTTCAGTTCAGCGGCAATCACTCGCCGGTTCTCTCAGCAGTAGCACAGAAACATGGCAGAGAGACCGCACCTCGACGTGCATCAATTTGAGCGGGAATTGCTGAAGCCACTGGGGCACATTTTGGCTCTGTATCAAACAAACGAGTTATTTTCTACCCAGCCCTCCCTGCGTCTTTTATCTAAGCCAAATGTGTTTTGATGAAAGGCCATGAATAAAGCCAGCATGTACAGCTGGAGGAGAGAGAAGAGGAGAGATTGGGACTGTTTTATATAATGACCCACTTACGTATCATCAATCACACAGTTTTATTTCAGAGTTCATCACTTGTGTTCTTTTATTATTAATTACTAAATGTATAGAAGCTAAACTTGAAACTCACCTATATTAGAAGCCAACGGGTGGATAATAAGCTCCTGGATACTGGAAATCTGCCTTGCTGTTGGACTAGATGTTCAACACGACTACAAAGTTCTGGCATAAAAGCCCTTTTTACCCATCTATTTATTTTACATCTCCTATCTTTAAAAACAACACCTCAGAATATCTAAGTGGTGCGTGGTAGTGTTTCTAGGCCACAATAATAGGAAGAGAGTGGGAGGTGGCAAGCATATTCCTCTTGGTGCTTAGTGCGTGGGGAGGGGGACACTAGCTCCCCGCTATCCACCCCCTGCTGCTGAGTGTCCTCTGTCCCACCAAGGGACTCTGTCCACTCAGTTCTGAGACAAATATGATGGATATACCAGGAGAGATTGTGTGGGAGTTGCCAACCTGAACCCACAAGACTGTGTTCCCTTTAATAGCCACTGCCCGCTCCTCGCCTCCGCCTCCACCCTCTTCTAGTCGTGCAATTAGCAAAGGTCAGTGAGCATTTAATCTCAAAGGGGACAGTGTGAGTTAGACTCCCCGCTGAGCCAATCTCACAGTTACAATGTTCTGAGAGTTTTTGAGGGCCAACTGGTGCTGTAACTTTGGGCGTCCTGTCTGGTCCATAAAGAGGCTAAATGTATTTTCAGGGATCCCCCTCTGTGTCTGTTTGTATGGTTAAAAAAAGAGTTTATGTAGTTATGTTCTTGGCATAGATGTATGGTTCTAGGAAAAATCTGATCCCTACATTATAAATAGTACCTGAAAAATATCTAAATGCTATAGGTTGGATATGTGGATATATGTCGTTGAGTTCTGTGACATCAACAAGAATTTCAAGAGAGTGATTTTGATGTTTAAATCACATCAAATTCTTTTATATTAAGAAATTAGATATTGGCCATTTCTTCTATTATGTAAGAATGGTTGTTCATTGTAGTCCTTGTGGTTACTAAGTAATGTAGTTGAAGATTATCATTTTCTTTTTTTAAAGGAGTTACAGAAACATCAGTTAAAAGGATATTTAGTGCAGCAATTGGACTGTGATATCATCGTTCCAAAAAAACATTTTGGCATCCTTATTTCTGAGAGTGCGTGGAAAATATTTGGCAAAAAATGTTGCGATATTACAGAAGATGAGAAAAACATCATGAAAGGACTGTAAATTAGAGTAAAGCTGGGTTTCTTACTGAGTACTACTCGCAGATCTTTTTATTATTGATGATGTGAGTGATGATATTCGCAATGTAATCTTTCACAAACATCTTCAAAATGTCCTTACAGAGTCTTTCAGAGTATAAGAAATGCACTGAACTAGATACATTAGATGGTAGAGAGGTGAAATAGTTTAGTGTTGCTAGAGGGATTTGCAGAATCTCTGCATTAGAGTTGTTCATTATCGGACTGGAGCAAATGGAATGAGGCTGTTCTGATCTGATCAGGACCCGATCACTTGCCCCATGTCTACTACAAATGAGAAGGAAAACAAACTCAGAATTTCACCTAAAACTGGAACATCACCAAGCGAAATCAACTTTTGCTTTGTGTTTCCAGCTGAGGTTAATGTTACAACAGAGTGTTTTTAATGAGACTGCTTATGTTGTTGCCAACAACTTGTTTGTGTGTCTTCTCCAAAGACAGATTACTGAAGCTAATGCATTCAGAATTTATTACAGTGATGATAGTGTTTACTTTTCATCTCATTTTTACAAACTCATTTCTCTGACAAGTGTTCCTCTCTTTTCATTTGTGCTGTTTCTGAGGAAACGGAAATTGATACATTAGCGTGAGACTGATGTGCTTGCTTTGTTTACAGTTGTCTTGCAACTTCCAACTTGCAATTTATTGAAATGTTTGATATCCAGTTATCAGTAGATATTAGGCAGTGGACTTTTAGCTCAGTGAGTCATACCCACAATTCCCTGCAAAAGTGAACTCATTGCCTTAGAGGAACAGATTCGGATCAGTGAGTCAGTTACACATTCATTCGCTTATGAAACCAGCACTAGTCTGTTTCCAACAGCAGATTTCAGCAGTAAGTTTAGCATGGCGGCCAGACCATGATTTGAAGGGGCATATGGTGTTTTTCCGGCAATATTTAACCTAGGCTATTTCAGTTCCTGTTCAAACAGGTTAGCATTTGTCAGGGATGATGTGCAACACTTGGATTAGTTATGTTCATTTCCTTTAAGGATATAATTGAAAAGACTACAGTATCTACAGTCTACAGAGATCATTTTAAATCATGCCTGGTATAAAAGATATTGAATCTGTCTGCATGCAAATAGCATAAAGTATCTATTTCAAATCACTGTACGTCTATGGATATCTAATGTTGCAAATTAGTCTTAAGGTTTTCATTAGACTGTTAGCAGAGTTTCACTGAATTGCTTCCATGTACAAAAACTTTGTTTGGTTTAGTTTCTCCATGCTCTAATTTCACCACCGACCCCTCTAAATGTCTCTGCATGGTACTGATTGGGAGCTATTGTATCTCAACAGAATTGGCAAGGCGTTACAGAGGGTGGAATTTATTCCAAAGGCAACTGTGAAGGCCACCATGTTTCCGGCAGTCATTAAGATGTATTGAAAGAAGCTGGCCAGTCTGCTTAATGATCTGTAAGCTGCCCCATCTCCATGGCAACAATAATCACACTGATATTTCCAAAGATCGATGGATATAAAGGTCACGCCGTCTGTGCCGCTGCTTAATGCATAGCAGGAACTATTTCAGCCCTTAAGATCTCATCAGCCCATGTTTATGCTGATTTGGTTTCAAGAGAAAAGGAGGTAATACTGATTTGTAATGCTAATCCTCAAGTTTTGTTGAAGGTGTCTTGGCAGAGTCTTGACTTAATTCCATGCATTTCTGTTCGGTGCTTCTGCCAAAATGTCCTTAGGTTTTCAGTCATTTGCCACTAGTTTCAGTAATTTGCAAATATAACTGAGATTTCTTTAAAACATCAAACAAAGTGCATACAGGCTAATCTTTTCAAGTCTGCTTTCAAATATTAACACAGTCTTGGTTGTATGCTGATAATATCCCCCAAACAGATAAATTGGCTGGGTAAGGAGGATATGATTTGAGGCTGCTGATTACCACCTGCTGCATAATTGAAGCCTTAGATGTGTGTCTGTCAGTACATGGCCAATTCTGAGGTGAATTTCTTGGACCGCCCTCTCTTCCACCTCAAGATGACCTCCATCTCCTTTGTCACACTCTTTTTGTCTTTTCCCCCCTCAGTTATCTCTGTATTCTTCTGCCCTTTTGTTGCTTTTTCCCCCTTTTGGTAATGCACTGCAGTGATCCTTTTGTTTGGAATAGTGTAGCTAAGAAATTCTGCCACACACCAGTCTACCTTTCTTTTGGGATTTTGATAATGTGTAGTTGCTTTTGTTTATCTATTTAAAGTATGAACGTTTAGCTTGGGTTCCCTACTAGGTCCAGTGTCCGATGATGCTGTATCATTCTGGTGACCTCACCCTGTGTAGGAAAGACCAGAAATGACTGACCTCATCTTTTTATTGGATGTGATCTGATGGTTTTCTGACCCTCAGTCAATAAAGGCAGGTGTTCAGGTTTCAGAGTTGTAAACTGCTGCTCATGGCTGAGTGATGATGATACATAAACATAATTACATCAATATATGGTCATGATGATATTACAAGGGTCTAGTTCCATGGGCATGGAGGGGGCAGTAAAGTGGTTTTCCCGTATTAGACACCAAAATAGGAGATGACATACATAGGGATGTGAGGTGATGTGAGGAGTTATGAAGAGAACTGACATTATAGTTTGTGTGATATTATGCTAAGTTAGCCAGCAAAACAGCACTGAACTACGATGCCCCCTTCACTGTGTTCTATGGACGAATGAGTTTTGGGAGCGGAGTGCTTTTCTTCCTCCAAACATGGTTTGGCATGTTTCTGCAACAGTTCAGTTTCGGTCTCATCCTGAAAAGTTGGCAAGTTCAGGAGATTCCTGCACTTCCTTTGCTAAAGCCCTACAGTTCCTTTTCATTTTTTGTCTCCTTTGCAATGTAGTGAACTTGAAAAATGAATAGTGTGAAATGGCACTCATGTTGAGTATAGGAAGAGATGGACAAGGAAGAGATTTTGCTTTTAAATAGAAGTGTTAGTCTTTCTTAGTTAGAAGTGTTAGTGCTAGAGTCATACAGGATGTATTAATTGCTTGGGGTAATCCATCAATGTTTAAATATATCTCTCTCTCTTTCACTCTCTCCTTTACTCTCTCTTTAGCACTCTCTCTCTCTTTCTCTCTCTTTCTCTCTCTCTCTCTCTCTCTCTCTCTCTCTCACACACACACACACACACCTACACAGCTAATTAAAATAACAAACAATGGTCACCAAAAAAGGTAGTAAAAATCATAATAGTAATAAGATTTGTAGTGGTAATTATATAATCTAATTGAATTAAATATGTTGATTGGTGTGATATTTGGGATGGGTGTCTCGCAGGCAGACCTATTTTGTCATACATTTGGCACTAAGAGCTCTCTCTCTTCCTCCATCTATTTAACTCCTCTCCCATTATGCTATTTGAGTCCTGTGCATTGTGTTTTATCCTACCTGTCAGCCATTTATACTGAATTCCTTTGTGAACCATTTGCATCTCGCCTGTGAGGAGCATAAATGTGTGGAGCGAACAAACAATTCAAATGAAAATGGAATTACAGCAGGGGCTGTACCGCATTGCTGGAGCTTCTTATTCCAAATTTGAAGTGAATGTTTGTGACGACGTAATCTGTCCACAGCGCACGCTCTCTTTTCCCTCTCAACGTTCCAGGACGTGTCAGCTCAATTTCACCAGCAGTCAGCAGCACTATTATTTTGACATCTTAGAGTGGTGGTCTTGTGTGTGTGTGTGGGGCGGGTGTTATTTCACATCGCCGCTGAATCTGAGAAATGGGGAAATGAGGCTGGTTGTTCTTGTGAAAGCTTTTCATAATATGTGGGCCTGGATCAGGCCTGAACCTGCTATTAGAGGGCTGGAAACTGACCAGTAAAGACATGACATTCATTCTTTATATATTATATATTAGTGCTGGGCACGTGAATTAATTGTTTTCATGTTAACGCATTATTTCCAACAATTATTTTATTTTGCGCTATTTTAAATCCCTTTATTTCGAAAGTTCATTGCTTTTTTGTGCCCGTTCTAATGGGACACCTGACCATTACATCAACTGAGACTTTAATAACACTGTATTCATATACATGGAGTTTCATACAGAGTTGGTCCCTCATCGTGAGAGAAATCACACACAAATAAACACAGACACACACAAATTTGACTTGTTTACATTTCGTCAGATACATGAACAGGTAAACAAAAGGACAGAAATAGTTCAAATAAATAAACTAAACATCTTTTCCTCCAATATATAACTTCCTGTTGTAAATACCTTATTTAAATCTCAGAAGCCCCTAGTTGTCAGTCTATGGACATAAACAGAGATTCCAAATATACATACAAAGGCCGTTGTAGATGGAAATAAAAAATGGAATCAAATACCTAAATGATGAGTAAGAAAAACTGCAATGGAGGCATCAAAGCAGCCATTATTTTGATTGATTTTACATGACATTATGTCCCTCAGTATAAGAATTTATGCAAGCTTGTTTAAGTTTTTAATAATGTTGTAAATTCCAATGATGGCTATTGAGAGCTCACCAAATACCATGGCTAAGAGAATAGAAGATATTGGCACTTCTCCTGTCAATATCTAATTGACCCTTATGCTTTTTTGTGTTTCATTTGTAATCATTTTCATTTTCTGAGGTTCATGTAGATTATATATGTGTATTTATGAACAAAAAATACCAATAAATGATTTAAGAGGATCTCATTTAAAAATAATTACTGCTTCTAATAATATCCCTCATCCCTTAAACAAGACTTTTTTTTAGATTTATAAAAGTAAATAGCATCTGTTCTACTTAGCTTAAATGTTTTGGCTAAAGCAGCCTTTATAACTTGGATATTCAAAGAATAGACCTAGCTAAACTGCAGAAGATAGAATCAACTGATCTATATCAATGCATTGGAATTGGTGCAGCAGGATTTTCTGTTGTATGGTTTTCTGTTGTATGGAATCCTAAATCCCTTTGTTTTTTGAAGAGAACACATACACACTGTCAAAATATCAGTAAACTGAGGAGTTTGTATCTGTGTGCAACATGTGAAGTGGGTTTGTGTGTGAGACTGTGTGTTTGAGCGAGTAAGTATAATACAAATATGTCTCAATGACACAATGACTGATAACACCATGGGCATGTGTGTATTAAAGGGACTGTTCAATCTTCAAATACACTGTTGATATGCACATGTTTCCAACCCTGAAGGGCCCTTCACACTGCCCCCCACCCCCACCCCATGTTGCAACATGATGTTTAACTACACAGAAGCCACAGAGCTCCATCTCTCAACCTTTCCAGCTTTCTGCAGGCGCCTTGTGTCTTCAGTGGTTACATCACAGTCCACCCATTCAGACGAGCCTGAGCACATGTAGTAAACAGTGGCCAAGTCGTGACAGAACACGGAGGACCCTTCTGTATCTCTGCACGTATCTCTGCCAGGGAGAGGCCTGTGGGGACAGCTCACGTTTATTTGACATGAAATGCATCTCAGACTACATCTGGCCTTATAGTGGGTGTGAAACGGGCAGGGCAGGAAGGGAGTCAGGGCTGCCTCAGACAGGGTTTATTTAGACTGGGCAGGAGGGCCTGGAGGAGCAGGATTCAAAGGAAAAGGGGAGAGGTAAAACAGCCCACCGATTTGGTGAAGAACAGATGTGTGCTGGAACAGAGGCGATGCTTTAGGTTTGTGGAGTGGAATGGTTTAGTTAGTCAATTAGATTGATTTGTTTTCTGTGTTTGTGAGTGTCCAGGCCACTTGCTATCACCCAGCCAAAAGAGCAAGCCTCTCAGCTCATAGAATATAAGTATCATTAAAGACACATGGCATCCATCTTTGAAACCCATGTAAATTCTGATTTAAAAGAATGTATTGTTACTTCCATTACAACTACTCTGCTAGTACCAAAATCAAGTTAAGCAATAGTGAAGAAGCAATAGGTCAAAACCTCCTTGAGTAACGAGTAATTTCAACAAAACAATCGAGATTCGAGATTCTCCATTTGTTTATTCAGCCTGTGAGACTTTGAGTTATCAAATAACAAATTAAGTTAAAGAAACATTTGAAGAGGCAAAAACATAATAAAATAGAATATCTATGTGCTTTAAAGCGCTAGTTTGCATGTTGAACTGCAGACTTCATTGACAAATGGCAGCTGAGGTAGAGTGATGTAGAGAGTTCAGTCTGTGCTATAACGTTAAATTGTAGTGACATGTCCGGCTTAAGAAGTATTATGGCCTGAGGATTGAAGCTCCTCCTGAGATGCTCTGTTCTGGACATCATATTTCTGAAGTGCTTGTCTGATTTCAGCAGGTCAAACAGATAATGTTTGTTTTTGATAATCCTGGCTGCTCTAGTCTTGCATCTCCTTGTATAGTCCTGCAGAGACAGCAGAGCTGATCTGGTCTCTTCTCCCATAATATCCTTTGCAGAGCTGTTCCCATACCTGGAGCTGACGTTCTGATGTTCTACAGTACCAGAGTGAAAAGTTCTTAAGATCACAAAAGAGAAAGAAAATATCTTCATCAGTCTCAGATGGTAAAGATGCAGCCGTGCCTTTAGAACTGGGTGTGAATTTGTTCATTACATTAAGTTATAATAACTTTATCCAAAGCCGTTATGAATACGATGCTCAAGCCATATTAGATCCTCAAAGATGTGAATGCCCAGATATTTGAAACTGTTCACCTGCTCCTTCACTTGTGTTGACATTGAGGGAGTTGTAGGACCACTAAGTCCAGCTCTTTGGTTTTCCTCACATTCAGTTAGAGTTTGAGTTCCTGACATTCAGTAAGCAGTTCACCTAAAACTACAGTATTTCCCCCATACTCCCCCATGTATGCCCTCTCATTGTAGTTGGAGATGAGGCCCAGCACTAGTGTGTCATCAGCAAAGTTGATGATAGAGTTGGAGCTGTGTGTGGCCATGCAGTCATGGGTGTATAGGGTGAGTACACAGTCTTGTGTACAGCTCTGTGTACAGTGTATAGTGGACAACATTATTGAACATAAATGAACAGGAGTTCCACATTTTTGTTGTCCATGTTGCACAAGCAAGATGAGAACTATATGAGATTGCAGTCCAGAACAGAAACTAAAGAAAAAAATGAATTATTAGTTCAGTTTGAATGTGTAAAGTGGGAATGAATAGAAAGTGGATTACATATATATATATATATATGCTTCAGTATATTTATTTT
>JBBKCR010000006.1:10398172-10427000 GCA_037577295.1 Ladigesia roloffi | reverse complement strand
GCCCTAAAAACTCCTTATACATATATACATACTGTGTGTGTGTGTGTGTGTGTGTGTGTGTGTGTGTGTGTGTGTGTGTGTCAAAGTCATTATTTTGCTTCAGGATATGTGGCACATTCTGAAAGATGGCATGAGGAGGTGTTGAAGGCAGCATTTGCAGAGGCTGGACCCACCCTGGGGCATTGGCCATCTGGGACTGGACAGCATGCAACTTATCAGGCAACAACCTGGGCTTCACAAGTCAAATGAAAAACAGGTCATTAATCATCAAAAAGAAAATAACACGCACCATTTTGTTGTAGATTTAGGAGTTTATTTGGACTATGGTACTGCATTTTGCTGAATGTCTATTTTCAACAAGCCACAGCTCTCACCATGATGTAAATCATTCTGACACTGTATTTGCATTTACAAACCTCAGATATTAGTTGTACCAGAAAAATATGTTTTAACAAAAGCTTTCTGAAGAGTTTAATTAGGGGGCTCTTTTCTAAAAACTTTACTTGGCTTTCTGTGGCTGCCTTTCCACTAAAGCTCCTGAATATTGGCACCCATTTCCCTTTGCTCAGGGACTTGTTCTGGTATTATGCACCTGATCCAGAGATGCTGTATTAAAAGCTTCTTCCTGTAAGACACTCCGCCTCTTTAAATCAGGGCCCTGGCTCTCTGGCTTTGTGCTAACGGCCTACCATGCCAAGACCACTTTGGCAGTGTCTTCAGCTTCAGCTTTTTTTCTCCATTATTTTAATTGCCTTTAACCTATAATCAATATTTACTGCTCTTTCAGGCTGAGAGCAAGAGGACTAAGCATTTCTATCACAGTCACGCTGATTAAATTAGAGCTCTGCTGCTACAAAGCATGTCGTTATTTCAGAGAGTCTTGTTTTTCTTAAATTTCACATCACTCCCTCACCCGACACGCAAAGATATTTGAGCTGGCTGCACATTCTGACTTGGGGCTTTGGCCAAATATTCTAAAGGTGCATCGTTCTTTTCAGTTAGGTTGAAACAAGTGGGGTGGACTGTGTTTCAGGGTTTATTTAGTCGGGCAGTAACTGTGGGAGTTTTACAAGTAGGTCTTCAGAACCAGCCTGTAAATTGCTTGGCCAAAACCAGCCAGCAGAATTCTGACCTGATTTCAGTGTGGGTAAGATCAGCAGACAGTGAGTTGAACAGAGAGTGTGCTGCCGAGAGAGGAGGAGAGGAAAAGAATAGAGAATGGAGAGGACACAGTACAGTGGGCTCAGTGTGAAAGGCCAAATGCCCACGTGGCGGCTCCATCTGGCCCTGCTGGTTTGAGGCCATTCTAGATGAGCACTAGGAGCGGAGCTGAACCATCACTGTCTCTGCTACATCAGCACTCTCTGTACTATCTCACTAGCAAACATACTGAACACAAATAAATAACTGTATATTGTATAATATAATCTGCCTAATATGTAATAAAATATCAGAAATGCAAAAGACAACCCTCTGGGCCTTCTACAACAAAGAATGCCGAATTATTTCTAGAAGCTATACGTTACAAAATAACTGTAATTTAGTATTACTCCTACTTCATTTCTAAATGTGGGTTGAAAACAGAAGGATTAGGTTAGTGCTGTCACCTCACACCTGTAGGGTTGGGGGTTTGAACCTGGGTTCCAGCCTTGTGTTTGAGTTTTCATGCTCTCTTCATGGTGACTTGAGTTTCCTCCAGAGTCTAGAAGAGTCTCCAGTTTCTACCAGTCCAAAGACATGCGTGTCAGGTGAATGAGGATTTTAAACTGACCATAAGGGTGTGTGTGTGTGTGCTTTAGGCCCGTTGGTCCAAAGATAGACTTCAGGTACCCACCACCCTAGTAAATTTACTGATAATGAATAAACAGTAGTTAATCCCTGTTTTGTATTGTGAGGAAAAATGGATTTTTCCAGCACATTCCATTAAGGTCTGGGTAATTTGTAGGCCAAACCTTGAACTCTATTTAACGTTCTGCAAACCATTCCTGCCATTTCTTCCCCAAGTAAATGACAGAATTATTTGGGTGGAGGATCGTTCTCAGCACAGCAGTGACACAGTGACATGATAGTCAGTGTCACCTATGTGTGTTTGTGTGTGTGTGTGTGTACTTCACATTTGGATCACAAAGCAGGGATGCAGTCACTGCTGGACTGAGAATAGTCCACCAACCAAAATATCCTGTGACTGTGCTATCAATATTAGTATTATTGCAGAGGTGTGTTTTTTTCTTTTTTTGACTATGTTTTCACATTTATGGTCTGAACTGGAGTAGCTCTAATAGTCATGACTCACCACTGAAAGCTGTAATCTGCCTATTTTAGTCTTAATAATTATATAAAAGGGACCAAAAAATGAATCTGACTACATAAGGCAATAAGGCAACTCTCTTGTTGAATGATCTTTAAAATTATATGAACGTAGAGCAACAGGATTTTGGGGTAACAAAGTTTAGACTGGTTATATTCTATAGCAAGCCGGAGGAGGACTGTTACTTTGTAAAAACTGAGCTCAGCATTTTAAGCTTTTTGATGTAGGAGACCTTAGAAAACTCTCCTAGAGCACTCGGCCCTGGCCTGGCACACCGATGGGCTACACTCTTATCTGTCCGAGTAATTCGTCCTCTGTCATCGGGCAGAAAAAGGCTTCTAAACATACACTACGCAAATCCCATGTAGACAAGCTCAAGTATTATTGCCTGGCCTTAAAACTTCCCTGACCCAATTGTTTCAGATGGATATTTAGAATCAGATCATACTATTTTTGGAGTCTTACATAAAAATAATCTAAAGTAGAAGAGAATGTATTATGAATGAAAATCTGACTATAGAAGACCGTATGGTGACCTCAGTATCATTATTCACAGGATAAAAACGCACAAACATCTGGAAATGGGTGTCATACTGTACACTGAAACTCTCAGGAAGAGCAAATATATGTAAATGAAACATTGCCCCAATCCCTGAGATCAAAGTTCATATGAGATTACATCTCTCTACTGTTAACAGGAAGTAACAAAGTAGTGCATTTCTGCACATAATTGCATTAATAGACTTGGTCAACTAAACAGTTGTCCTTCTTGAAGTGATCATTGTTTGCAAGTTTTCATACATTTGAACTTGTGAAGTAGTTCACTGACTCACAGGAGCACCCAGGTTGATTATGCAATGCAAAGGGGCATGTTCTACACAACTATCTATGCTTGATTCAGTGTTTATTGATATCTGACACCGTTAGCTGAAGCTGTTGGTTTCCATGGAGAGCCCTGATGAGCAAAGCCCACTGCGGGGATTTTGAAGTTTGATGGATGGACAGGCTTGGTACTTACTGTCACTGATGAATTGTTTCACCATGAATCAAACAGCAGTCATCTTTGACAAGGCAGAATGAATGAGCAAAACAACGATTTTTCCGCAATAAAATTGTTTGATGGGAAATTATCACTGACAATGACAAGCCAAGATGTCTCCCATTTCTTAGGTTCTATGGATTTTTTATTTTTTCTTGCCAAATAGAAATGAATGCATTTGACACAGAAAGAGGTGAAACCACAAATGTCCTTTTGATTTTCACATTTGAACTAGCCATCAGTCATTTTATCTGTTAAAATAATGTTTTTGCGCCATTGATTAATGTTCGCATACATTTTTCTTTTGTTTGAAGTACATTTCTGATTCATTCCGAAACAGCGACTCGGGTGAAATTTGTCAGCAGCCCAGACAGATGAATGGGCTTTAATGGGAATTAACTGGACTTTTTCTGTCTGCTCAGCCTCATCACACCATAGTTCTCTGGGATTTGCACTATTATGCATATGTCTGGAACTGAAAGGTTTTATGATTAGAATTTGTATTTAGTGTGACTCAAAGACGAAAGGTGATATTAGGGCCGTACATGGGGAGCTTAAGACAGGGTGACAGAGGAGATAGAAGAGTGTGTCTGGGCGATGTGAGCCTGCTGGTGCTTTATGCCTTGCCCTCATGCAAGGTTGTGGGCAGCAGAAGCACACTCCAGCCTTTATCGCCCACACTTTGCAAATGAAGTTGGCACTGTTTCCTCGGTTCGTATCGCTGTCTGATTTATGAGCTCTGCAGCAGAGTGTGCATTAAGAATATCAGCTTTTCAGGGCAAGCTGATACACATCACAGTGGACACTGGGCAAAAGGGGCTACAACTCTTGCTACTGTGTGCCAAGGATACTCAATAGGTTGCTTATTTACATAAGTGCTGGCTTTGTACAAGTGTGTGTGGTGTTTGTGTGGGGCAGTGCATTTTGAATATTTAACTAAACACTTAATGTCTGAGTTGCATGGGTCTTTTTTGTTCATTAGTGCAAGCTAAAAAATGGAAAAAGCATACAGTGTGCATTTGCAAAAATTGTACATGTAATTTTTATTACATTCAAAGCTACCAAGCAAAAATGACCAGATAACATTTCTGGATTGTCTCTCTGAGCCCCTTAAAAATAACTGTGTTTATTTCTTTGGTTCTCTGCTCCTACCACATGCTTTGCCTATCTGTGTGTACAAAAAACATTAGCTAGTGTCATGTCGGCTGGTATCACAGAGGTGATGCACTTGCAGGATGTACCTTCATAGATTTTTAGGATGGGAAAATGCAGGGAAATGCCAAAAAAAAATTCTGTGCAATATGTAGATACCAGACTTGGACAGACAGGACAAAGTCCCGACTAAGAGTGGTGGACAGACTGACAGATAGACACAGACAAACCAGGCGGAAGATATGGGAGTAAGCAGACAATGCATTCTGAATCGTGCTGCTTTTAAATAGCATGGACTGAGGCAGGTGAAACAGATTTGAAAAAAGTGGGTGAAACCAAAATAAATGGAACCGGGTGGGGTTGAGAGGGGGCGCTCAATACTCTGGGGACATTTAAGGCTGTTAGCAATAGTGAGCCAGCCAAAGTAGTTAACTTTAGCTTGGTTTTTCTTTATTGTCAGTATGTGATAAAAACCTGGTCTCATAAGTTTTCGTGAAGCAAACATGATATACAATCTATTAAAAGATGTGCTGCGATCACACTTTGGATCTTTTTCCTGCTAGGACAATGCTTCCCTACACTTTTTTTTCAATACACACTGCATAACACCGCCAGTATCATACTAATATCATACGGATACTGGGGGTGTTATGCAGTATGCATTAAATACATAGGATAGTGAAGCATTGTCCAAGGAACTTTTCTATATATAAAAAAACATTGCAGGAAACTTTTAAAAGATACTTACTGTATGGTCATATGTAGGGAAAACAACAGCATGTTTTGAAAAAAACAGAGCTTCTGGACTAGATTAGGATAGGAAAGAATAATGTATAGGGAGAAGAGAAGAAGAGAAATGGAAAGAAAACCCAGGTACAAGTATGGGGAGTTGTGAATCTTTGAGCTGCAGCTGTCATGTTCTGCCTGCAAGATGATTGCCGAGAGTGGAAAGTCAGCCAATAAATAGCTAGAGTTGAAGGGAATGTGGGTTAGTCAGGCTGAGCTTGAAATGGTCAAAGTGGAAAATCTAACAGATTGAGTGCTGAATTACAGGGGAGCCAGAGGTGTGCTTGGTGCCCCTGTAAGACACTTAAGCAGCTTTGAAAAACAATATAGCATTCTTCTGGATGCTTGAAGAGACCCTCTCCCCAAAAGCCAGAGAGTCATTTGAAATCTGAGAGGAAGAGAGTGAGAGAGAGAACGAGAGCGAGAGAGAGAGAGAGAGAGAGAGAGAGAGTGAGGGAGAGGGTAGAAGAAGGGAGATAGCCCTTGCCTTATGCCAGGCCTGTATTCAGTTTCAGCACGCATGCAAGATGGAGGCAGTGCACAGGTCCAAAGAGCTTCTTGTGGTAATTGGGCTACATTAGGCAGCTGGCCAGTGTGCAGCAGCAATCAATTGAATAAATGTACTTATGAAAAATGCAGTTATGTGCCCGCTCCTGATGCAGTGAGCCCAGACGCCTGATAAAGAAAAGCAATCTAAAGCCATGCAGCCCGGACAGCCTCATGCATGCAAAGCAGAGCAGCACTTTCATTATGGCGGAATAATGCCTAAAAAAGGCACAGACAGCTTAGGTTATGCACAAACGTCTTCTCCATTTTCTGTCTTCCTCTCTCTCTCTCTCTCTCTTACTCACACACACATACATGTGTATAACTTGAAGGGTATGTGTGCAGGAATGTTAAGGAGGCAGACCACCTGTGCTTTCGTAAAGGGTGATGGTGCGGAGGGTCACTCAAATGTCGGCATCATAAAGCATCCACATCTTTATTATCAACATACAAGCATCTGCCTCTCGTTGTGTCCCGCAGTATGCTCAGGCATTCGCTGTCTTCAGATATTACAATCCCAGTGGTAAAATTTTTTTTTCCTCAATTATCATTTTTAGCCAATGATTTCACTTGGTGTCATCAGAGCTGATGAAATACCAGCAAGACAGACTTTCTTTTTCCACCATGTCTAAGTTCATTAGGTTCACTTGTTTTTAATCAAGAAAATCAAACTCATTCAAGATGGCGCACCTTGGTACTCTCTCAGCATATTAAGGACTGTTGGTCTTAAAGCATCTTACATACTGACATCTGTTCTAACCCAGAGGTCCCCACCCATTCTACTTAACTATACTTGAAAATAGGTGAAAAGTCTAATATCAGAACCTGAGTCCACATCTGAACCCCTATCTCTGGGTCAGGGGTCCCTCCCGGACTAGGGAGGAAACGTGTTGTCTTTGTCTGCAGGGAGGGAGATGTAGTGCGTTTGGGAGGGGAGCAGGAGCTTGAATATTTTCAGGGTGAAATTGTTAACAAGTAGGAAAAACTGAGGAAATGCCATTCCTCAAGCTACATCCTTTTGTCTGTGTAAAGCATTATATTCCATTGTCCTGTTTGAAAAGGCTTAAACTGAACCACCTGTCAGAGAGGCCCTTCAAACTCACCGGTTTTGGGTTACTCTCCTTCTCTCTGTAATCTTTTTCCTCTCAAGTAAACACAGAAAAATCTGCTTCCACTTGGAAAGTGACCTTATCCTGAACTTATGGCTTGAATTCAGCAGGAACAACCAGTATTTTTTGTTTTCAATGAGTTTGTGTATAATAGAGAATAAAGTCTGGGTGAATCTTGTGTTCTCAATGGCAACTGAAACTTTTAACCCTTTAAATAGCTGGGTTTAGAATATTCAAGTTAATAACAACCAAATATTAAAATCAACCTGACAGTTTACACTGAGCGCTAATTGAATAATAATGCATAGGCAATTCATTTGAATTAACCCAAAGTAGCCCATTGAAGCAGCTAACTGAATGCTCACAAGCTTTTTATGAAGTCTAGAGCACGCTGAGGAATAAAAAGCTGTTGAGTGAAGCCTTTCTCCTGATACCTATTTAGTGCTTCTTGTTACTGAAAACTAAAAACTAAAGGCTCAGTAGGAGGGTTTCTTCGTATACTCTTTCATCCCCACAGGATGCCTCACTGTTTATGTACCACCTTCCTGTCCATTCAGATACACATTCACACACAGCCTTAATAAAACGCATGTGACAAAATATCCCATGTTTTTCATATGGAGAACATGCAACGCTTTCTCACACAAATCAACCACATCACACAAAACTCAACATTTCTCTCCACATGCCTACTTTTTCCTTCCGAAATATATACATTTTGTTCCCCATAGCACAGAAAGTGCCTTAATTCTGTTTATTCTCTGGCTGTGCTCTGCCAGCAGCAACAGATGGCCCATCAGAGAGCAGTGCAGGGCAACAGAGAACATCTTGGGTAAGAGGGCAGGCAAGGCATCACTGGCAGCCTGGTGCTCCTCATTCAGACACTGGGACCAGCGTCTGATGAAAGTGCTGTAGAATGAGATGACTTGATCAGGACTAAAGGCCAAAACCTGTCTGGTTGCCAAATTTCCCCCCAAAAAATCCATCCAACTTGACAGAGCATGATAAATGACTCCAGAGGAATTAGATTTCTCCATTCTTCCAATCTTAGATTTCAGGTGCTTTCAAAGCCACATGTGGATAAGAAATATGGAATCCAATTACATTTAAGCATTGAGGTCTCCACAATGACAAATGTTGTAAGTCCGTAGCATTGCTTAATTCATATCAGCCTGCTTGCCTAGGTCAGTGTTGCAAAATGAGGGATAATAATTCAGAAGACTTTTTGAGCTTGGCCTCTTTATGTTGCACCTCATAGAAAGGGTTCCCAGTAAATGTGTGCCGCCTGCTATGTAGGGGAAAGGGTAATCAGTTCCATCTCAGGAATGCAATGTTTAGAAATGGATATTGTGTTTTCACTGCTTGTGATGAGCTCCTTCCAAATGCCCTTGTTCTGGGCCTCCACTTATGTATCCTTACGCCGAGCTTTGATGAGTAATCACGAGCAGTCCACATGCCCTTATTCTGTCCAAGACAATGAGTGCTTTTTAATAGGAGCTAAATGTGTCAAATAATGGCGTATAGCTCACACTGACATATGAGTAGCGGCTGCCCTGGTCCCAGATGGTAATGGCAGTTCTGATGCAGCTGTGTTGTGGAGAACATTACAGCGGTAATCTGATGAATGCCACTATTAAAAAAGAAGGCCAACATGCCTTTTAAGCATTTATGCCATCATGAGAGTCCTTTTCGTCACTTCTGCTGAGGCCAAAGAGGGGAATGAAATGTATACCACTTTGCACTGTTTGCACATCATTAGTTCTGAATGTGAGCCTTTGAGAATGCTGGGCTGTCCTTGAGCATGATGTTTGACCTAACAAACATCCATGCAAATGGCTAAATATATATGTATTTAGGGTTTGCAGGGATTGTTGAAGCATAAATGGAGAACTAATTATTCTGTCAGTCAATAGGTGTGAGGAAGACTCACATGGGTGTTTTTTAAGTAGGGAAACTATGATAAGAAATTTCCTGTTGATCCATTATGTCTCTGCCGAAAAACAACATAGAGCTTAATTACCAGGTACAGTGGTAGCCACAAGTAGCCACAAGTCTTGATAATGAGAGAACATTACACGTAGGTAAGCAAAAAGCTCATATTGGCTCTAATATAAATCAGACATTGTTCCTGGATTTGTGCTCTTCTGCTGTCATCCCAAAGTTGGCCGTTGGTTTAAGATGTGAAAGCCCTTGAGAGCAGCCTTGAGTGAGAGAGGAGTTTATGTCCTTTCGTAGTATGCATGTAAGCTGAACAAAAGAATGTCTTTTTTCATGGCAATGGGGATTCAAAACTAACCTTGGGTTGCCATATTGCCCAGAAAAGTGCATGTGGCCTTGAAATTCCATTAAGATGGCATACTTTTAGCAAGGAACAACAATGACTCTGTTCTGTAGAGTAGTTTTACAGATCATAACATCAGTGCTTGCATATGCACATGCGCGTGTGGCTGCGTGAGGGAGCATAGTAAAGAGCCAAGTAAGTTGTAAAAAGTTCTCATATATGGCTGATTGAGGTCGATAGCATTTGCCATTGCACCATGCTGCAGCAAGCCTTCAGAAAATTACTGCATGCTTCTTTCCTACATCAAAACAGCACTGCAGGCTATAGCTTAAGGTGGCCTTTATTACAAAATTGAGTCAGCATCCAGAAACTCTTCATGTGCTCTAATAGCAAATATCACCAGGACGGAATGAACACCCTTCCCCTTTATTGATGGAGAAGGATAGTAAAGTGTTTCTAGCCACCTCACTGGAAATTGCAATCGGCATGAGATGGTAACAATTGTCATTAATGGCTGTGTTTTTGTAGTACCTCTCAGCTTTGCAATTAAGTTATGATTGTCCTTGTGTTCTTAATGGACTACTCAAGTTATGAAATTGATGATATATTGTGTCAAGCCTGCTGAGACAAGTCTCTGTGTAACTCATCACAAGAAAACATAAGTCAGAGGAAATGAGTAGAAAAAGCACAAATTATATAAGGCTGATTAATGTCATGTCTCATTTTTATATCCCAAAGCACTTGTATAGAATCTTTCTGTGCACAGTCATCTACTACAGGGCGTCACATTTACAGCTGTTGCAGGATGAACTTCTGAGGTGTATTTGCATTCAATCCGTCCTTCACGATGGGTATAGTTACAAAGGTGCCTCAGTTAAGACACTGTAAAGAGTAGTTAAATGTAATGCGTCGCCATTGATTTTAAAATAGACCTGTGAGGCTTTTGTACTTCATGACCCTGAAAGGCCTCGCCATCATAATGAGAAAATCGAGGCAGGCACATCTTACTGACTAAAGCACTTTGGTAGGAATTTCTGAGAATAGTCGTTACTGTAATTGGTGCTGCAGCTAAAGCAGCACCAGTCCAAGGCTGTGTCTATTCAATTTTCTCTCTTTATTTAAAGCAATGAGGTTTCCGTGTTTACACTAGAGGTATTGTTAAGATCTTTAAACCTTTGTCCTAAAGTTGTGATGTGTCAACTGAGGGGGTTGGGAGGAGGGCTTCAGTTGTTGAAAACAGCAGGAGCCAGCAATGATTGGATAATTTGTTTTATTAATGTTACTTTTTGAGATCTCAGGCTACACTGCACACTGTCGTTTTTGCTAAAAATGGTTCTTCAAAGAATGATTCTATTATGTAGGGGAACCACTTTTCTTCACAGCACTGGGAACCAATCAAAATGTCTTCAGAGCTGTTACAAGGGACCTGTTCTTTTCCAAAAAGGCTTTGGATAAGCATGTACCACACTTTTAACAGGTACGTGAAGTGCAACAGCTGCCCTCTCTCTCTCTCTCTCTCTCTCTCTCTCTCTTTCTCTCTCTCTCGATCTCTCTCTCTTTTTCTTTTTCTCTCACTCTGTCTCTTTCTCTCTATCTCACCCTCTCTCTCTCTCTCTGTCTCTCTGTCTCTCTCTCTCTCTCTCTCAAGGTTGGCTGCAAGTGACATGGAGGAATTAGTAGAAGGTTTTTAAGCTATACAGATCATTTTTGCAGTCCTTAATGCTGGAACTCTATTCCAGAGTACCATAACTCCAAATGGTCCATGATAAGGAACATTTCCAAATCAAGGTCTGCTTCAAAAAAGGAAGTTGGCCAGGGTTTATTTTCTTCTATTTTACTTAACTATCATTTGACCTCTGGTGCATGTTATTAAAAGATATACAATAAATGTGTAGATTTAGCAGTGAATTACTAACTTAAATATTTCACTGGGCTTGGAAATAGAAATAACATTTAGCTTGAGTTTTAATCCCAACCAGTGGGAAGCCAAGCAGTCTTGCTGCTTGGGGTAATTAGTTTGTACTGACCATGTATGATAAGCCAAATGGCTAGGTAAGGTTAACAGAAAGGTTCCTCAGATCTGGGTGAGGATGTCTTTGCTGAGATGCTGTGCACAGCTCTATCAGGTGTGTGGGTGGGCCAGATAAAACTGCCTGTCAGTGTGGCTGAGTATGAATCAGGTGGATACCAGCACCCACTGTGAGCTCTTGGCCACCCTGCTCTCTCTCTATTGGCTCTGCCAGCTCCACTGGGCAGGGGGCCAGCTGTAAAGACCTCCACAGACACAGTGACCTCCCAGCTAGCCAGATTACTAATCATACAGGACCCTGCCCTGCCCACATAGTGCTTCTTTAGTCACAGCAAGATTACTCATTACTGATTTCCTCTTAGCCTCTATTTGACCTCATCTCTAATACTGGGACTACGGTGCATAGGTCATTGATTGCCTTCATCTGATGAATCTTTAGAAGTGTAAAGATGTAGATGGGATTGGGAAGTAGCTATTATGTATGAGTGTGTAGAGCTTAAGCATGATTTAGTGGGAACATTTTTTTGCTCTATAGGTTATAACACAGAGAAGGCACAAGTGCATGAGAATCAATGGGTGAGCAGTGTGTGTGTGTGTGTATATATGTGTGTACGTATACATCATACATATTAGAGTTCTGGATGATGTAAGGGAGTGAAACCTGATATATCCTCCTACTTGCTGTTTATTTATTTAGTAGATTTTGTATTATCAAGGCAAGCCATTAGGTGCAAATTATTACTTTGAAAGGTGGGCTGGTAAGTAGCAGAGGTGCCTGTGAGAATGGAGGAATCAGGGATTGAAAAAAATGCATATACCAGCTAACAGTAATAAATTAGGCAATGGACAAAGACAAATAAGCAAGCCAAAGCAAAATATGGGGATATCTAAAAAAAATGTCGGAGTGTTTAATGTTGGGAGTTCTACTCTGTAGTAATAGCAGACTGAAATACTGACTGAGGGAAGTTTTGGATTTATGGGACCTGAATATTAACTGAATATGAACAAAAGACCTGGTTATGTACATAGCAGACAATGGATGCAGAAGATATCAGGAAGGGGGTGAGTGACCAAGGAGTGTTTTATGAATAAGAAAAATAAAAAGTAAAATATGACAAATAGGTAGAGATGGTCAAAAGAACAGCAATGTGTTTTAAAGGAGGTATTAGTGACAAATCCTAAACTAGGGATGCAAATGGCAACATTTTTGGTGTTGCCATTTAAAACTCCACTGTAGTAATTCTAAAGTGAATCCTGAAACATCTGAAATATTACAACAGATCTTAAGAGAATAAAACCCTATATTATATTTGGCACATTTGTAAAACTTTTTATAATGTACGAAAGTATAAACCAGAGTGATTTATGGTGATCCTTTTACCCAGGTTACCTAAGATGAAGTGAAAGATATCTAAGATGAAGTGAACACAAACCTATGCTTGTTTTTTTTACTATGTTAAATATGAAGCTGAATGTAGGGGAAGATGGCCAGTAGATTCAGTTTGCAGAATGGTATGTTCATTTATTCATGAACACACACTGGTGCTTAATTAGACACAGTATGTTGCACATTTCAGAGACTTTTCTGACATTACCCTTAAATGTTGGCCATGTGCGACTGTTCTTCAGGGAACCGTTCTTACGGCTTTGATACCACTTAAAATCTTTTCAATTCACAGAGATCATCAAAGCTACAAATTCCATGGCACATATTGGTTTCTGGTTTGTGGTCCAATGTGTCCTGTCAATTAGTTTTGAGTAACAAAACTGGACATCATTCAAACACACATAGCATATCATATCAAATGAACATGAGCTCCAGTTGCTTTTCACAGACTCAACATTTCACTTATGTTACTCGCCATAATCTTCATTGAAGCATTATTGTGTCATTCATGGATTTGAGAGTTTGAGTCCTTTATGGCTGGTGGCCACTGAGTAGGAGTCCATCTGGACATAGAGGCATGGTGTAGGATGGGGACCACTGGGGTGGGGTGTGAAATTACCGGAGTTGGACACAGCCAGACCTTCTGAAAAGTCAGTCCCTCAGGAACAGATTGTGGTGGGTGTGAAGTGTCCCATTTCTGAAAGTGAGTAATACAGGGAGCAGCTGACAGGCCTGGCCAGCACTCAGTCACACGGAATAAACACGGCACCGAAATCAGCATCCCAATAACACAACAGTAATGAGAAATATTTTGAAAAGTAGGGCAAATCAACAAACAGATAAAGAATGGCCAGTTATACAGACTGTACAGTGTTAACACTGTCAGCTCCTCATGGGAAGCTCAAAATAAGTTGCAGTGTTTCAAACAATTTAAGGAGGAACTAGACAAATGTTGTGTTTCTGGGTCCATGCTAAGAAGCCTGTGCTTATCCATCATCTGTTGTCCATGGCAATATCAGTTTATGCTTGATGTAAACGTTAGAGACATAATATTTCATTAAACTTGGATCAGTATTGATTTCTTAAAGCATGATCTTCAGAGCATGCCTTGACAAGAGACCAAGATCAAGATGAAGGCGCCTCCCGTCTGTCGTGACAAATGAATGTTATAAGCATAACTATTACCTTTTCATTTGAAGGACCCCCATGCTCGACAGGGACAGTTAAATCAAAGACTAGTCCAGTGTTGGTGTGGTAGGTCTCAGAAGTGAAACTCATGGTAGCACGTGGAGCAACATGACATGGAATGACATTATCAGAGAAGTGCATCCCTATATTGTATTTCCTCTGCATGCTTCACAATCTAGTTTCCATTAGTATCCCACAATGCGTAACAGGATTAGAGTGAAGCGTCATGGTGATATATATCTCTCCATCATTCACTCATGTTACCAGCCATAGAGTAAATAATGAAATAACGGGTGGGGAGCTAGTCCCATTTTAGATCCAATCACCAGAATCACAATGGCTTAATATTCTCTTACACCACAGTCTCTGCCAGTAGCCCTGGAGACATCAAGACTGTGTAGGACAAATATGATCATTAGATGTTATAGATTGGGGCTTTTGTGAATTCCTTGCAGCAGCATTATAACAGATGGCAGTATCTAAAGCATTGCCATCTTTTTCACAAGAAACACTCTTCCATGTAAGTCCCTAGACCCTAGTCTGTTTAAGCTCATTGTAAATATTATGATCATCAGTGTGGGAATCTGTGACTGACAGTTTTGTGCTGCCTTTCTTCTTTGCTCCACAAAGTTCTTTCCATTACATTTATGTTTTACATATTGTTACTGATCATAAGGATTTTAAATATTGATTCTTCTTGTTGTATTTACAGTGTAGTCATGGTCTACTTTGGGAATTCAAAAGGATTGGCCCTTAGAAGACTTTGAGGTTAATCATATCGATAAGAGATTTACATTACATTCAGTACTAGCACTTGTGATTATATCATTGCTGCTGTAATCATCAGCAACCTGATTTAGCTTCAAACAATGAATGAACCTGTGCTTTGGATAATGAAGACGAAATCTACACCAGTGACAGGTTTTTCTCCCTCCCTCCCACCATCAAATCCTACGTAATCCTACAACCTGGCCATGTTTATGTAAGAGTGCACATGTGCAGAAATATCTCCCCAAATCCCACCCCACTGCCCCCACCATTCTTGCTTGCTTTTGAAAACATGGAAACTAGTTGTGACATCCTCCCTGGACTTTGGATTTGGCTCCATCTTTCATTTGTGTATAACAGACCTGTTGAAAAGTCAAAGGGTCTCCAGTTCCCTCAGGCATAGCGCCAAAACTAAATCATTGAAATCATGGCATCTAAAAACCATAGGGGGGTTTGGTTACAGTGTATCAAAGCAGAAAAAAAGGAAAATATCTGTCAAATGGAGTTCATATTCAGGGGAGGATAAACAGCACAGACACATTTATAGGTCAAATGATTTAGGAAATCTGCAAATTCATCTCCCCACAGATTACAGAACATCCAAACACAATCCACAGCCAATATAAAGTGATGCATGCTACTAAGGTCAGAGGGTGAATCAGAGGGTCTTTCTGAACTTATTGAAAACACACCATTATTGGGCAGCTCAATGCTAATGGCTAATTCCACTAAGTTAACTAATAGATATCTGAACTGGATAGCCTGGAACTGAGTGTGGGGGGAAGAAAGATTCGTCCTTTAAACAGAGAAAAATTTAGGGCAGTTTGGATCTTGTATACTCAAGTCACAGATGGCTATTGCTTCATAAGGGTTTGAACTCACAATCTTCCACTGGTGGGGCACAAAGCATCCTATTTCCATAAATGTAGTGGGTTTTAGAGGGGCACAATGAATGGTTGCCCCAAATAAATGCCACTGTTGTGAAGCCTGGACTCACTATTATCATATTCTCAAACTAAAGATGTAGCTTTTGTACTGTATTTTCACATTACTGTGTATTTTAACATGTATATGCATCTCTAATACCTGGAGAGATGCCTTGTAAAGAATTATAGATAATAGTAGTAATATTAAACATGGCCATAAAGCCATGCATTATTGTGAAAAAGGTTTATGGAAATTTCAGGTTGCATGCAGCAGTAAACACTCCTGTCTAAGGTTTATACTTTAAATTCTGCTACTCAGAGAAAACATGGCTAGCAGAGGCACAAAGATTTATAAATATATTTATGATATATTAATTGTTTGTTGTACACAATCAGGTTTTCACACAGTACATGCTCTACTGCTGGACGCTATAGACCCATTGAAATAAGCTAATGAAATAAGAAAATGGTTAACATTGTCCTCTGTTTGTTAAAAACACCCACAAAAGAATCAGTCAACAAAATTCTTCCCTCTCTAGTTGGTCTGATGCTCACTTTCCTTCCTTAATGTCTGATTATTCAAGGACCTCTACGAATCTGCTTGGCAACTGTGTGTACCGCCTGTAAGTAGCAAATCTGTATTGACAGCATGAGTGACTTTCCAGGAAAATGATCCATTTGGCTTGATATGGAATTGCTCAAGCGTCAAGTCGCCAGACCCTTAAGCAAGGCTGGGAGCGGCACAAATCCGTTTTCAGCTGATTTCCCAGCATTTGATCATGCTCAGATATAGACTACAAATGTGCATCTGAACCACATGTTCTTTGTGCTATACAAATACACACACTTTGTCTAACACACACACACACACACACACACACACACATAGGCAGAGCCAAGTGCACTGAAACATTATGATATGCTGTGATGTGTTGTGGACTGAAACAGAAGGGGTGCGACTGATTCAATCCAGCTCAGCAGAGACGGGTGGCATTTCCTGTGATGTGGTGTCATTTGAATAGGACACGTGCCTGTGTGGACGGCATGCCTCCAGAACAGCCTATTACACCACATCTCAGTCATCATCACATCATCCAGCTCTTTGGAACATGAGACCATATACACACCAGCAACCTGGGAACCACTCAATCACTTCATAGAGGATAAACAGACTGCCTACCTGTGTTAATGTGATTGTTTGCTTGACTCATATAATCATGTGCATTCATCATAATCAGTATCATTACCATTTAAAAGTGGGCTTTAACTGTGCTTTTCTGCTGTGGGATTTTGCTGTCAGAAGCAACAATTGATACATGTAATAGTAAATGGTCAGTACGTGATTAATATGATTAGAAGAGATGTATAATGCCTTGTGAGACACAGCTCCTTCTATAGCACCTTTTTTGCTGTGTTTAATTGGACCTGAAGATAGTTCATGAACTCACATTTTCCCAATGGGTGTGAATGGGCAGACAAGTCTGGAAAAAACTGGATCAGACGGACACAATTTTCTTGATTTGTACTTTTCTGATAGAAGGGCGACTCAGTTCATTTGCCCCGTTAATATTCCCCTGTCTGACACTCTACATGGGCTATATTTCCTTGCTTAAAGTGCCAGACGTGTGAGATGAGTGCTGCTGATTTTTGAATTGCAAACATGAAGCCCTGGCTGGTGAATTATTGATCAGTGAGAATGGATTCTGCAAACATGTGGGTCAGCTGTTTCAGAGCCACTTTCTCCACCATTTCCCTTCTCTGTTTTTCTGTGTTCTGGTTTGATTAGAGTTCATATCAGTTTGACCTTTCCTTAATTACACTAGAGGATGTTAAGGGCACACTGGGAAGATGCAGAGATGGAGAATTTATTGGTATACATGTATTTACAGTGCATGTATTTACACTACTTGGTATGTAGAAAGTATGTTTGCATATCTTTTAACATTTTGTATCAATATTCTGTCTCAAAGAATGAAAAATATAGGTAATGTGTTTTATTTTCTTTTATGGAATAAGACTGTAAATACTACACTAGCGCTTCAAAATCATAACACAAAATTTTCTCACAAACACAATTGTGCTGCTGTTCGAAAGTTTTGAATCAGCAAATTCTTTGCCTGTTTTAATAAACTGAGAAATAATTAACATACACTTGTGATATTTTGTTTTGACACAACTATTCCCTGTAAAGCTGCGCTGCAATTACATCTCAAATCTGCCACATGCCATAAACAGATGTGGAAAGCCCTCCCTATTTCTCTGCATGATTTTGGCCCTCTTAGCTATATTCAGACAGTCCATGGCATGTGACAGGCCAGTATGAGCATGTGGCGGTGCTTCCGCTGTGCAGCAGGGGTGCTTGACATGCAGAGTGATGGCACAGTTTGTCATTTCACAAGAGGACTTGACATTTCTCTCCTCCCCATCAATAGCGCTTCCTGTCGTCAAACGGCAGCTCCTGTGGGCCCAGGGGTCTCACCTCCCTACTCATGCCCAGCAGGGGTGTTCAGCTCTCAGACGCACTAGCAAGCAGGCTTCAGGCTTCATCTGGCTGAGGAACACCTTCACATATCAGCGTGACACAGTGTGAGCTTCAGCAACTTTAGAACCTCCTCTTTGCTCAACTTTGACGTCAAACCTCTCCCAATGTCATGGACAGAAACATGTATGCAAACACACACACACACACACACACACACACACACACACACACACACACACACACACATACAACTTGGTCCTGGTTTACTAAAAAATACTTTAACTGGAACCCCCGAAACTCAACACAAATAAACTTGCCCAATGGGTTCTTGGACTGTTTGAAAGAGATTTGTGACTGTGATTAATTGAAAGTTTTACACTAAATGTCTCTAATTATGAGTTGCAATTGTTATGTTAAAGCAATTCATACTTTCTCCACTTTCCTTTACTAAATGATCCTCTCAAATCAGACTTCAGGGACGCCTAGACAGATCACATTTTTGCTCAGTCCCAATTTCACAACACAGCAAAACCATGGATGTGATTTACTGAAGAACAACTGGAGTCCTATAACCACAGCATTGAATAAACATATATTAAAAGTTTCTTTAGGGCAGTGGTTCTTAGCTTGGTTTACAGGAACCAGTAAATTATTCATATCTATATGTCCTGGAAATAAAGCCGGAGCAATCATCTCTGGGATCTCTGAAGAGTGCTTTAAGAAAACAGAACTTCTATGGCATAGCAAACTTTTTGGATGTTTTCATTCCCATTTTCCGAAATGTGACTGTAATTTTGAGCTAGTCCGCTCCTTTCTGACATTATATTTGAGCTTATTATGTTAATACACAGACTGGTAATGGTTAACTTTGTATCACTGAACTTATTTTTGGACATGTTGTGAGGTTTTTATGCCTTGCAGTATGCCTTGTTTCCCACATATTTAAGGAAAGATACCCTCTTGATATTGTCTTCAGTCATAAGTTAATATAAGGTAATATACACAGGTCACAGATAATACCATTGAACAGACTGTATAAGCCAGTGTGATTACAGTCATTCCACACATTTTATTCATTTTCCAGCAGGGCATGAAAACAGACGTTATTTCTGCTCAGCTATGTGTATCGCTGGTTCATGTGAATGTCAGAGGAAGTGTCACAGATACTCATTTCCTTGGACTATACGTTGTGGATAAGTGCAGACTGACTGGTGCAGTGAGGTGGCTTGGTTTCTTCAAAGAGTCCAAAGCTGTGACCTCAACCTGACCTGTGGTCTGTCTGGCTTTCACCACTGGCAGCAGCATCTGAGTGCCAGCACTGGCAGGGCTTCAGACTCCATCAAAATTACATGCTGGTATACTGGGGCTTGCCTGTTTCACTCCGCTCAGAGTTAAATGTCCCAGAGTCCCACTGCATTCTTTTCAGACTGTGAAGATCTTTCTTTCACAGGACATCTTCATCAAGAAGAGCGCTGTTACAAAGGCAGAAAGAGACACGCTAGGTTTGAATGACTCCCAGTTTTTTATCTTTCAATGCGCTACCCCCTGAGAGTTTTTTTTTGGTTCATATTTTAAAAAGAAAAGTTTTTGAGCCACATTGCCACAGAGGTGGTATTCAAATACAGAGCAGATGCACATACAATATTAGTTTAGAAATCATATTCTTAGAGGAACATGTGGGACAGGAGGCATGAGGAACAACAGAGTCATGTAGCTTCCAGGCGTCTGGCAGAGATTACACAGCTTAGAAAGAAACTGTTAGAGAAGAGAGACAGAGAGAGAACGCGCGCAAGAGAGAGAGAGAGAGAGAGAGAGAGAGAGAGAAAAAGAGTCATGGAGGGTGAGGGGAAAAGTAGGAAAAGTGCCTATGGTGACACAGATGGCTGCAGAAATGAGTGTGAGTACTGTAGTTTAGGATGCCATCATCAACACATGTCTGCAACAAAATGCTAGTACTGAGACCAGAGCACCTGCTCTGCTTTATTTTCCCACTCTCTGCCTGAGGCACTTATAGAGACTGATCTCATTCTACTGCAAACACATTTCTATATTGAACTGTTCCCTTTTTACATTAAAGTTCATCTGGCTCAGGGATATAAACGACTCATATTTAACAGGTGCAAGATCTGAAACATTGACAGATGGTGAACTGTGGTGGGTCCTCCTGTTACCTGTGCTCTGTCAAACTTAGAAAATCAGAATGGAACTTTTTTTCATTATAATTTGCCTGATTCTTTTATGTCAAATGTAGCTGTATTCCAGTCATTCATATTTTGTCCTGCTCAAATGTGGTGAGACCTTTTAGGACAGCACAAAAGTCTTGGCCTAAAAAGAGCTAGCCCGATAATCACAGCTATCTATAAACCTCAGCCTCAGCTATCCATGGCAAGCAATCCAAGAGAACATAATCTGACTTCTAAATTGTTCTCTCTGAACAGGCAGAATGACATGCCCTCTCCCTCTATTGCTCAGCACGATGAGTGAGTGAGTTATATGAATGTTCCATGACATGCTTCTTATATTATATATATCCTTGTCATGTATAAGTAAAGTCAGGTCAAGTAGATGTTTCACCTACACAAGAAACAGTGAAAAGAGAATGTTTCTCCAGGAACATGGTGAGGCACAAAATCTATGTAAGACTACACACATGCAGACTTTAAAAGACAAGAGAAAATGATACAACACGAAATGACAGGACAGGCTACACAATGGATTATCTACTACATTTGTCCCAGGACCAGAGTTTTTCTCAGCAGACACTGTGAGGGGCAGATGCTGTCCTAAAATAAAATATAATTAATATTGTATATTAAGTAGGGCTGCCCCCAAATAGTTGACTAAACGTCAGTAGATATGAAGAAGGCTTGGTCGAATACATTTTCATTAGTCGGTTAGTCGTTTTTTTCTCGGCAGTCTGCTGCCGTGCTGCTTTAAGCCTCTTCTGGAGCCAACTGTTTCGTTTTGTGGCAAACCAACACAAACCAAGAATAAGAAATAAAACCCTCTAATTTTAACCCATTCTGACGACTGTAATTACTGTATTTTTTGGCCTATAAGATGCTCCGGAATATAAGACGAACCTAATTTTCAAGGAGGAAAGTCTGTCCCAAAACTTTTGTCCACTCTAGATACATAACGTCTCATCTCGTTTTAGTCAACGAAAATGAAGAGACACTTTAGCACAGTTTTTATATTGTAAACCACATTTAGTCTCGTTCTTATTCGTCAACAAAAATAAATTATAGATTTCGTCTCATTTTTGTCACGAGTGTCAGAGACGTCTCCAAAGTTAGGTGCAGTTTTAATGCAGGCAAAATGTATATTCGTCGGATAAGACAAAAGCTGCGTCTCGGTCGCTGCACAACCAGTTGTAGTGGTAGGGTAGAGTCGAGCCGAACCAAGCCCAGTGGACTGTACCTTTCCTTGTAGTTTTTATATTAATATCATAAATGAACGCGATTATTCGACTAATCGCTAAAATGCGGGAGTGTTAGTGGACTAGGAATAGCTTTAGTAGGGGGCAGCCCTAGCATTAAGTAATATATTATTATTTGATTAATTAGTTTGCTTTAAAATGTCTGTTATTTTTGGTCCTATGTCAGTGTTAACTCATATTACCTGTACTTTAGTAAACACATGGATAATCAAAAACTCAAAATAAGGCAGGTTAGCCCACTGTCCTCAGAGAAGATAAACAACGATTCACGCCAAAGCATCAGTTTCAGCTTCCTTATAAACTCACACATATCAGTCTTAACTTGGTACAGCTGAAAGTCATTTCCATGCATGCGCGCTGCAGCCCGGGAGTGTGTGCCGTGACCGGCGGATTACTGACAGATTGAAGGCACCTTTCAATTGATTTAGAAAAAAATATATGTATGAACCTACATTTCCTCCTCACTAGGCTATTCCTGAGTTTGTTTATTAGGAGATGGCACTTTCAGTGTGATTTGTGTGTGTTGCATGCATAGATATTACACATGAACAAAGGATCTTGGCTTGAATTTTGAAAAAGCTTGCTCTCACATTTCACTTGAAAATGAAATCTAAAAAAATGAAAATGAAATCTAAAAAAAAAGATCCAAACATGTTTATTCTAAGGCATCACTCTTAAAAAACTGAAGACAGTCACTCACAACATCACCCACATTGCCTGTTTTGAACCTCTCCCCTTTCTTGAACACCCAACCCAAGTGTTCTTTGTAGAGCCCTTCGTGAATCTGTATACACCTTTTGTCCATTTTATTACAGGTTTATATATATATATTAGGGGTGTGCAGAGCAGCCACTATTTGTATCTGTATTTGTATTTGTTAAAAGGGAAAAGTATTCATGTTTGTTTTTGTATTCGAGTAATATTTAATTCCACGCCCCCCAAATCTACTCCTGAACTTGAGCGTGTGATGGGAGGAGGGGGCGGGGAAGAGGAATATCTAAAAGTGAAAGTGATCAATCAGTCATTTGTGAACACACCACTGCACACAGTGTGAACAGCATGAAATTCCTCCTCTGCATTTAACCCATTCACCAAGTGAAGCAGCGGGCAGACATGAACTTTGTGCCCAAGGAGCAGTGTGTGGGGACGGTACCGGGGAGCATTGTGTGGGGATGGTACCACGCTTAGGGTATCTCAGAGGTACCTAGCGGCCTTCAGGATCGACCTACGACTTTCTGATCGCAGGGCGAGTTCCCTAACCATGCGGAGGTGTTACCGGTAATGGGGGCGATGTTCCTGAATACAAAGTATTTGTTTGAATACCATATTCGTAAAAACAAGTTATTTGTGCTAACTGTAATGATACTAAACACATACACTGTCAAATACAAATGCCTTCTCTGAGCTAGGATTACTATTGGTGGCCTGAGTGCCTCTTTCTATCACTTTGACTTCAGTAGTTGTTAGCAGGAACACTGATGTTCTGCAGATGTTTGTGAGGATTCACAGACAGCATGCCTATTTAGTGTGTACAACATTACCCCTTGGGTCCCATGCAAATTGAGACCTCATCAGCAAGGCTAATGGTGTCAGCTAATGCCCTGCTGCTCCTGCCGTTTCTTTCACAATTGCCTCTAAGTGGAAAATCATCGATCTGCTTCATTTAATCTGATTTCCTTCTTTTTATCATCAGCTGGGATGCCTGCATGTGTTTGTGCTAAGATTACTTTTTTATTGTTTGTCTCATTACATTCTGCCTTGGACATGAGCATGGATGCTTCAGCGAATCCTCAGAGATGTAATTAAACGATATTTAAGCCTATTACATTGCAAAGATGATGAGGAGAAACAAACAGGATTTTAGTGTTGTTTTGATGCAGGAACAAACATACTGAGAGTGACAGAGACTGAGGGTGCTCTGTCAGATGCAGTAACGGTCCTACAGCAACGCAGTGACCTACTTAACTTAAAGCTAAAGAGGAATCACTTGCATTTAATAGCATTTTATTTTGTAGGATGGTAAAGAAACTTGCAGCTCAGCGTAAGATTTTGACGGATCCCTCTAGTGGACACTAGCGTTTCTTACCTCCGTCTCCTCTTATAGACTTCATAGGAGCATGTGTTCTTTGACGAGGTAGCAGAAGAGAAGCTTGGTAAACAAACATGCTTTTGAGATGATGATGATGATGATAATCTTCTTCTTCATCATCATCAACATCATGATATCGTTGTTAAATTAATGGTGGTGTACATTATTATTGTTGTTATTGTTACACTATTGTTCTTGCTTTTGATGTTATTTTTTATTATTGTTGTTGTTATAATTATGATGTTTTTTATATTATTGTTGTTGCTTTTATTAAAGCCGTCGTTATTGTTCATTACTATTATTTATATATTTTTTTTGTTTTCGTTGTAATCATTACTTCTAAAGCACAGTGGTTGTTTTCCTCAGCACTGGTACTGTACTGCCGTGTGGTTTTTGATCTAAGACAGGATGACGCTGATCCCCCTCCATCCAGAGCAAAAGCGAATGAGAGAGAGAGAGAGATAGCGAGCGAAAGAAGGAGGGGAGGCTTTGTTGGGAGGGGGGTTAGTGGAGCGCAGGCGCAGAAGCTCGTTCTATGGTTGAAAACTAGCAGATATGCTGCTCGGCAGACAAGCTTAACTCAATGGTGCTGATCAGAGCATCCGACTCGCACACGCTGGAGGCCACGGCGCAGGTCACACGCGCGGAGAGGAGAACTTTGCGTGGACAGGGGACGAGGGCTTCTCGAGGTTTCTCTCCAGCTCGACGGCTCCTCCATTTCTCCTCCTTCTTCTCCTCCTCCTTCTCCTCCGGCACGGCAGCGGTCGACACATCCTCCACAATGTTGCCATCCAACTGAAGCGCGGGGATTTACTCTCTCCGGCTGTTTAGCGACTCTTAATAAAGAAAGAATAGGCCAAAAACCTGTACACGGGTCACTATGTTTTTGTTACCATTCCGTACTAGGAGGCGTGTGAATAGCTTTTGTCCGGGGGCGTTGTGCTTGCACTTCATGCTCTGGATTGTATGTGCCGTTTGTGGAGAGGAGCAGCCGTTCAGTGTGGAGGTAAGACTGGCCTTACACTCTCTCTCTTTCTCATACAAACAAAGACACACACAGGTTTTCCACCGAGCCAAAACAATGCCTTGATCAGTACCATCTCCATTAGATCTCCTCTGGATTCTCTGGTGTTTAATGCATGTTGACTGCGCTGAAAAACAGTGGCAGAGTAATCCTGTCTTTTAGCAGAACTTATGAATGACTGCTAATCAGTGCTACAGAGCACCTTTGTTTTCAGCTGCAACTTCACTAAGACCCGTGAAGCTCCTGTGTACCAGTAACATTCCCCCCACTAAAGACCCAAAATATATGAAAAATTACAATAAAGGCCATCACGAAATCCATATTCCTGTTTTCAAGGGAAAGTAACAAGCTGTCAGGGGAATAACACGTTGTCTGAACGTTTGACAGGCACTATCACAGACTAATGGTTTGACAACACTGTAGTTTGTTGTCTAACACTGTACCATATGCTGTATCAGCAATTCAGCACATTTGAGCTTTGAGTTACTTGCCCAGCTGGTTCACATTGCCTGGAGTGTTCACAAAGCAGCACACATAGTGATGAAGGCTTAGACAACTTGAGTTGAAATGCTCATGGCTTAATGCAGCTCCTCCATATATGTATGCATGAGTGTGTGTGTGTGTGTGTGTGTGTGTGTGTGTGTGTACTCCACACATTACTTATCCCAGTGGCAGGGTTGTTGTAAAAAGAGCGAAAGAGCGTCCAAAACTGCATCCACTGCTATTCATCATGTTGTTTGTCTTTAATTTTCTACTGGACAGGATGCTGCCCAGAGAATGTTAAAGCTGGTCAGTTTTGCTTTGATGTTGGCAAGAGTCCGTTCGTAAGAGGGTGGAATAAATCAGACTGATACAAGCTGAGATCCAGCCAGCAAGTTCTGGCCAGTAACCGGAGAAGGCTCAGCTCGTCCTTACAAATATTTAAATGGTAACACAGTGCTCGTATCACAATGGGGATATTCATAAACATTGCGGAAAGCAATAAAAATAAGTAAAAAAAAAAAGCCTGATTTAACATGTATGAGAGGTTCCCCTGCTTCACACGGTCAACTGAAACTCAGACTTAATCTTTCTCATCCCGAGTCTGTCAATAGGCAAATTAGTTTTGCAAATTGCAAAACAGGCTCACTAGTGTATATTCAGGCACATTTACAGAGAGATTTGTCTTCTGAGAACTCAGTGAAATCTCCTGCCAAAATGCAGGACTAAGGTTAAGCAAGAAGTTGGCACAAACTTTTTTATTTGAACTTTTGGGTAAGGATCTGTGTAATAAGAGTTATATAAGTGTATATGAGGGATCTCGCATGTTTCTTTTCATCTTCGGTGCATATGAGTAGGCTATTTGCTGACTTTAATGAATGCTCATATGAATCAATAATTAATCTGCAGGAGAAGGAAAGAGAAAGAGAGACATACACAAACAACCCGAGAGACAGAGGGAGTCCTTAGAGTGAGGTCCTTTACCTCCTGAGGATGGGCCTGTGTCTCTTTTCCCAGATGACAGCTCTGAGCTGTAGGAGGGGTTTCGCTGTATCCTGGTCTGCTCTTTGTGTTGGGGCTGCCACCCAGAGATGTCCTGAGTCTGTCTGAAGGACTGAGGCCAGCGGTCATACATCAGAACTAAGACTCCAGCCCTGCCCCCAGAATTTGGACACAACTTGACCCTTGCACTCTCTCTGCTCTCTTGCCTCCTCCTCTTCCCACTGAGTTCCTTTCTCTTCTCCTTGTCTTCATGTCTTTGTTCCTCTCCCTCACAGCTAAAAAGCCATTTCCTCAGATTAGTACAGTTCCGCCACAATGGCACTGACACATTTAATTTCATTTGTTTTGTAATGGTCCCATTTCTTTTTCAAATGGCCTCCCTTCCCAGTAGAGCTGAACATTTTTCTGTGTGTGTGTCATTATAAATTGTGTGTGACGGACAAAGAAGGTATTAACTGGTGCACCAAAAAGGCAAGAAGGAGTGTTATGAAAGAGTGCACAGGCAAAACTATTTGATATTATAAAAGTCTAAATTATTAAGAGGAGACAATGCATACATAATCTTTTCATTCTGTTTATCTCTCTGGGACCTTCTGCAGGCTTTTTTTTTTTTTTTTACATTTTCGTCATTAGAAAATTGACAAATACAACTAGAAACAACAGAAAAGTCATTTCTTCAGTACATGGCTGATTGAACTTGTGAAATTGACAAAATGTGGTGGAGGGAAAACATTATTCACTATCATTTCAGTTGGAGTGGCTTGTGTTTTGTTTTTTGTTCTTGTTTTTTTTTCTAATGAAGTCGCCATGTCTCTGCAAAATGCATAATAACGTAATATTTAACAAGTGACAGTGCTGTCAGTCCGCATGGGCAGAACGCCATCAGAGTCTCCCTGCTGAAGTGTGTTCTCGTCATAATGACATGCTTAACATGAATGTGAAGTGTCTATCCGCATTGTTGGAGATAATGTGCACGCAGCAGCGTAGGTGTGCATGAATGGAGTCGAACAAAGGACTTTTTCTGGCTTTCCTTTCATTGCCTTTCAATTTTTGTTGATGCCGAGGAAGATAGAGCTTTTTTTAATTGTTTCAAATTTACACCGCTGGCAACTTCCTTCCTTCACGTCTTTATTCGAGTCTAAAAATGGCAGGTCTCTTTGTGCAGATGTGACACTGTTTTTCCTCCATGAATTAGTCAAATTGTATTCCATTTCTGCTCAAGATCAGGTGCCGAAGCCTGACGTGAATCGCACTGATTTCAAGCTCGGCACATCCACACACACAACTCTGCTGGGCCGCCTTGTCTCATATTCAGCTAGCACAGGTGAGAAAAAAAAAAAAAAACAAGCCCGTAGCCTCAAAGAGAATACACAATCGACTGAGCTGAGCACTATCCTGCCTATTTTACTTTCCCCCCTTTTTTAGAAAGCCATTGATGTGGAGAGTCCCGCTGGGCACCGGCACGGCAGCACTACAAAAGCTTGACCGCCGTGCTCTTGGTGTTACTGTTTTTTGAAGAGCTGGGTGGCTAGAGATCTCTCTGAATTATTGAAGGGTACCGGTGTGATGTCCAACGCTGATGTGGCATCAGCTGTGTAACCTAGAACGACATCAAGCTCTCCTTTAAAGGGTCATGAATGAACAGAAAAGTCAGAGTATCTGTTAGTCTTGCTCTGCCACCCTGTCTGTATGTTTATACGATGCGGTGGGGGCCAGTGTCTGTGTTTATGACTGGGAAATAAACTCCCTCTGGAGTGGCTTCCAACCAGGAACCCAGCAAAAAACACAGAGGGCTGTTCTCTTTTATGTGTCACTCACTACAGCTTCATGCCTGCTGACCTACTGCTGAGAACATTCAGCGGTCAAATCAGACATTACCAGGCCTCCATGTTTCAATTTGACCAAACCTCATGCTATTTATGACCCCCCTCCAAGACAGGTCTTGCATCTCGAGCAGTGAAATGGTACAGTATGTGCATCTAGCGGCTCTGTGAGTGGTGTGTGTCTGTTCTGTTTCCACAGTGTGTCATCATAAAGGGGAGAGAGAGATGGAGTAAGAGAAAGAGAGAGAGATGCTCTGTGCTTGGTACAGCATGTTGTGCTCACACATGGCCTTTCTGACGTCAGCTTGGCTTTGGAAGGTGAACAGATTTGTGCAGGCCCCTGGGGTGGATACGATATGTCAGTCTGTTTACCTATTCCACAGTCCTACCGGACACCAGAGAGAGCACCAGCACACACAGAACACATTTATAATGGAAGAGCGGGGTTTTGTTTTCACATACTGTATGTTTGAGATTTTTGCCCCACAGCAGATTCTGTGGAGCTCTACGCATTCTGTACTTGCTGGTCTGTGGCTCTCATTTTTTCTCTCTCTCCCTCTCTCTGACTTTCTCCACGCTACTTATGGTTTATTGGATGTTTCTTTCTTCCTAACACTCATTTCATTGTTTCTTTCTGCATTCTGTTACTTTTTATCGACTGTTTCTCACTCACATTTATTCACATTCTCTCTCCTGCTCTCTTGCTCGCTCTCTCTCTGTCTCTCGCTCTCTCATTGCTCTCATGCTGTCTTTCTCTCTCTCTCACTCTCTCTCGCTCTCTCTCTCTCTCTCTCTCTCTCTCGCTCTCTCATTGCTCTTATGCTGTCTTTCTCTCTCACTCTCTCTTGCTCTCTCTCTCTCCCTCTCTCTCTCTCTCTCTCTCTCTCTCTCTCTCTCTCTCTCGCTCTCTCATTGCTCTCATGCTGTTTCTCTCTCTCTCTCTCTCCCCCTCTCTCGCGCTCACGCTCTC
>JBBKCR010000006.1:10372627-10383541 GCA_037577295.1 Ladigesia roloffi | reverse complement strand
CTATCTCTCTCTGCCTCACTCTCTCTAACTAACTCTCTCTCTCTCTCTCTCTCTCTCTCTCTCTCTCTCTCTCTCTTTCTCTCTTTCTCTCTCCTTCCCTCTCCCTGTGTTGTGATTTAATCAGTGAGTGTATAGTACTTGCTCTGAATCGTTTGGCCTGTTTGATAGCTGGAGGCCCAAATTGCTTCACTGAGCCATGGTGTATTTTGTTTCCGGAGCACACACTCAGTGTGCTAAATCTAATTAATGCCCTGCACGATGTGATGTTTCAACAGTAAACGCCTTTTGCCCCTCTAACATTTTAATTGTTGTGTCCTTTTGTTTCCTTTTTGCTTCTGTGTAATGATGTAGCGCTAACACTATAAGGTGAGGCACCGATTCTTCTCTTGTACGTTTGTTGTTTCTTGGGGCAGTGTGTGCGAGTATTTATTTGTGTGTCTGTTTGTGTGCTGAGATGATTCAATTGACAATTCACATTTCACATCTATACTGGAGGCAACAAGCATGGAGCAGTCTTAACAGATAGCTCTGCAAACAACTCTCTCTATCTCTCTCTCTATCTCTCTCTCTCTCTCTCTCTCTCTCTGTGTTTCACACATAACTGTGGTAAATATGAGAGATTTATGTTGAGAAAGCCATGCACTCAAGGCTGCAGTTAGAATGAGGTCACTGAAAGAGGTTTAACTCAAACAAGCATGCGCACCAACATATGTGTACACTTACATATGCATGCACACATGCATGAATGCACAAGTCCTCTCTCAGCTCTTAGCTACCTGACACCTAAGTAATGAAATGCCTTTTGAAGACCTTTCATAGACAGATTGCTTTCTCACTCATACACATATAGCAACACACGTACAGACAGACCCATATAACAGCCTCTGAACGAGCGCTCGCTTTCCTCTTTTCTCCGTGTCAGAAGAATGGCTCATTTATGGCCCACCCGTTCAATACCAGCTGAGGCGCTTAAAAGTTCTTTCTTTTTTTATTTTTCTGAATGAAGCCTTTGAAGCTGTTATTCCTCAGACACATACAGACAGTATGGCCAAAGTAAAGTGTGTGGAATGTGAAATGCTGCATCGATTATATCTTAGCCATTGGTTTTGTGTGTTGACTGCCATTGTGTAGCAGAGTGATGGGTGAGTGGAAGATTAATCCAGATTTGTATCTCTTTGTTTCTCTCTCTCTCTCTGTTTCTGTCCCATAGCTGGATGAAAAAGCCACGGTGTGGGGTACCAGACCAGCTTGATGGTGCCTCCAAATTCAGTGTACGAAAACGACGCTATGCCCTCACCGGGCAGAAGTGGCAACATAAACATATCACGTACAGGTAGGATCAATAGCATGAGCTTTTGTGTATACCCATAATTGGCATACCCATACTCCACCAAGAAATGAATTCTGCATTCTTTCATAGCAACTGTGTGGTACAAATTGCTTGTGTGTTTATAGTTTAAAATGAGATTTCTTTTACGAAAAAATCGTTATGATTGGTTGTACTTTCTTGATAGATGGAGTGTAGTTTTTTTTAGCATGATAGCTAATTCTTTGTAGATTAATTTCAAACCTGATTGGTTGTAGCGCTTCAGTTTGAATGATTAAGGTTTTTCTTATTAGCTTCAACATAATATTCGGTCTAACCTTGTATTAGTTAGAAATGAGGCTCGATAGGGGTGTATGTCTATGATGTATTAATGTGAATATGTTTCTACACTGCTGCTGTTGAGGCTGTGAAGGCTATATTCAAAAGCAAAGGCCCAGACAGCAGATGTAATGCCCTCATGCCTCTCTGATCTAACCAGCAGCACTTCTTGACTAATTAGGCAACCACATTCCTCTGTCGTTCTCTCTCTCCGTCTGCCATCTAGCCCATCTCTCATTCCTCTTTAATCTCTCTTTTTCTCCAAAGTTCCTTATCCATCTTTTCTCCCAGCTGGCTTCTCTCTATCCCTCTCTCTGTCTCTTACTCTCTCACTCTAGCTCTGTCTCTCTCTCCTTCTCTCTCTCTCTCTCTCTCACTCTCTCTCTCTCTCCTGGTGCACCAACATACTTGTCTATTTTAAGACCAGTCGTGCTGCCTGGCATGTCCCATGTTAACATAATTTTAAATGAGCTATGCTGGGTCCGGTCAACTAAACAGGCTGGTGTCCAGCTTATGGTTGGACTATAAATAAATCACTTCCCTATTCTGCACATTACCAGCCATGTAAAATCTGAAATATATAGGAGGTCTTACAATATTATAGGATTACAGTAATACATTCACTGTCCTACATTCGACATAAATATTATCCCTGTCCTAATTTCTGTTTCATGGATCATTTGAAACATTAGTCATGTAGTCTGACTTTTTTTAAGCATAACTGCTATAGAAGCCCCGAGTGTAATCTGCCAGTCAAGTCCTTGGGGAATGGATTGAGTCTGTGTTACTGAGAAACAGGCTGGTTAACTAGGTGCCTGAGGTTGATCATAGAGGCAGGAGGAGAGATGAGAGTTTTATATGCAAGGATGGTACTGAGAACAATGTGTTTACCCCTACAGCACAGGAATCATTCCCAATGGAGCAGCTACACTGCTGAGGAATAACATCTCAGCCGGGATACTACCAAACCCAGCACCTCAGTGTCTATATTGTCCATATTTAAAAGGTTTCATTCCTATAGACATTAACAGCGAGAGTCAGTAAAAGAGGGATAGAGAGACAAATGGCGAGAGTGTGGGAGAGAGAGAGAGAGACCGAGAGAGAGTCTCACTGAGAAACAGGGATTACTATTATGTAATGGGATGAAGCTTGGTGGCTGAATACTGTGGGAGTTTCTGTGTGTGTTTGTGTGTGTGTGTGTGTGTGTGTGTTTGATTATGCTGTTTTGTAGTCGGGTGGAGCAGATGGGCGGGCAGATGTTGCTCTCTCTACTTCCTGTTTTCTGCCCTGTGCTCAAATACAATATCTCAAATGCACCTCTGTCTAAACACAAACGCACTTTGAGGAATGCATTTGACACACACACACACACACACACACACACACACACACACACACACACACACACACACACACAGTAACCTGTCACATACCATCAGGGATATGCTACGAAAATTAGTGTAACTACAGCGCAACTACGTAACTACATCAATTGTGATGTGTAACTGCATGGACGTCGATGTGCGTGTTTGTACGCGTGTTTGGGCGTGTTGTGTAAGTGCATCTGTACATGTGTGTGACATTTTTCAGGCCACAAATGAGCATGTGTATGTGGGGGTTGTTGAGCTGGACAGTGCTCAGCTGCTGTGTGCTGGTAATTTGCCCAGCCTTCTCGCAGTATGTAGTCTCAGCACCATTAGATCTCTTACTAATTATCTGTCTCTGGCTCATTATTATGAAACATTGAGCACACACTTTTCAGCCATCTATGAAGCACTGAAGATGATCACCTGAAGTCCTCTGTTCCAGGCTACAGCATGTATAGGATGTGAAGAGTTTAAAGCCCTTAAGAAGCTCTGAGGGAACATTTTGTATTCTTATTTACGCACATTTAGTCCAGCAGAGCTGGCGTCAAAAGGGCAGTTTTAGACCAGGAGAAATATTTATCAGACAGTCTGGGCTTCGGGAGACAATGTTTGCTTCTTAGAACTTTAATGTCACATGAAGGAGGAGGCAGATTAGCTCTCTTTTTCATTCACAAGATGAAATTTAGAACGCAGCATCCTTATGCTTCTGTATCAGATAGCTTTGCTCCCAGCCGAGCTCAATATAGGGGCATCACAGCAAGTCACTGTGTAATGGAGCGGAGCTGGTGCACATGCTGTTACAGTGGAACACTAAGATAAGAGTGCTGCTGTAAGCGGGGCACTGTGAGCTCTTTGTGTGTGTATGACAGTCTTGCAGCAGCATGCTGGAGGCAGGAGGGGACACATCTTCAGCAGGGGATCTTCCTACTCAGCCCATTCGAGTGACACCTCATACTGACAGTAGAACTCCAGCAAGCAATCTTTCAGCACCTCTTTCCTTTTTGCATGTGAAGCTCTGGTCAGTGTAGAGAAGATCTGATCCCAGACATGGCTCAAAAGCAGGATTATATCTTCTGGGAACTGCTGCCAAAAGACTGTCGAGGCCAGATGTTGACCCTAGCGCCGATTCATTGTGACAGCCGGAGAGACACAGCTACCTAGATAGTCGGGCTGGAGCTGGAGAGCACACTCAGGAGAAGGAGTTTATGGGCTGAAAGTAATATTCTGATACTTGATCTAAAACCTAACCTATACTTTACTTAAACGTCTCATGTTAACAAGGTGTCTGAAAGCACCTGAAAAAACTAAGGTTGTTCCAAATATATTCTTCAAACACATTTGTTGAACATTGAATTGGATTCCTATGCTGTATGTAAACTGACATCATCAGTGCTAGTTCTGATAACACAAAAAATGACAATATTAAAGTTTTTCCCTAGTATTTTTAGTGGATAAAAGCCAAATGAATGTAAACTAATCATTAGTATGTGATGCTATGTAGGAATGCTTGAGATAAGGGCCTACATTAGCTTTGCAAAACATGTAGTTAAAATATTGATTTATTTGTAGTAATTGTGTAATTATTATATTGTCTGCTGAACTTTGTGGTATGCCAGTTTGATGATCAACATACCAACAGATATTTTTTCAAAATTACTTGCAAATAAAAAATGATTACAGAGGTAGAAGGATGCTGTAGTTGGAGCCACCAGGCAGGAGACTGAGAGGAAGACCGAAAGGGAGATTTATGGATGTGCTGAAAGAGGACATGAAGTTAGTTGGTGTACGGGTAGAGGATGCAGAAGATAGGACTAGGTGGAGACAGATGATTCGCTGTGGCGACCCCTGAAGGGAAAAGCCGAAAGAGGAAGAAGAAGACTTGCAAATAAAAAATGATACTTAAAAAGCAGCAAGAAAGGTTTAATTGAGCTGCAAACTGTGTGGGGTGTTTTTCTCAGATGAAGGCAATCATCCACAGTGGCTCATTGAAAGAAATTGTTACCAATCATCTGAAAGTAAAGCTGAGCTATATCCACCCACACTTAGTTCACCAAGCTCCTCGGAGTGATACAGCCTGTCACTTTGCTGGCTAGTATAACTACCGTCACTGAAGCAACTGGAACATAATCTTCCAGCACATAAAACCTAAGAGAATGATCCAAACTACCACGTAGCTTCTCAGAAAGAGAGCTAGGGAGGAGGTGAGTGGGAATGAGAGAGGAGAATGATGAAGTGAGTGTGGATGGTGATATGAGATATTGATTCAAGTGAATGTTGCCGAGCAGAGATGACCAGTAGGTGGTTTAAAAATGGCTCAATCTTTCAGCATGTGAGAGATGACTGTGGTTTGGTACCATGTGAGCGAAGTTCTTTAATAATACTAAGATGCCGACAACTCTCCCTCTAGACTCCCTTATTTCAGGACACTTAGTCTTCCTGCCCTTATTAGTGAGCTTCATGAGATATTACAGTTTTACAGTACGAGCACTCACAGTTTAAACAAATAACACTCTTAATGAAAAGTGTGTGTAAGGGGAGATAAGGGACAAGAATGTCACATGTAGGCTTCCATAGGGCATGGAACAGGTTGTCATGTGACTTATTAATAAGCATTTTATTATATTATTTTATTACATATTCTCACCAGCCCTTTATTTCGTACCCCTTGCTAGTGCAGTGTTGGACCCCCTTTTTGCTTCACAACTGCCTTTGTGGTGTTGATTCAACAAGGTGTTGGAAACATTTCCAGATTTAGATGTTGGTCCATATTGACATGATAGCATCACACAGTTGCTGCCGATTTGTAAGCTGCACATCCATGATGCGTTCCACCACACCCCAAAGGTACTCTAATGGATTGAGAACAGGTGATTGTGGAGGCCATTGAAGTACATTTAATGCGTTGTCATGTCCCAAAAAAACACTTCTGGTTTGTTTGATCTTTGTGATCTTTGTTACCCTGCTGGTAGTTCTCATCGGAAGAAGGGTCATAAAGGAATGGACATGGTTACAATACTCAGGTAGGCTGTGGAGTTTAAATGATGCACAATTGGTACTAAGGGGCCCAAAGTGTGCCAAGAAATTATCCCCACACCATTAAACCAAGACCATTACTTCTGCAGGATGGATCAATGCTTTCATGTTGTTTACGCCAAATTCTGGCCCTACCATCTGATTGTTGCAGCTAAAATGGAGACTCAAGAGACCAGGCTATGTTTTTCCAATGTTGTATTGTCCAATTTTAGTGAGCCTGTGAAAATTGTAGCAGTTTTCTGTTCTTAGCTGACGGAAGTGGCTGCTGGTGTGGTCTTCTTCTACTGCTGTAGCCCTTTTGCCTCAAAGTTCGACATGTTGTGCGTTCAGAGATGGTATCTTGCATACCTCGGGTGTAAAGAGTGGTAATGTGAGCTACTGTTGCTTTTCGATCATCTCGAACCAATCTGCTTATTCTGCTTACTCTGCCCTCTGGCATCAAAACTGTGGCATTTTATTTACACAACCCCCGCTCACGGGATATTTTCTTTTTCTGTCCATTCCCGTAAACCCAAGAGATGACTGTGTGTGAAAATCCCAGTAGATTAGCAGTTTCTGGAATGCTCAGTCCAGCCCTTCTGATCCAACAGCCTTGCCAAGTTAAAAATCGCTTAAGTCTCCTTTCTTCTCCATTCCAATTGAAATTTGCACTTGAGCAACTTGTCTTCACCACGTTGAGGTGTCTAAATGCATTGAGTTGCCATGTGATTGGCTGATTGGCTATTTGTGTTAACAAGGAATGAACATGTGCACATAAGTGGCTGGTGAGTGTATATTTATCCCGATGTTTTATTTAAATGTTTGATTGCTAGTGTTTTGGCTGTGTTCTTTTACACGTGTTCCAGTGTTTAAATGGAAGGAAATTTACAAGCTCAACTGCATAACTAGGCACAATGTTCAAACACGGGCCGGGCAGAAAAATGGTCTCAGAGAAGTAATTAGATTACAGCCATTCTGTTCTTTATCGGGTCTTACCAGATAATAAAAATAATAACTGCTGGAGAACATCACACTACTGCATTAACAGCATGAATTTCGAAATCAGTTTTGTTTTTACATTCTGTGCCCTAAAGATGTCTGTGGGAGGCAAATTAAAACACACATATTGCCAAAAAAAAGGGGGGTGGTGCTGGAGTGAAATACTTTAAAACTGTATTGAAGCTATTTGCCTTATTTCAGTCTTTTTATTTAGTAGAAGGGGTTTGAACATTGGCCAGGCCAGCAGCAGTAGCTGAGCAGTGAGCTGTTGATAATCCTTAATTAGAAAATAAGTTCCAGCCATGGGAAGTTCTACGGTTCTCTCAACACCAGCAGCACCTTGAGCAGCAGTGGCGGCAGCCTTTTTCTTCACTCTATCTGTCTTTTGCTCTCTGTGTCTATGAATTTTAGGAGACATATAAAATACGCAGGGTATGCTGTGCATATTTTTCTTGAGGGTTGTCTTGAAACATTATATTGGTCTGTGGAATATGGGATTCAGCTTTCACTGAAAATGAATTGTCCTATATAGTGACATTAAATTTAGTTTACTGTGGTGTACTGCGGGTGTGATCTTACATAGGTTTGTCATTGACAGTTATTTTAGTAACTGAGTAATTGTCCAGTTATAGTTACATAATAATAAAAAATATTGGATATAAAAAGAGTGGCAGGCCATGTGAGGATTCCATAACGCATTTATAAACAATACAAACTTGAACTTAAAGCTATCAAAAGCATTAAATGCTAAACAGATTTATATAAATCAGTTGATTTTGTTTTTTTTTTTAAAGAAATGCATGGTGGAGTAATCATAACAACAATAATAATCATCACTACAGTCATCATCATCATCATCATCAGCTGCAGTTCTTAATACCCTGTCTTAAATATCCATCACTTCTATGTTTTCCAGCATAAAGAACGTCACACCCAAGGTGGGCGCAGAGGAGACCCATGATGCCATCCGCCGTGCGTTCGAGGTGTGGCAGAATGTGACACCGCTGCGCTTCGAGGCTGTTCCCTACAGTGAACTGGAGAGGAATAAGAAAGATGTGGACATTACAATAATATTCGCCTCCGGATTCCACGGAGACAGCTCACCTTTCGATGGAGAGGGGGGATTTCTGGCACATGCCTACTTCCCTGGGCCAGGCATCGGAGGAGACACACACTTCGACTCAGATGAACCCTGGACGTTGGGGAACCCCAACCATGATGGTAAGTCTTTTTGGTACATTGGACAGCTCCTGTCCTGTCTTTGCTCTGCAGCCTTATCCTCGGGGGTTGACATCATTTTTTTGCTCTAGTTCTCTAATGAGTACCACTTGCGTCAGTGTGTACTTGCATCTTAGTTATGCCAATCCCTGTTTATACTATCCTACACTGGGCTTAAAAAAATGTGGCCCTTATGCTAAAGACAGTGTTTCAGATGTTCCTATTAATCAGATGTGAAATTGTCTCAAGTGTAAGCTGGGAGTTTATGTATTTAAATATATGCATATAAAAATGATTATTTAAGTTTAAGATCTCCGATTTTATCCAATCGAAAAACCTGCCCTAAAGGCAACTTGTATTAACTTTAATCCTGTCAGCACTGATAGGTAAGGATGACCCATTTTAGACACACATACTAAAGCCTACTGGAGCAAAAGTGTGTCTGCAACGGCATCTCCTTCTAAGTATAAGTGCAATTTTATCGGAATGTGTCATAACATGCCATGTTTATGCTATGTCAATAGAATATTGTTATGATACATTTTTTTGCATATGGTGAATACAGCCAGTACAGGAATACCAACCAGCGAAGTGGTTAAGTTTAAAAAGAGCATGATCATTCCTGTTTAATTGGATTTAGTGTATCACTAGACTTGTATAGCGTTTTTTAAATGGGGCACTGCTTACACATTTTGTCTGTGTAAAAAATATTGCCCACTCCTAGCCTAGAGTGTATTGCAGTACACATTATTAACAAGTGCTTCGAATAAAGAATGATTGCAATGAACCGCCGTTTCTAACCTGCCGTAGGTAAATCTTCTGTCCGATAAAGTCATTTAAGGCTGTGTTAAAGGCAGCAGCAGTGCTGGCTGGAGGCACATTCGGGTTTTATCACTATGGGTAAGGGGGAGCAGATTCAGTCTAGTTGTAGACCTTGATATGCCAGTAAAGATTTTCCCCGTGGGTTGCAGGAAGCGCTCTATTGCGAGCCATCAGTGATAATGAGCTAGAGAGGCGTCTGTCAGAGTGTCGGTGATTCATCCAGGCTTCTCTCCTCCCTCTATCCACTATTGATGGGGCTGATTTTGGATGGGGCTGATTCTGCTCACCGCATGCTGAAGACATGGAATTATGCATTAGATTGAATTATACATCCAATGGAGCGAAGAAAAGAGCATGCTGTCGAGTAGGGGTACAAGCATGCATATTTCATCTGAGACAGTGACCGAGGGTGTGTATGGCTAAGACAGTGAGACACACAGGAGTGTGTGTTTGTGTGTGTTGCTGGCTCGTTTTTTTTTCCTCTGCATGGCATATGGAGATGTCTAAAGGACAAGAGGGAAGGAGCAGAGGAGCGTAATCTTGTTGGCTTGGTGCTCTGACTCACGATGGCTTGCAGCTATAAGACTGCACACACATACTCACATGCACACCCAAACACACACACACAGACACACCAAAATATTGTGTTTGTCCCCCTAGGCCAACAAAACATCTCTGATTTGTTGAGCCATAGACTCCACACAAACTCTGGAGAGCTGGCACAAAGATCCTTAGCATTAACGGCAGATCTGTTCATTTATAATTGTGAGGGGAGGCCTACATGGGTCATAGATTTACAATCAGGGAACACCATTGTGATAATCTGAAACAATATTAGGTAGACAGTAGCTGAATAAGCACACATGGCCTACAGAGTACATGCCTATGTACATCTATCTCTTTTTTTAATTACTTTTTTTATTAAGGAAAAACATTAACACATAATATAACCTTGTTCAAAAATTTGTATTATGTTAATTGCTTGGGCATGGGTTAACAGTTTTATTTTATTAGAGAATATTTACACGTTTGTATCAGGTCAATTCAGTCCATCACTTTTTCCTGTGAGTTTGTTTAACAGAGAGAGAATTAGAAGGAGAGAGAGTGGTGTGCATTGTTCGGTGACATGCTGGATTGTGAGCGATCAGGTTTCTGCCGTATCCAGGCTCTCACATGACCAGCCTGAATCGATTACAGTGGATGAGCTCAAGCAGCTCCTTTGAATTTTCTTTTGATATCCATTGCAGGGTCGCTTACAACTGTCATATGTCAGCCCATCACATGTTTATGATCTCAATATTATCTCAATACTCCTCCTTCCAGGGTTACTTCATCCAACAGTGCTTCCCTTTGCTTCTCTCTGTGCTTAACTCTGTGTTTGTGTGTCTCCATATTATATGAAGGTTCTCTGAAAATGTTCCCTATAATCATACATCTTATGTACAACAATATTGTTTAAGCCCCCCTGAGCTGAAAGGTTTATACGGAACGAAAAGTAGTTCTTCTGTAGCATCGCCACAAATATTTATTTTTGACACTTTTAGACTCAAGAGCGTAAGTGTGCTAAAGGTTGTATGGTCAGGCTTTCAACATTTCCGAGATCAGAGAGAGCACTCAGCTGCTGTTCTATTTCTGCTTCTCCATTCCAAAAAACCTCTTCACCTTTCACCCGTTCAGGTCATCTTTCGTTTGTTCTGTCTATCCCTGACTCCTCTCCAAACATTCCCACCATCACTTTCTTCCTCTGTTCCAGTCATCACCGGTCCGGCAGCCACAGCCTTTAGTCACAGTCCATCAGTACATCAGTGCAGCAGCCACTCTCTTGCTCTCTCTCTCTCTCTCTCTCTCTCT